>OX578146.1:46866274-47466274 GCA_951213105.1 Amaurobius ferox
TGCTTTTACATTTTTACTTTAGATTTTTACGATTTTTGCGGGCTATTTTGCAAAAAATAAAAAGGTTATTTTTTTCTGAATAGTACCAAAATTTAGTTAACGTTTAGTCCTAGTGTTATCAGGTTGATCTTTTACTTTTCTCCGTTAAAAATTACGTATAAAACAAGCATATGATGGATATATTTGAGCATACATAGTTTTTAATTTTTTGACGATTTTTGAGGGCCATTACGCAAAAAAAGCAGGTTATTTTTTTTTTCAAATTGTACCAAAATATAATCAGCCCCAGGGTAACCTACCAGTGACTTATCTACCGAATTTTGTGAAATTCGATCCATTAGTTTTTCAACGAGAGTGGATAGAGAATTTTGCGGGCCATTTCGCAAATAAAGTGCGGGTTCTTTCATCTCGAATCGTACTCAAAACTAATCAGCACCAGATTCGCCCGCACGTTACTTACCTACCAAATGTTATGAAATTCGGTCGCTTAGTTTCTTAGTTAGAGTGGAAACAAAATCTGCACAGACAGACAGACACACATACGCACAGAGAGATACATAGAAACATATACAGACACACAGACAGACACACAGATACACACACAGACGTCACGTTAAAAATAGTTTTTTCGCATTCTAGAGGTCTCGAAACGCGTAGATCCGTCGAAAACTCGAGTTGCGATTTTCGGCATGATTTCAATACTTTCCCTATACATTACCATTTATTGCAGGGAAAGTAATATAGATTAAAATAAAGGTTAGAAGTAATCTATAATAATGAAAAACAGAAATATACTAAAAAGTGAAAGCAAGAATATGAGATGTAAAAAACCTTAAAATAGTATTTTGCATGACCACGACGTTCTCAAGAGGCCCCTGGCTCTGAAATTCTAATTGGAACTGCATTTCTGTCTGCATATTGTAAATATTGTTACAGAAATTATGCAGATGGTCCAACGCAGGTAAAGAATTATAAAATAGATTTGAATATGAATAAATAAGTAATGATTAAATTATACAAAAAGTAAGATTAATACAATAGAAGAAATAAAAACAGTTTTAATGACAGAAGTATAAAAGCAGTAATGTTTGTCATGTGTCTGTAAATGTCTGTCTGTTTATCTGTTTGTTGGTCGCGTGACGCGAAATCAAAGTGACCCACGGCCATGAAATTTGGTACAGGGGTACTTCGACTTATGAAAAGAAGCACATTGCCGATATTTTTAAAAATAATTATTGTTTTTTACTTTCCCTGCAATACATGGTAATGTATAGTATTCGTATGGAAAGTATTGGAATCATACCGAAAATCGCAACTCGAGTTTTCGACGTACGTTTCGAAACTTCTAGAATACGAAAAATCTATTTTTGACGTGACGTCTGTGTGTGTGTGTCTGTCTGTCTGTTTGTGTGTCTGTTTGTCTATCTGTGCAATGTATGTATCTACTCTAACTGAAAAACTAATGGACCGAATGTCATAAAATTTGGTCACTTGGGTGTGACCCTGGTGCTAATTAGTTTTTGGTATGATTCGGGATAAAAGAACCAGCCTTTTTTAGCGAAATGGCCCGCAAAAATTGCCTGCATCCACTATAGCTGAAAAACTAATCGACTGAACTTCACAAAATTCGGTAGATAAGTCGCTTGTGGTTTACTCTGGTGCAGATTAGATATTTGGTACGATTCAGAAAAGAACCTGCCTTTTTTTGCGAAATGGCCCACAAAAATCATCAAAATCTAAAATAAAAACTGCGTATGCTCAAATATATCCATTAAATTCTTATTTTATTCGTTATTTTTAACTATGAAAAAAATAAGACCAACCCCATTACACTTGGTCTAGCCGTTGTCGAGATATTTTAGTTTTTTCGTATTTTCTCTACGCCACCTTTGAAAATAAGTCCAGTAACCAAATGAGAACGAAATTTGAATTAAAAGTGAATTGAATTTAATTAAAATAAAGTGAACGTAAATAAAGTGAACGTCTGCGGGAAAAAGTCATGTGCTGTCCACATCAGATTTTTTCGTTATTGATTATTGAAGCGCATTGCTAGGCGATTTTTGTAAAAATCGGTTTTCTAGAGATGAAAAATATTATCGCCGAGGTTCCATCTTAACTTTATCGAAATGATCAACGAATTCTCTTTCAAACAAACTTAAAACAGAGTTTGTACTATTAATAGACGAATTTTCGGGAAATTTTTAAACATATATACTTTTTGTGTTTTGGAGATGTAATTGGTTTTAAAATTCTGATATAAAAATTGACTGACAATCCGATCTTATCCTGAATTTAACAGGCGTTTAATTGAGTATTATGCAAAGTAAAAATTATGTTCCTGAGCTCATCATTCTGGTCTTCTGATGTTTCTGGGTTCATTTTATAAAATAAATATTTCTTCAAAAATGTATATATTCTAGAATATTATTAATAATTGTATGAAATCAATAATTTCGTACATTTAATGATTTCAGGTATGCAGTCATCGATTCAATACATTTAATAGTGATATTTTCGAGTATACCAATTTATAATGAAATATTAGTTTAATAAAATTTTTAGTTATTCATTTTTATTAACACTTTACAATATAGTTGAAAAATGTTTATGCCCTTGTTCATTCATTCTGTCTGTCTGTCTGTCTGTCCGTTAGCACGATAACTGCCGTAAAAATAACTTTATCAAAATGAAATTTTAGTATGTTGTTCAGACGCGGTATGTGGGACCTATGGGAATATAAATGAATAATATCAGCCAATTAGTTTTGGATTGAACCCAGGTTGAAAAAATGAAATATACCTTGAACCCTATGGGACCTAATTTTTCAAAAATATTTTAAGCAAATTTAAAATTCACAAATTACTTCGAAAGTTTTAGGAAATATCCAAATTATCCCATAAAATATATAAAACAAAATTTCAGCAAAATATATTCAGTAGTTTTTCAATAAAACTTAAAATAATAATTACATCCTTTATATGAAGAGATCATGTGACCATTATATGAATAGATCACATGACCCACTTCAAAATGAAATATGGCATCCATCTTGTGTCAGAATCGTGATTTTCAAAGTTCTTTTTAATTCATATTTAGCGTTGTTTCCGCCCTAAAACCGCTTTATTTTTGCTTAAATTCTGTACATCTACATACTGAAACAACGCAATTACAATATATTTGAGTTTAAATGATCATCAAACTTTGATTATTTCTACAACGAAGCCTAATTTTCACTTATGGAGAAAGTAAACACCGAAAGATGTAGAATGAGTTGTATAAGAATTGCTGCATTTCTTTAATGCAAAATTATTTAGCTCATGGAGTCTGCAATATAGCTGATATAAATGAAGTATTCATTGATTTTACACAGAGAAGAAGACGATTTTTTTCGATGAAGTTTTAAGCATATAGTTAAATTACTTGAACCTCCATGGCTTTAAATTTTAAAGTAAAATAAATTATTATAGTATTGGGATGAATGAAAGAAAGGGAAAAAATTTTATGAATGAAATGCTGCTTTTATAGAGAGAGTCAGGCGATTTATATTTCGATGACTTTATTTGAATAAATTTCATTTGCTTTCGATGAAGTTTTTAAGTATAATAAATTATTGTAGTATTATGATAATTTTAAAAATATTACCGCGGTATATATTGCATTTTAAAGATGTTTAAACCAGGCAATTTGTATTTCAATGCCATCATTTGAATGATGTTTTTTCGATGAAGTTTTAAGTTTTCAAATAAATTAATGTAGTGTTGTGATAATTTTAAAAATATTACCGAGGAATGTATCGCATTTTAGAAATGTTTAAATAAAATTGCACTGAAGTTGGAAAGTGTTTCATAAGCAATGCTTTATGCATGATTGATATTTCTAGTTATGAGATGGAATTGAGATAATTATTTTTCGTTTAAGTGAAATTTGAAATGAAAGTTTGGATTCTAAAACTTTTTTTATATTGCTTGTTTACTTTATTATACTACTTTTTGTCGTTATATTGCTTATTAGCCCATTTAAAAACTATGTGTGGATCCTAAAAACTTGTACAGGACGGACTGGACTGGTAAGATTCAATATCTGAAGAATTTGAATATACTATGAAAGGCAATGATATACTGAATTTGAGTTTTCTAGTTGATTCTGTTCTTATGTCATTTCCCAAAAACTGATTACGTCCTATGACGGGCCCATGTAAGACTGAAACGCTAAAATTCAAAATCCAAGGGGTGAAAATACACGACGAAAGGCAACGATATACTAAATTTGAGCTTTCTGATTAATCCGGTTGAGTTATTTCCCTAAAACTTATTTTATCCTTGGAGGTCCCATGTAGGCCTGAATCTGTAAAGTTCAAAATCTAAAGAATGAACAAGCAACATCACCTCATCTCACAGCTTAACCATGAGTCCTGAACGTGGGTGGCCGAAGAAATAGCCTGACGCTCCCAGAGGCAGAAGACATCATGTTTAAAATATTCTTCAATGTAAAAAAATGTAAATTAATGCAACCTTAAATTCAGATTCGAAACGGGGCCTCTTGCTAGTTGGCAATTGGATAATATACGTGGTGGACATTCACGAAGCTATGCACCTAAACGACCATAATAAGTGTGCCAGTTTGGCGTTTGCCCGCAGCATATCTTTCTAGGTGATCCGGTTCTTAAGTTATTTCAAAGAAAATTAATTTTTTCCTATAGCGGGCCAGGTAGGGCTGACCGATAAAGTTGAAAATGAAAAAAAAGAAAAAATATATCACGAAAAGGCAAAGATATGCCAAATTTGAGTTTCCCAGTAGCTCCGGTTCTCGAATTATTTCCCAAACATGTGCGCCTTCCTATTGCAAACGCAGGACGCTGTTCCGCATTTAAAATTCTGGATTTGGAAATCTGAAAAATAAATATATACCACGTAAATCAACGATAAGCCTATTTGAGCTTTTTAACTGCCCCGGTTCTTGATATATTATTCCCTGAAACGTATACATTCCTATTGTAGTTCTATTCATGATTGATACCGAATGTGTAAAGATATCACTGACATATTGTTAACCTCTGTATACATTTTCGGTACCTATGTGTGAACTAGCGTTACCATATCGAAAACTGGATCGTTTTATATAGAGATGTTATTCTAAAAGTGTTGGTGGAGCTTGCGTCCGGAATCCACGCAGTTTAGATACCTCTAAGATATAACTTTAAAACCGAAACTACATTTATATTTGGAGGAGTATTATTATGTTCATTATACTCCTCTAAATATATTAATTAATTCATTCATTTAGGAGGATCCCGAATAATATTTAGCCCTCGAAATAACTAGGATGTCTTTAAAGGAATACTTCTGAGAAATATTAAAATGATTTGTTTAAAAATTTCCACAAATTTTCTTCGTGTTGGATTCCACATCCATTATAAGTCATATATATAATAGGATAATATATTTCGAAGAAATTCCTTACGAGGTCCTAGTGACCAAATTTTCCGTCAACAGGCAAGTTTCAACAACTGGCATTTTGATATAATTGAAATTTATCACAGTGAAGTGCCATTCCTGTTGATACCTTGCTTTACACGCGACACGGACACATCAAAACATGGGGTTCTCTTACTTAATGATAATCGTTGTATGATTTCTGGAAACGATAGCCTATACCAAAGCCAATATTCCATATGCCACCAAAAATGTAACACGGATTTCACAGTATCTTCAATAGCCAGATGAATTTTTAACACTTTACAACAAAGTTGAGAAGTGTTGATGACTTTGTTAACACTTTACAACAAAGTTGAAAAGTGTTGATGACTTTATTAACACTTTACAACAAAGTTGAAAAGTGTTTATAACTTTGTTAATACTTTACAACAAAGTTGAAAAGTGTTGATGACTTTGTTCATTCTGTCTGTCCGTTAGCATGATAACTGCTGTAAAAATGACTTTATCAAAATGAAATTTTAGTATGTTGTTCAGACGGTCTGTGGGACCTATGGGAATATAAATGAATAATATCACCCAATTAGTGTTGGATTGAACCCGGGTTTACATTGAACCCTATGTTACCTAATTTTTCAAACATTCTTTAAGCGGATTTAAAATTCACAAATTGCTACGAAAGTTTTAGAAAATATTCAAATTATCCCATGAAATATATAAAAAAATGTCAGCAAAATATATTCAGTAGTTTTTTAAATAAAAATTAAAATAGTGACTACATTCTTTATATGGAGAGGTCACGTGACCATTATATGAAAAGATCACGTGACTCACTTCAAAATGAAATGAATGATTCCATCTTGTCACAAAATCGTGATTTTTAAAGTTCTTTTTAATTCATATTTAGTGTTGTATCCGTCCTAAAACCGCTTTATTTTTGCTTAAATTCTGTGCAGCTACATATTGAAACAATGCAATTACAATATATTTGAGTTTAAATGATCATCCAACTTTGATTATTTCTACAACGAAGCCTACTTTTCACTTACGGAAAATGTAAACAGCAAAATATGTAGAATGAGTTGTATAAGAATTGCTGCATTTCTTTAACACAAAATTACTTAGATCATGGAGTCTGCAATATAGCTTATATGAATGAAATATTCATTGATTTTACAGAGAGAAGGACGATTTTTTCGATAAGTTTTAAGCATAGAGTGTAATTACTTGTACCTCCATGGTTTCAAGTTTTTAAATTAAAAAAAAATTATTATAGTATTATGATGAATGAAATGAATGAAAAAATGTTTATGAATGAAATGCTGCTTTTATAGAGAGAGCCAGGCGTGTTGTATTTCGATGACGTCACTTGAATAAATTTCATTTGTTTTCGATGAAGTGTTCAGTGTAATAAAATATTGTAGTATTATGATAATTTTAAAACTATTACCGAGGAATGTATCGCATTTTAGAGATATTTAAATAAAATTGCATTGCAGTTGGAAAGTGTTTCATAATAAATGCTTTATGTATGATTGATCTTTCTTCTCATTATAGTTGCATGCGACTCAGTATTTGTCTGAAAACCAATGCGATATTCTAATCCGACGTCTGCTTAATTGAAATCAAGGCTCCCATATATACAGGCTGACGCAATCGCTATTTTGACTTCGGGTAGGTCAGTTATCGACTATCTGTGCTATTTCAATGGCGCTCGCATATTACATGGTTAATATTTGATACTCAATTTAGCTGTAAATTAGGTGCTTTTGCTTTTAAAAAATTGTACTAATTCTGAAAGAAAATAGTCTTGAATGCCTTGATTTTCTCGAAATTCAGAGAAAATCGATGTAGGTTGTGTTGGGGACACAAGCCACAGGAATGCTCGACCCTGATGTTGGATTGTGGAATGAAGTAGACAAAGTAAGTTTGAACGATTGTTTATTGTCAATGTTCAAGCATTATTTTAATGATTAAAATCCTGTGATAGCTAAAGTATGAAATGAACAGCATGCAAGATATATTTAGATTTCTAGAATCAAGGTGGGTTATGTCGGAGTTCCAAGACGCAGATTTTAGGCGTGAATATTGGGCCCTGAAATTGGATTGTGGAATGAAGTAATAGAGTAAGTTTGAACGATTGTTTATTGTCAATATTTAAGCGTTATTTTATTGATTAAAGGCCTGTGATAGCTAAGTATGAAATGAACAACATGCAAGATATTCTAGATTTCTAGAATCGAGGTGGGTTGTGTCGGAGACAAAAGCCGCAGGTTTTAGTTGTGAATCCTGATGTTGGATTGGGGAATGAATGAAGTAGACAGGGTAATTTTGAGCAATTATTTATCGTCAAAATTCTACCATTATTTTATCGATTAAAAGTCTGCGATAGCTAAATTATGAAATGAACAGCATGCAAGACACATTTAGAGTTCTGGCAAATGTAAGATCAATGCAAGTGTTTTTAAGCGTGGTCGGTTATGCGGTTTGTATGTTGGTTAAGTTGAATTCTTTGCTCATGAAGACGAGAAGTGAACATTGTTCAAGTACCCCAATGGATCGTTCGCTTCGATATCGTTGAAGTAGTCGTTCAGTCGAGGAAACATCTTCACCAGCTTCGGCCATCTGATATCGTTAGCACTCATAGTGAGAAACACAGTCGATTTACTAAAATGTCTGATCATTGCAAAGAGATCTTTCTTTCTGCCCACTCAGTACTGCACCCTGTTCGGTATCGATTTAAGGAATGCAATATTCTTTTCTAAGTAATCCTCCATGTACTGTCTGTCCTGCTGTGTCTCTCTCTGTCGGTCTGCATTTGACTTATTGGGCTCCTTTTATTCCTAACGAGCTGCTCTTTCGTCTAGTATGCGTCTCTTGTATTTCTGTTGAGCTTTCACAGGCAATTTCAACAACATTATGAAATATTTCATTTTTCACCAACTTGAAACTCACTTTTCACAAAGTTTTCGTCTTTTACGATGACTGTTACCCAATATTAATTGTAGCGTAGTTTGTTTAATTTCGAATGACACCACTTTTGCAGTCCTCGCTGAACATAACCAGAGGTTATACTGGCGCGTCACCTTAGAATTGCATCATTTTGCGGATGCTCTCCCACGTGCTCCCTACGATTTCGGTACGAAGATCATCTCCGGTACAGTTGTCCTTTGTCTACTCGATGCTATATTTACTGTTTGAATGTTGCTTTTACTTTTGAAATTATAAATGGAAACATTATCACCCATTTTCATAACGCTCGACTTTTAGTACAGCGATGTTTCGATTTTAAGGACGTATTCAAAACCAGGTTGACTGGAAAATAAGTCCCTTAACAATATGTACAGCCATCGCTTCAAATGGCAATCAAGATGGCCGCTGTTACCCCAGCATGTATAAACTCCTGTTTGTAAAAATTGCAACACCATGAAGAAATCATTAGAATTAAATGAAATTTATTCCACAAACGACCTGTATTGATGCAAATAAACATTTAAATTTACGAAGCAAAAAAAAATTACATGTCGAAAATAAGTATTTGGTGAAGCCACCACGAACTGCAATAAGTGCTTCTATACGACATGGCATCGAATTAAAAAGAATTTGAATTTGTACCTGAGGAAAAGCATTCCAAATTGCTTCTATCCGAACCCAAAGTTCAAATGTATTATCTACGGTGCGAGGTTCACGAACGAGACGCCAGGCGACGTAATCCTAGACATGTTCAATAGGCGACATATCCGGTGAATAGGCAGGCTAAGGCAGAAGCTGTATCTGTTGTGCTGTAAATAAATCTTGAACATTTCTAGCAACATGTGGATGGGCATTGTCCTGTTGAAATATAGCTCCAGGAATATGTTGAAGGAAGGGTACGACTTCGGGCTCCAGAACTTCTCTGATGTACCGGTTGTTGTTGGGATTACCCATAATTCTTAGCAGCTGAGATCGTCCAAGATACCCAATGGCACCCCAGACCATCACGCTTGGCGTTCGTCCAGTATGAAGTAGGATAGCGCACTCTGAGAGGTAGCGTTCACCGCTACAGCGTCTAACGTGGATGTTGTCATCACTGTACTCCAAATTAAAGCTGAATTCATCGGAAAAAACGATGTGTTGCCAAACGGCACGCCGCAGTGTGTATGTTGATGAGCACATTGTAGCCCCAGACATCGATGGCAATGCTTCAGGGGAATCCTGTACAAAGAAAATCTTGCACGCAGTCTACGGTGCAAAAGAGCTCGACGAATTGTTGGAGTAGAATATGGCGCACCTGTAGCAGTGCTTCAACATTCTGCCAACTGTTGAGATGAAGCTGTACGGTCCATCCCTGTCATGCGGATGAGATGTCTATCATCCCGTGCTGACGTAACATTTCGTTGTCCATTACCGGGATTGCAACTCGTCCTGTTCTCTTTAGTCCACTGCTTTCACACTCGCATCACTGTCGTGGAATTGCGCTCCTTACGAACTGCTTTTGTACGATAAGAAAACCTTCCTTTATGAAGGCCGATCATTCGTCCCTACTCAAACTCTGTAACTTACTCATATGGTGCCCTCTGTCGTGGTAGTGACTTCTCATGAAACGTTTCCCGCTTGTAGACAACAATAGACTACTTTTTAACGTCCAGCTGCAGTTCTCTATTTTTACGGATAAAATAACACTTCAGAGGGCGTTGTTCAGCACACGCATGCGCGATGACGCTCAAATTCTAATCATTTACATAGCACACCGTAATTTGCGTTTGATGTAAGTCTGAGCTCAATCGCGTGATTCCTTCGTGATGTTGCAATTTTTACAAATATAAGTATAGGATCTTTAATTGCAACAGTTTCGACTGTTGGTGATGATTGTAGGTTATTTTTCAATATCTTTGCTGTTTTCTGTTCTGTCATCACACCTAAAATAACATGTGGCACGAAGCGTCCACCACACACATGCACTTTATAATTCGGCTTATTTGAAACATCGACATATTATACAGTTAGAGGGGATAACTTCTAGACATTTTCGGTCTTTGAAAGAATTATTCTATGCTAGATAATATTGTAGAGTTCATTTTCTGAACACGGAAAATGAGATGATTGCGTTAACCTACATTTACCTATTTATATTCCAAACTTATTACTTGGCTTTCTGTATATTTGAACGATTTCAATGTTCAAATATGCATGGTTATTTATGTGCCTTTTCGTACCTATATACAGAAATTTGCATCGCGATAGGAACACATTTCGTGTTCTATTCCATTATCAAAAAATCTGATGTGGGCAGCACATGACTTTCCTTATGTAATGCAATGAATTTACTACTTTTACAGCAAAAAGTAGGTTATTCTCATAGTAGATACCTACATTCTTACAAGATATTGAATTTTCGTTAATTAATTATCATATTAATCGATTTAGCGCCATTTTTATCTATTTTGCGAGATTTTCTTTAATTTGTCAACATTTAAAAAAGTCGCCAAGTTGGCGATATTCCGTCAAATTCGTCGCCAAAATCTCGCCAAGTATTATGGACGGGGAAATAAGTTATTCTTATAGCAGATACATGACTATTGGCGTTCAAATACAAATGTATTACTCAAAGTATCTTTCTTATGAATGGAACGAGCTAGATCCACGAGAATGATGTCACTAAATTTATCGTATGATATTACATATGAAAAGTGAACATGTTTCTCAACAATTAATATATTTTTATTAATTTATGGGATTTTTTCATAAATTTATTTGAAAAATGTGTAATATCTCGAGAACGGTTCATGCTAGCGTTCTAAAGTCTATGTCAATACATACAACATAACAACAATGTTATGTTGTATGTTACATAACAAACAATGTTACATAACAAATGTCTATTTGGGTAACTTTATTAAAGGTTTTGATTTTTTGATGATTTTTTCAAAAATTCACTCGAAAATTTAGGGGGGTTCTGAATATTCGATTGCGTTTAAAAGCAATAGGCTTCCAGTATTCACGTATTGTGATTTTTGTACCAAATTTCATTCGAATCGCTCCATTCGTTCGTGAGATATCGTCTCCACAGACTCACTGACACACACACACACACACACACACACAGACAGACATCACCTCAAAAATGTTTGATTCGGGATCAGGGATGCTTGAAACGTGCTCTCCCGTCGAAAACCCGAATTCCAATTTTCGACCCTGTCACAATACTTTCCTTATACGTTATGTATATAAGGAACGTAAAAAGTTTCTGAAATAGTATACAGTAATAAACATATTAATAACAAATACAAATCAACTTTAAAAATAAAACTCTTTATTGTTACTAAAATACGTAAAACATATGTACAAACCTGAACTCTTTCGATCTCATAAGCAGAGACATACGACAAGGGATAAAGGAACATTGGGCAATTTATACCCAGCCAAACTGCGATCAAAACTTGCATATTATTAATGACCGAAAAGTGCAAGTAAATACAAGTGAAATGAAATAACACACAAAATACAAATGTCACAGCAGATAGAATTAAAATTATTGAAATAGATGTATATCACAGTTAGATGTTTAAACATGCAGACAATGATTTAACCTTCATGCAATCAAGAACGCGAAACTGTGTTGCACAGTGTCAGAATTAAAAATCAAATCTTGATAGATATAAATAAATAACAATTTGAAAATCAAAATATTATGGTGATTATGGCAGTTGGTTAAAAGAAAAGTTTTATCAAAAAGCGGGTGAAAATTTTCACTAATAACAGTTTGGGATAAGGCAGTGGAAAGTTTTTGTTTTTGATATCACCTTGTTTAGATTATCGAATACCAACAGTCATTCTATTACTTCCAATTTAACGCTCTCGATACGCTAACGATATCACGCTTAGGTTATACATATGTTTTTACGTCTTTTAGTGAAAATAAAGACTTTTATCTTTAATGCTGTTTTGAATTTATATTTTTAGACTTCGAGCTTCCGACTACGACCAAGACCGTTTGACCTACCCGAAGGTGTTAAATATATGTTTGAATGACCGGGAAGTGCCACTATATTTAGACTGGATACCTGGGGATGACATCCACAGGGACTGTACCCTCCTTCCCCTATCACTAACCTCTCGGAAGGACTTACGAACTCACATATTTAACGTGCCCGTTCTCCGCGTGAATACGGCGACAGTTTGGGCAGAGGCGGGAATCGAACTTGGGTCATCCGAGTGCAATCCCAGAGTGCTAACACCTGGGCTATCCCATCCCTGTGTTGTCCGCAGCTGGCGATTATTTTGCTTAATTGTCCCTTTTAGAGCTAATTCTTCTAGCAAGTACTATTTTTGCAGCAACATTATATAACGATAGATACCCCCAATGCATGGGGCGTGGTAGCCCAGTGGTTAGCGCGCGGGAATTGCATTCGGTAGGCCCGGGTTCGATTCCGTCCGCTACCAAAACTGCCGCCGTGTTCATGCGGAGTACGATCACATTAAACATGTGGGTCCGTAAGTCCTTCCGAGAGATTGGTGGTAGGAGCAGGAGGGTACGGTCCCTGTGGATGCCTCCCGCACTGGGTTCCGGTCTAAATTGGGTGGCTCTTCCCGGCCGTCCAAACAGTTACCTTACACCCAGTTGCGACTCGCGTATAGGCACTGTGGAACTGCAGCACCTCCTATTTCCACTTGATGTTATCGATAACATTTAATATAATGAGTCCTGTTTTCTTTAATTCTTTCTTTATACTTGTACAATATATAATCCTTAAGCTTAATGTCAGTAGCCATTCCCCAGTTTAAGAAAAAGATACAAAAATCTTTGTATGGAACTGTGCACTTTTCACAGTTCCAGCGGCGTGGTATTTGACTGTCGTGCGCATGCGCACGTAGGAAGCTGCATGCGAGGCTGCGAGGGAGAGAGAGCACTGTCGCTCCCGCAGTGCCGACCCTGGGGTGCTGGTGGAAGGTAGTTTTTTTTTTTACTCCGGATGTGTTGTGCTTAAAAACCGTGTTCCATATTCTTGAAACCAGAAGAATGGATTTCATTTTTAAATGATTAAGCTTAGATCAAGCTTGAACTGTAACAATTTAGGTTAATGTAAGTAAAAAATGTTTGATTTTGTTCTTTTAGGATTTTATCACGTTTCTGAATAAATTTTCTTTTTATCCATGTTTGTTTCCCTTTACACAATTTTAAAACAAAGGCTAAAAATTTTCTGGAGCAGCACCCCCACTAATTTTAGCTACGAGCAGCCACTGCTTACACCTTTCTAGTAGATCGGACGGTCTGGGTCTCAACAACAACCTCCTATGCATGGACATAAGTATTTCGCGAATGACAAAATACCAACTAACTCACAAAAACGGAGATCCTCAATATAGAGACTTTTCTCACTTCAGGTATAGTAGTCAGATACTAGAAGCCATATCAAGGGGCCTATTTCTCTTATCCCATCCTCATTTCGTATAATTTTTTAATTACCTAAACCATGGAGTTTGAAAGAAGGAGATAAAACTCCTATAGATCAAACGCTTGAAAATGCCATAATACTTTGAGAATAATATGTTATGTGTCGCTAAAAACTGGGTTGTCACGCCCCTGGCGTATTTCCATAGATGGGTTATTATTTATAACAAAATTATAGAACAAATACATTAATATGAACATTTCCAAAACTTTGATTCACACTCTCAATGCAGCTGAGGGCGCTTCCATAAGTGGCGGTTGAGGTGCGTGACGGTCAATTCACGGTGGTGCACAACACATCTATATAAATAAAATTGAAAATCTGTCTGTCTGTCTGTCTGTTTGTCCCATCATCACGGGAGAACGGCTGAACCGAATTTGATGAAATTTTGTGGGTAGCCTAGAAATAGCCCCATTTAAAATTTAGTCCATGTTTTGAGTTTCTACAACTAGTGGTTCTCGAGATATTAGTAAAAAACGAAATTTTCGTTTGTCCCATCATCACGGGAAAACGGCTGAACCGAATTTAATGAAATTTTGTGGATAGCCTTAAAAGAGCCCCCCATAAATTTTGTCTAAGTTTCGAGTTTCTAAGACCAAGGGTTGTCGAGATATTAATGAAAAACGGAACTTTTCCTTAGGATATCTACTCTCCAACTCCGTGGTTTATCCAAACGGAAAGGATGAACATCGTTTGTTTTAAACGCCAAAATGAAATAAAACTTTATTTTCGAGTTTGGAGCAGGATTTTTGCATTAATTAGTCACTATAGGAAAACATAAATTGTTTGAAACATGAATTTAAATGGAAAAATCTACCTCCATGGTTCATCTCTCACAAGCTTTTACTCAACGATGTAAATTATAAAGAAATCAAAATGGCTATTTAATTTCGCATTTTATGAGGAAGATTCCATCTTATATCATGTTGCTCGGCAACGGAATGAAATTAAATGTGTTGTTAATATCGATTATTATTTTTTTTGTTTGTATAATAAATAAATGGATGTAAAAATATATTTTATAAATGAACGGTTTGATTGTTTTTTTAATTATATATATTCCCGACTGTGTACTTCACTTTCAATTATTTTAGTAAAGAGGTTTCAAGCTCATATATTGTGTTTAGCTAATAAACTAATATATTGTGTTTACCCAATAAACTCATTTAGCCGATTGTTGAAGCAGAAAAAGAGTAGAACGGGTGTATGTATCTTCTAATACAATTTTACTGTTTTCATTTAGTATATACAAACGGGATCAGGATATTTTATTCTTCAGATCTGCAAATTCAGAGCTACGAATTTAGAGGAATATCTCTAAATAACTTGGGAACTTTTCTTAAACTTTACCAAATTAGTGGAAATGTCTCCAAATTGATAAAAATGACCCAAATCAATGAAATTAAATTTGTTTTTTTCGAATAAAGTTCTGAAATGATGTTTCTGTAGCATTTGTCGGTCAGTCCATCCATCCTAGTTAGTAACACATTTAAGGAATTTTTTTAATATCACCAAATTGGTAAAAATATTTCTAAATCCATAAAAATATCATGAAATTGATAAAATCGCGCTTAATAAATGAAATTAATTGTGTCTTGTTAGGGGATGGTTTTGTGATGATGTTTCGTCAATTTGTCGCATAATGGGATTCTCAGTTCTGCAGTCCCACTTGGCGATAAATTTGGCGATTTTTAAGTTATAGCTAAATTGACGAAAATGTCGTCAAACCTTCCATGGAGATTGCATTATTCAGATGATATGATTTCCATCAATTTATTTAAAGCAATTGATATCATGTCGCTTAGCAACGGATCCAATATGTTATGCGGCATATGATTTTTATTAAATCTTTTCCGATTTGAATAGTAAAAATATGTATATAAAATAAATTTCATTGACATTGTATTATTGACTGGATAATATCATTTACGGTCTTCAGGTTTAAACATCATTATTATTGATATTTTCGGGGACTGTTGATTCAGGGATTACTGATATTTTCAAATTATTATGGAATTGTTTTATTATGACGAAAATTGTTGAAACTCGTATATAGTACGTTGTACGAGTAATCTTCTACAAATGCATGGGTATATCTTCCAATCTACGAGAATATAAGTAGTACAGGTATATTGGCATATATTTTGATATATATTGACATATATTCGAATCAATTACGACCTTCTGGTATTAAGATTACGGGGATTTTTGATACTTTCAATTTTTTATGTCATCTCTTTTATTTTGGCAAATATTTTTGAGACACATATTGCAATACGGGTAAGCTTCTACTAACACACAGGCATATTTTCTAATCTGCGACAATATAAGTAGTGCGGTGTTGCATATATTGATTCAATTCCTTTTTTTTTTGTAAATTTGCATACAAAAGGGGCCAGGATGTTTTATTCTTCAGATCTGCCCGTGAAGATAATTTTGCATAGTGAGAACAGATATTCTTAAACTTCTCTTTATGAGCAATAAATTTAATATTTTAACAGAATTTGCACATGATTGCGAATTATACATTTCTTTATATTATACACTCCGTACGAAGAACGGGTATGCTGCTAGTTGGCAATAAAAATGCAAGCAAACCCTTGCCAAGCTAACAGTTTGTTGAGCATCATTGGAGTGCACATCGAAATAGCCTGCCCCTAACACCGTCAGAATGCTCTAGTGCTTTTTTATGCTCTTCAGTACTGAGTAACCGTAATTGTACTGGTTGCAAGTTTGTGAACCACAATTTTGTGTACCTTTAAGCAGTATCGAGCACCTTATTTCCGCGCAATTTTATGAACCCTTTAGATGACCGCATATTTCGTAAATAGATTCGAATTTAAAAATAATATAGAATAGTCGGTATTTAAGAATGCTAAAAAATACGAATCCAGTACACTGATACTGATTTCTACATTTCGAAAGTTGTTCATAATCACAATGTAACATCTGCATGTGGATAGGATAGACAGAATATGATATATTTGGCAGTGGAAAATGTAGATTATGAATGTATACATTCATAATTTATATATATATATATATAATTAAAGAATTTTAATTTACTTGTATTACATATACCTGAGATTGATCATTTATTGAAAAGTTCTGTATAGCAAGAATAAAAAAAAGTTTCTGAAGTGAGTTTTTGAAATTAATAGTTACTATACGACAAGCTTGAAGATGATAAAGAGAACAGTATACATAAAACATTTTAAATAAAACATTATAAATAAAACAGGTACTAAATTGGTATAAAATACCCCTTTTTCCCTGTTCTATATATAAGTCAAAGAATTGAAAAAGAATGACATGCGGTGATGTTTAGTTAATGTATCCCTTAACTACACCCTTAGATTAAATTTTTTATTTTGTGTTATAAATCATATATGTAATACAGGTACTTAAGGTACTAATCCCCTTGTTCCCTGCATAAACATACATGGTGTTGTTGTTGAGACCCAGACCGTCCGGCCTACCAGAAAGGTGTAAGGTAACTGTTTGAACGGCCGGGAAGTGCCACCCAATTTAGACCGGAATCCAGTGGGGGAGGCATCCACAGGGACCGTACCCTCCTTCCCCTACCACCAACCTCTCGGAAGGACTTACTGATCCACATGTTTAACGTGATCGTACTACGCATGAACACGGCGGCAGTTGTGGCAGCGTGCAAACCCAGCGCGCAAACCACCGGGCTGCCGCGCCCGAAATGTGCCAACAGCACGCGGTGTTCCCAGGTGGTCACCCACTCAAGTACTAACCGCGCCCGATGCTGTATGACTTCGGTGGTCTAACGAGAACCGGTGTTTTCAGCACGGTTGGGCCGTTGGCATAACATACATGGTGTAAAGTAAGAATAGTGTATAAGATGAAAAGTTGCAAAACAGAAAAACAAGTTTTGCACGTGGAGCTATGCCTATCTGCCCCCCCCCCCCCAAAAAAAAATTCTGAATATGAATAAATTAAAAGAAGTGAAAGTATTTCCGAAACCATGTACGTTATCAAGGGCCATACCTGGTTCGTTAATGCTGATTCTACGTTCCTGTGTACATTACTGTAAATTGTATTACAGAAATAATGCACATGACTCGACGTAGAAGAAAGCAAAAAATGGAAATGAATCAAATATAAATATAAAAATGATCAAATAAAATAGTCAAATATACCAGCGCGTGGCTGGGTATTTATAAAAATACAAAGTTATGTATAATATGAAAAAAAATAAGAAAAATAATAATAAAATAACGTAAATTGAGTTACCACCTGCTTTTAACATTGTAGAGTAAGTGATACTGACTAAGCATTTTTTCAACTCAAAACAGGTTACAGTTAATTTGATAGACCAATAGTGCAACTGTTGGAAGTGAAACATGGAGATGACAAATTGTTTAATATTTTTTATTCTAAAGTGGTTGAGTTCGATTTGTCAATGTGTTGCTGTAATTGGAGCAAGGTTTTGAATTTAAAATTAAACTGTGTTTTAATAAATGAAAACATAAGCTTTAGTGGATATATATATTCCTATAATGATTTATATTCATCTATTTATAATGATTTTTTTTCCAGTCTATCGTTGAGCCTATTTTGAATTCAAATATGCTCTTCAGACCATTTTCTTTTTACATATGCTTTACAGACCATTTTCAATAAACCATAAGTCACTGATGGTATTTATAGTACAAGTAAAATGAACTTCTTTACTATATATATATATATACATATTCATATATATATATATATATATATATATATATACTACTATATATAACACTATAAAAATTCTAAAGGTTCTTTTGAAGATTATTTAAAATTTGTTTAAAGGTTAATATTTTATGCCAATTTTAAGGAATTTACATATCATAAGAACCAGATCTATAAAAATAATAATCGAATAAATATATGTATCTCAATTATTTCACCTTGTATCATTTGAAGCCAACAACCGTACCGTGCTGAAAACACCGGTTCTCGTTAGATCACCGAAGTCAGGCAGCATCGGGCGCGGTTAGTACTTGGGTGGGTGACCACCTGGGAACACCGCGTGTTGTTGGCTCTTTTCGGGCGCGGCAGCCCAGTGGTTAGCGCGCGATTCTCGCCGCTGCCAGAACTGCCGCCGTGTTCATGCGGAGTACGATCACGTTAAACATGTGGGTCCGTAAGTCCTTCCGAGAGGTTGGCGGTAGGGGAAGGAGGGTACGGTCCCTGTGGATGCCTCCCCCACTGGGTTCCGGTCTAAATTGGGTGGCACTTCCCGGCCGTCCAAACAGTTACCTTACACCTTTCTGGTAGGTCGGACGGTCTGGGTCTCAACAACAACAACCTTGTATCATTCAATGCTGATTTCCGGCATTGTTTCAAAAACTAGGTGCCAAGATTACGTAAAGAAATAGCCATTATTTACATCAGCTTTGCAATATAATTCCCATTAACAATAAATAAATGCATGATAATCGTTATATTTAAATAATATTTTGCTACTATTATTTCAAAAAGCCCATTACGGTTTTGTTTAATAAATCACGCCATGAACACCACCGCTATTTTCGTACCCCGATATACACGATTCCAGAATGTGATCAAAATTAATGACTTACATTTCATTTTGTTCACAATCATTATTAGATTTCAGTCCAGTGCTTTTGGGCGCAGGTAATTTATCCATGACAAAAAGAACAGGAAAAAGGGCTTCCAAGAAAATAAAAATATCAGACAAAGATTGGAGGATAGTATAAGAAGTTAGATGATGACTGATATGGATTCAGCATCAAGTGGTCGGAGGATTCATGATTTCAATATCTGGTTATTTTCAACTTCCAGTTTAATATTTTCCCAGAAACCAGCTATTTATTTATTACTTTCCTTATATATATAATGTATATAAGGAAAGTACTGTGACGGGGTCGACAATTCGATTTCGAGTTTTCGACGGGAGAGCAAGTTTCAAGCATCCCTGATCACGATTCGAACATTTTTGAGGTGATTTCTGTGTGTGTGTGTGTGAAAGTATGCGTGTGTGTGTGTGTCATTAAGTCTGTGGAGAAGATATCTCACGACAAATGGAGCGATTCGAATGGAATTTGGTACACAAATTACAATCCGTGAATACTGGAAGCCTATTGTTCTAAAGCGCAATCGAGAATTCAGAACCCCCCTAAATTTTCGAGTGAAATTTTGAAAACATCATCAAAAAATCAAAACCTTTAATAAAGTTACGCAAATAGACATTTCTTATGTAATTTTTCCTTAGAAAATGATTGACAAAAATTTTCGAACGCTAGCATGAACCGTTCTCGGGATATTGCACATTTTTCAAATACATTTATCAAAAAATCCCGTAAATGAAAAAAATATTAACTGTTAAGAAACTTGTTCACTTTTCATATGTAATATAATGCAGTAAATTTGGTGACATCATTCTGGTGGATCTAACTCATTCCACTCACGAGAAAAGATACTTTGAGTAAAATTTTTGTATTTGAACGTCAATAGTCATTTATCTGCTGTAAGAATAACTTACTTCTCCGTCCATAACGCTTGGCGAGATTTGGGGACGAATTTGGCGGAATGTCCCCAACTTGGCGACATTTTTAATTGTTGCCAAATTAACGAAAATCTCGCCAAATCGATAAAAATGACTCTAGATCAATGAAAATGACGACTAATTGAAAAAAATTCAATATTTTGAAAAGAATATAAGTATCTGTTATAAGAATAAATTTTTTTTAAACTGTAAAAGTAGTAAATTCATTGCATTATATAAGGAAAGTTATGTGCTGCCCACATCAGATTTTTTTAAAATAAACCGTAGATAGGGTTTAAATAATGCCTAATATGGATTCAACATTAATCCCCAGTATAGAAAAGCATATGAATCTAAAATCAAATTCTGTTGGGGTTTTGATTTCCACTACGGATTTCCGATTCGAAAATTTATATTTTCCTTGCAACATATATTTCTTAGGATTGGCTCTAGATAAAGCTTATATTATGACTGACGTAGATTATATTTCAAAGGGGTTTTAGTAAGGATTTTCACTTTTGGGTATTGGAGATGTTTCTTCAGGTTTCTTAGAAAATTTGTATGGCTGCACGAAATAAGTGATTAAAAGGGAAACATATTCTTGATAGTTCTATCGAAAATGAAATATACACATCGCTTGCCACCATATAAAGTCTCTTTTATAAATTTCGTATTTTTTATTCTTTCATGACAATTTTATTTTATGTTATTGTTTATTTTATTTTATTCAATTTACGTAGCAACTACAGATGAAATCCAGTTACAGTAGCCACACAAAAATAAAAATCTGATGTGGGCAGCACATGACTTTCCTTATATAATGCAATGAATTTACTATTTTTACAGTAAAAGAAAATAAATTATTATTATAGTAGATATTTATATTCTTTTCAAGAAATTGAATTTTCGTCAATGAGTCGTCATTTTCATTGATTTAACGTCATTTTTATCCATTTGGCGAGATTTTTGTTAATTTGGCAACAAGTAAAAATGTCGCCAAGTTGGCGACATTCCGCCAAATTCGTCGTCAAAATCTCGCCGAGCGTTATGAACGGAGAAATAAGTTATTCTTACAGCAGATAAATGACTATTGGCGTTCAAATACAAAAGTATTACTCAAAGTATATTTTTCATGAATGGAACGAGCCTGATCCACGAGAATGATGTCACCCAATTTATCGCATGGTATTACATATGAAAAGTGAACATGTTTCTCAATAGAAAATATTTTTATATTTTATTTTATATAACTTTTTGATAATTTAGTTGAAAAATGTGCAATGTCTCAAGAACGGTTCATGCTAGCGTTCTAAAATTTATAGCAATCGTTTTCTAATGAAAAATTACATAAGAAATGTCTATTTGCGTAACTTTATTAGCGGTTTTGATTTTTTGACGATTTTTCAGAATTTCATTCGAAAATTTAGGCGGGTTCTGAACATTTGATTGTGTATAAAAACAATACGCTTCCAGTGTTTATGGATTGTGATTTTTGTACCAAATTTCGTTCGAATAGGTCCATTCGTTCGTCAGTTATCGTCTCCACAGACTCACTGACACACATACACACACACACACATACATACTTTCACACACGCACGCACACACACACACACACACACACATACTTTCACACACACACACACACACATACTTTCACACACACACACACACACACACACATCACTTCAAGAATGTTTGATTCGTGATCAGGGATGCTTGAAACGTGCTCTCCCGTCGAAAACTCGAATTCGAATTTTCGACCCCATCACAATACTTTCTTTACACATTATGTATATAAGGAAAGTAAAAAGAGCAGAATATGAAATACAATAATACTAAGTCGTATGCATGTCAAGCGTATTCAAACAGGCTTTTTTAAAACAGACAGGAGTCAAATTAAATATATCAATATCAATACAATAGGTATTATATATAGATCAACAAATTTATAGATAGAATAGCATTTAAGGTACTTGTGTTTAACAGTAGTATTGTGAAATAAAGTTTTTTTCCTTGTATTATTAACAGGTATATGAAATTCCAGACAAGAAAGTAAGATGGGGCAATCAATAGTGTTATTTAAAACTTTATAATAAAACAAAAGGCAGGACCATTTTCTTCTTTTTTTAAGAGACATTAACCTATATTTCCATATGAGTTCACTCATATACATATCATAAGGACAATAGCCAGACAATTTGTAATCCATAGTACGTAAAAGTTTATTTTGCACAATTTCTATTCGTTGAGAATGCAGATCGTAAACAGGGTCCCAGATCATTGCACAATATTCCAATATTGGCCTAACAAAAGTATTAAAGATACAAATAATAGTATCAGACCTGGCAAAAACACGAGATCGTCTTAGGGTGAAACCAAGTCTTTGGTATGCTCTTTTAATAGTATTGTCGATATGATTCTGAAAGTTAAAAGTATCATCGAAAGTAACACCCAAATCAATAATATGAGTACAACGCGATAAAGGTAAATAATTTAAAATGTAGTTGTAATTGAGAATATTACGGATCCTAGCTAAGCTCATAATATAGCATTTAGAGGCGTTTAAATGGAGTTTATTTAAAACAGTCCAATTATACAGTTCATCAAGATCTCTCTGCATCAATTCACAATCAGTAAAAGAGTTTATTTTCATATGAAGTTTCAAATCGTCTGCAAACATAAGACATTTTGCATTTTTAAAAATCCTGGGAATTTCATTGATAAAAATAAACAAGAAAGATCAATCTTGCTTAAAGCATTGATTATGAAACACTTTCCAACTTCAATGCAATTTTATTTAAACATGTCTAAAATGCAATACATTCCTCGGTAATATTTTAAAACTTCTCACGATACTACATTGATTTATTATATTTGAAAACTTAAACCTTCATCGAAAAAAATTAACTACATTCAAATGACGGCATTAAAATATAAATTGCCTGGTTTAATGTGATACATTCCTCGGTAATAATTTTAGAATTATCATAATACTACGATAATTTACTATATTTGAAAACTTTATCGAAAACAACTGAAATTCATTCAAATGACGTCATAAAAAAAATAACACGCCTGGCTCTCTCTATAAAAGCAACATTTCATGCATAAATAATTCCCCCATTCATGTCATTCATCACAATACTATAATCTATATAAATAAAAATGAAAATCTGTCTGTCTGTCTGTCTGTCTGTCTGTTTGTCACACCATCACGGGAGAACGGCTGAACCGAATTTGATGAAATTTTGTGGGTAGCCCAGAAATAGCCCCACTTAAAATTATATCCGTGTTTTGAGTTTCTACGACCAGTGGTTCTCGAGATATTAGTAAAAAACGAAATTTTCGTTTGTCTCATCATCACGGAAAAACGGCTGAACCGAATTTAATGAAATTTGGTGAATAGCCTTAAAATATCTCCCCATAAATTTTGTCCATGTTTCGAGTTTCTAAGACCTGGGATTGTCGAGATATTAATGAAAAACGGAACTTTTTCCTAGGAGTTCTACTCCCTAACTCCGTGGTTTATCCAAACGAAAAGCTTGAAAATCGTTTGAAAGTGAATTAAAATTTAATCTCCAGATTAATTTAATCCAGTTTGATGGGAGATTTTTTGCGTTAATTAGTCACTTTCTGAAAACATGAATTGTTTGAAACATGATTTAAAGGGGAAATCTATCTCCATGGTTCATGGTTTATTTAAAACAAGCTTTTACGGAACAATGAGAAGTATAGAGAAATCAAAATCGTTATTTCATTTCGCAGTTTATGTTATAAGACATGACATATTTAACATGTTATAAGATTCTATCTTATATCATGTTACTCAGAAACGCAATTAAATTAAATCTGTCTGTTAATTTTAATAATTATTTTTTCGATTTGAATAATAAATAAATGGATATAAAAATATATTTTAGAAAAGAACGATTTTATTTTTCTTATAGAATTTTTGACTGGATAATATCAATTACGGTCTTCAGGTTTAAAAATTATTATTATTTATATTTTCGGGGATTATTGATTCAAGGATTATTGATATTTTCAAGTTATTATGCAATTATTTTATTATGACAAAAATTGTTTAAACTCATATATTGTATGTTGTACGAATCTTCTACAAATACACGTGTATATCTTTTAATCTACGAGAATATAAGCAGTACAGGTATATTGACATATGTTTTGATATATATTGGCATATATTGGAATCAATTACGACCTTCTGGTATAAAGAGTACGGATATTATTGATGTTTTCAATTTATTACGTCATCTCTTTTATTTTGGCAAATATTTTTGAGACGCATATTGTAATACGGGTACTCTTCTACTAACACATTGGCATATTTTCTGATCTGCGACAATATAATTAGTACGGGGTTGCATATATTCATTCAATTCCTATTTTTTCTTCTGTAAATTTGCTTACAAAAGGGGGCAGGATGTTTTATTCTTCAGATCTGATCGTGAAGATAATTTTGCATAGTGAGAACATATATTCTTAAACTTCTCTTTAGGAGCAATAAATTTAATATTTTAACAGAATTTGCACATGATTGCGAACTTTAAGTTTCTTTAAATTATACACTCCGTACGAATAACGGGTGTGCTGTTAGTGGTTAATAAATTTTAACATTTTAGGAGGATATATCATGTTGCTCGGCATCGCAATTAAATTAAATGTGTTTGTTAATGTTTTTATTATTTTTTTTCGATTTAAATAATAAATAAATGGATAAATGGATATAAAAGTATATCTTATGAATGGACGGTTTGATTTTTCTTTTAATTATATTAATTGCTGACTGCGTACATCAATTTCATTTATTTTGGCAAAGAGTTTTCAAGCTTATATCGTATTTAGCTACTAAACTCATATATTGTGTTTAGCCAATAAATTCATATAGCCGATTGTTGAAACAGAAAAAGAGTAGAGCGGGTATATCTTCTAATGCAATTGTAGTGTTTTCATTTAGTATATTGAAACGGGATAAGAATGTTTCATTCAGATCTGCAAATTCAAAGCTACGAATTTGGAGGGATATCGCTAATTTGACAACTTTTCTTAAACTTTGCCAAATTGACGGAAATGTCGCCAAATTGATATAAACGACACACAAACAGCTGCCACAAACCTTCGGGTTGGTCCTGTGGCTTGGGTCTTCTACATATCAATGAAATTTTTTTTTGTTTTGTTAGAAGAGAGTACTGAAATGATGTTTGGTTAGCATTTATCTGTCAGACCAACCATCCTACTTAGTAATACATTTAGCGAATTTTTAAAATGTCACCAAATTGATAAAAATGTTTTCAAATCTATAAAAATATCTTGAAATTGATAAAATTGCGCTACATAAATGATATTAATTGTTTTTTGTTAGGGGATAGTATTGTGATGATATTTCGTCAATTTGTCGCAAAGTGGAACTGTCAGTTCTACAGTTCCACTTGGCGATAAATTTGGCGATTTTTTAAAATGTCGCTAATTTGACGAAACTGTCGCCAAATGTTCCATAGAAATATAACTATTTAGACGATATTTTTTCTACCAATTTATTTGAAGCAAATGATATCATGTCGCTTAGCAACGGATTTAAATCCAATGTGCTTATGCGGGAGACGATTTTTATTAAATCCTTTCCGATTTGAATAATGAAGATATGTATATAAAATAAATTTCATTGCCATTTCATTTTGGACTGGATAATATCAATTATACTCTTCAGGTTTAAACATTATTATTATTGATATTTTCCGGAATTATTGATTCAGGGATTATTGATATTTTTAAGTTATTACGCCATTGTTTTATTGCGGCAAAAATTGCTGACACACGCATATTGTACGTTGTACGAGTAATCTTCTAGGAATGCACGGGTATATCTTCTAACCTACGAGAATATAAGTAGTACAGGTATATTGGCATATATATTGGAATCAAGTACAGTCTTCTGGTATGAAGATTAAGGGGATTAATTATATATTCAATTTATTACGTCGTCTGTTGTATTTTACCAAAAAACATTTGTGACTCATATTGCAAAACGGGTAATCGTCTACTAATAATCGGACATTATAAGTAGTACGTGTATATCTTCCCATATAATTTTAGCACTTTAATTTTGACATATATTGGAATAAATGACTGTCTTCAGATTTAAAGATTACGGGTTTATTGGTATTTTCAATTTACACATGTAATCTACTAATACAGGTTATATTTTCTAATATTCGCGCATATAATTAGTACGGGTCCCATACAATTTTAACGCTTTTATTTTGCATATATTGATTCAATTCCATATATTTTTTTATATTTGCTTACATAAGGGGTCCAAGATGTTTTATTCTTCAGATATGTCCATGAAGATAATTTTATATAGCGAGAACAGAGATTCTTAAACTTCTTTTTAGGAGCATTATATTAAATATTTTAACAGAATATTTTGATTAAACATGTCATTTAGTATACTATAAGAATTTGGGCATGATTATGAATTTCAAATTTCTTTATATTACTCGTATATACTCCGTACGAAGAACGGGTATGCTGCTAGTAATTTATATTATTTAAAAATTAAGACCATGGAGCTACAAGTAAGTAAAACTCTATGCGTAAAACTTCATCGAAAATTATCGTCCTTCTCTTTCTAAAATCAATGAATATTTCATTCATATCAGCCATGCAGACTCCATGGACTAAATGATTTTATGTTAAAGAATTACAGCGATTCTAATACAACTCATTCTACATATTTTGCTGTTTGCATTTTACATAGGTGAAAAATAGGCTTAATAGTAGAAATAATCAAATTTGGATGAGCATTTAAACTGAAATATATTGTCATTGCGTTGTTAAAGTATGTAGATGCGCAGAATTTAGGCAAAAATAAAGTAGTTTTAGGACGGATACAAAACTCAATATGAATTAAAAAGAACTTTAAAAATCACGATTTTGACACAAGATGGATGCCATATATCATTTTGAAGTGGGTCATGTGATCGTTTCATATCATGGACACGTGATCGCTTAATATAAGAGGTGTTATTATTATTTTAATTTTTATTTAAAAAACAACTGAATATATTTCGCTGAATTTTTTTTTATATATTTTATGGAACAATTTTAATATTGCCCTAAAATTTTCGAAGCAATTTGTGAATTTTAAATCCGCTTAAAAAATGCTTGAAAAATTAGGTCCCATAGGGCTCAATGTATTCCATTTTTTCAACCCGGGTTCAATCCAAAACTAATTGGGTGATATTATTCATTTATATTCCCATAGGTCCTATAGACCGTCTGAACAACATACTAAAATTTCATTTTGATTAAGTCATTTTTACGGCTGTTATCGTGCTAACGGACAGACAGACAGACAGACAGAATGAACAAAGTCATAAACACTTTTCAACTTTGTTGTAAAGTGTTAAAAAAAAGAGTGGGTCCAGATAAAAACCTGAGGAACACCAGAGGAATTACTGTATAGTCTAGAATTTACACCAAAGTACTTTACAGAATACAGTCTATCTATAATATAAGAGTACAACTACATCGCCAAATCAACACTAAATCCGGCATCAATTAGTCAACGGGCTAATAACCCTAGATCAATGTGATCAAAAGCTTTACTAAAGTCAGTATAAATAACTTCCAGCTGACTCTTGGTTTTAATAGCATCAATAATATTACTGGTAAAACAAGCTAAATTAGTTACTTTTGATCGTCTTGGCATAAACCCATGCTGGTACGGAGAAATCCATTGCCTAATTTGGGAAAAGATCCTTTCATGCATAACACATTCAAAAACTTTGGAAAAAGGGGAAAGAATGGTAATAGGCCTGTAGTTAGTAATATCATGCTTGTTGTTCTTTTTATGTGCAGGAATGACTTGACCATATTTCCAGACATTGGGTAAAGTCATAGTTTTAATTGAAAGATTAAACAAAATAAGCAGGGGTTAAGTTAGAGAGTCAGCACAACCCTTAATAATAAAAGAGGGAACATCATCACAGCTTGTAGACTGGCTGGATTTTAACTTCTTTAGGGATTTAGCAACGTCATTTTCAGAAATATATTTAACATTAATTAAGTCAATGTTATTGAGTTCACAGTACTTGGTCAGCAGTTCGAAATTACTAGGTTGGCTACTCTTGATATAAATAGATTCAAAGAAATCCGCGAAGCAGTTAGCAATATCATTGTCAGTAGTATAATCAGTATTATTATAACTCATTGTTGAGATCCTATGACTACCAGATGAATCGCCTTTACAAAAATTCCAGAAAGCTTTAGGGTTCTTGTTGAGTTCTAGTTCCATGATAGCAACGTGATTAGTAAAATCAGATTTAATTTCATCCTTAACAATCCTGCGTAGTCTGTGAAATTCCTGTAAATCCCTTTTATCAGCACCTCTAATAGACTTATTACGATACTTTCCTTTTAGTTTAATATTATGGATAGTACTAGAAGAGTTTAACGATTTATATTTACGCTTAGTGGGGATATATTTAGGTATACATAAGTCAAATATCCCATAGATACATTCATAAAAACTCGATAGAGCATCGTTGACATTTGCATATATATTTAAAAAGTTCCAGTCAGTATTATAGAAATAGTCATATAGCATAGGATAATTGATCTTTCTATAAAGTTATATTTCATATTATTATTAATTCGATGATTTCTGCTTATCTTTTTAATCAATATAGATCCCTCCAGAGTAGAATGCTATGGATCCTCTTTAACGAAACTAAAGGTAGAATGTTCAATAATGATCTGCTTATAGTTAGACAAGATAAGATCAAGAATTTTACCACATTTATTACAAACAGTGTTTAATTGATCAAGATAAAGGAACTGCATGAAGTTAGAAATGGAATACTCAACTTGAGTGTGGCCAGATAAGGTACCAGGATTGGGATGGTTAAAATTTGCAGATGGAAGATTAAAATTTCCGAATATAAATATATGATAAGATGAATTTTAAGGAATATTTGCGTCATGAAGTCATAAAAATCAGATCAAACAAATAATAATAATCGAATGAATATATTCATTTCAATTATTTCATTTTGTTCATTTCCTATTCAATGCTGTTTTCTGCATTGTTCTAGAACTCTGTGTGTCAAGGTTATGTAAAAAGAAAGTCATGATCTACGCCAGGTTTCGAATTTCGTACCCATTTATAATAAATAAATGTCTCATAATCGTTATAGTTTACGTAATCTTTTCCTGTCATTATCTCAGAAAGACCATTACGGTTTTATTTGCCAAATTACGCCATGAATACCATCGTCATGTTTCTTCCTAGATGTACACGATTCCAGAATGTGCTCGAAATTAATGACTTGCGTTCACTTTGATTCATTCACAATCGTTAAGAGATTCGAGCAAACAAGAAAATAACGTGCTTTTCGGTACAGATAATTTATTCATGACAAAAAGAACAGGAAAAAGGCCTTCCCAAAATAATATATCAGACAACGGTTGTAGGATAGTAAAAAAAATCGAGATTTTCATCTGTGTCATCTTGTTATTTTTTATCGAGCTTTTTTCTGAAGGCATTTTGGATAATATTTCCAAGAAAGTGGTTCTTTCTAATACCCCGTGTCAGTCGTATAGTGATTGATAATGTAATTCTGAGAGCTTCCGACTTTGCTGTTACCTTATAATGCATAATACATGTAAACGGAAAACGTAGTGTTTAGGGTTAATGTAATTGGAATTTTCGAAGAAATTTTGAGATTTTATACGAACAAGAATCAATCATCTTCCGTTTGATGGCTGGAGATAAAATATTTATCCTGAAAGCGGACTGAAAATTTCATATGAAATTTAGTGCTATTTGTTTAATCAGTAAATATAATGAGAACGTAATTGCTTTTCCCCGGAATGGAGCAATAAAGATGTTCCTATTCTTCAAGCTAATTTTTGATAATTATCAGGATTTAAGTTTTAGTAATTATAAGTTGTGTGAAAGGTTCATCTCGACTTTATTGACAATTATTATTTGATAAAATTCAAAACATTTTAGGTGCGTTTGTTTTTCATTCCTATCTCTTATGATTAGATTGTGATAAGATACGTCACGTCACGTGGACAAAATGCGCGTATTTCATTGGTGAGTGACGTTACTTTTCCACTAAGCTCTAACTAGGGCTCCTGAATATACAGACTGTCAGACCAGCTGCAATCTTGATTCTCAGTTGAAGCAAAGACTGTACATGACGAAAATAGGGTTACTTTTTTGTCCTTTTCTCGGGATTTTGAGAAAATTAAAACATTCTAGACTATTTTCTTGAGCGATTGGTACAATTTTTTGAAAGCAGAAGCGCCTATTTTACAGCTAAATTGCGTGTCCAATATCAGCCATGTAACATGCGAGCACTATTGAAATAGCACAAGCAGACGATAACTGACAGAACCGGTTGAAGTTAAAATGGCGGTTGAGTCAGGCTATATATTTAGGAGCCTTAGCTCTAATCAGCAAGTGACCGGGTCGTCAAAATAATGTTCCCCTTGTTCATTTTTACTTCCCCATACTATTGTATAGATCATGGAGTTAGAAAGGAGATAAAATTCTTATGGAAGAAACGTTTGAAAATGCCATAATGCTTTAAGAATTATATCTAGGTGTCGCTAGTGTAAGTAAAGTAGCCGCTACTGTTAGTTGATACAACAGAAAGGAGTAGCATTCAGTATATGTATTTTTAATAATTACTTTCCTTATATTATATACAATAATGTATAAGGAAAGTATTTTGACGGTGTCGAAAATTCGAATTCGAGTTTTCGATGGGAGAGCACGTTTCAAGCATCCCTGATCACGAATCGAACATTTTTGAAGTGAAGTCTGTATGCATGTGTGTGTGCGTGTGTGAAAGTATGTGTGTGTGTGTGTGTGAAAGTATGTGTGTGTGTGTCAGTGAGCCTGTGGAGACGATAACTGACGAATGAATGGACCGATTCGAACAAAATTTGGAACAAAAATTACAATCCGTAAACACTAAACCTTCGGGTTGGTCGTGTGGTCAGGGTCTTCAATCAATCCGTAAACACTGGAAGCCTATTGTTTTTATAGGAACTCGAATGTTCAGAACCCCAATGAATTTTCGAGTGAAATATCATGCGATAAATTGGGTGACATCATTCTTGTGGATCTAGCTCGTTCCATTCATGAAAAAAGATACTTTGAGTAATACTTTTGTACTTGAACGTCAATAATCATTTATCTGCTGTAAGAATAACTTATTTCTTCGTCCATAACGCTTGACGAGATTTTGGCAACGAAATTGGCGGAATGTCGCCAACTTGGCGACTTTTTGAAATGTTGCCAAATTAACAAAAATCTTGCCAAATGGATAAAAATGACGCTAAATCAATGAAAATGACCACTAATTGTCGAAAATTCAATATCTTGGAAAGAATATTAGTATCTACTATAAGAAAAACCTATTTATTTTACTGCAAAAGTAGTAAATTCATTACATTATATAAGGAAAGTCATGTGTTGCCCACATCAGATTTTTTTTTACTGTAAAAGTAGTAAATTCATTGCATTATATAAGGAAAGTCATGTGATGCCCACATCAGATTTTTACTTTCCTTATATACATAATGTATAAGGAAAGTATTGTGACGGGGTCGAAAATTCGAATTCGAGTTTTCGACGGGAGAGCACGTTTCAAGCATCCCTGATCACGAATCAAACATTTTTGAAGTGATGTCTGTGTGTGTGTGTGAAAGTATGTGTGTGTGTGTGTGTGCGTCAGTGAGACTGTGGAGACGATAACTGACGAACGAATGGACGGATTCGAACCAAATTTGGTACAAAAATCACAATCCGTGAACACTGGAAGCCTATTGTTTTTATACTTAATCGAATGTTCAACCCCCCCCCCCCCCTAAATTTTCGAATGAAATTTTGAAAAAATCGTCAAAAAATCAAAACCGCTAATAAAGTTACGCAAATAGACATTTCTTATGTAATTTTTCAGTAGAAAACGATTGGCATAAATTTTAGAACGCTAACATGAACCGTTCTCGAGATAGTGTACATTTTTCATAAAAATTATGAAAAAGTCACATAAAAAAAAATTCCTATTGAGAAACATGTTCACTTTTCATATGTAATACCATGCGATAAATTGAGTGACATCATTCTCGTGGATCTAGCTCGTTCCATTCATGAAAAAATATACTTTGAATAATACTTTTGTATTTGAACGCCAATAGTCATTTATCTGCTGTAAGAATAACTTTTTTCTTAGTGCATAACGCTTGGCGAGATTTTGTCTACGTATTTCGCGGAATGTCGCCAACTTAGTGACTTTTTTTAAATGTTGCCAAATTAATGAAAATCTCGCCAAATGGATAAAAATGATGCTAAATCAATGAAAATGACGACTAATTGTCGAAAATTCAATATCTTGGAAAGAATATTAGTATCTACTATAAGAAAAACCTATTTTTTTACTGTAAAAGTAGTAAATTCATTACATTATATAAGGAAAGTCATGTGTTGCCCACATAAGATTTTTTTAACTGTCAAAGTAGTAAATTCATTGCATTATATAATGAAAGGCATGTGTTGCCCACATCAGATTTTTTTATTCCAGACTCAGATTAGTCTCAAACGACAATGGCGTTTTCTTAATATGAAGTTTAAACTCCTTACTTTTACCTCCATGGTATAGTTAAACTTTTATTTACCCAAAAAGTTTCGAATCTGTCGGATAATCACATTTTAAGATCCTAGGTTCCATTTAGAACATTCGTAAGGATATTCGTCTGTATGTGTGTACCTCTTTATGATGTATGTCTGTGACGTATGGACACGGCAACTCAAGAACGAATACATCTATACCGCTATCAAAGTTTATGGGTAGATACATTATATGAAAATCTACAGCTAGACAAAATATTTAGTAACTCTCATGATTAGATCTTAAATTATTTGAATTTTAAAATTTTCATATCATTATGATGAAAAACAATGATGGTAGTTTATAGTCATAATTATTTTCCCCTATCAGTATTAATCTATATATTCTTGTTAACCCAGAATAGGATTTGATCTCCTAGCCTACTCTGGCCCAAGAATTCTCTCCCAGACCAACCTTCTAGATACAATTGCTCTCCAATTTCGTACAGACAAGACCTCAGTTTAGTTTACAGTGTATGGGGGGAAATTGATAATTTAAACTAAACCATGAAAGTTAATCTATCAATATTTATCTATCTATTCTCAACTATGAACATTAATGCATCAAAATAGATTTTATTAGTACAGATAATGCATAATATATGCAAAGCGAAATATATAATGCATTATACATAATGCATGTAAAGGCTCATTAATAATACATAGATGTCTAAATCGGTATATTTTCATAGTATTTTTTGCCATTCATTTTAAAAGATCATTCCGTTATTTATTTACAACATTTTTCGTCCTGATTGCAAGGTTCTGGTTGTCGCCAATAATAATCCAGTCGAAATGAAATCAGCTGTTCCTCTACCGTTTACGAAACACCTTATGTAAATAAGGAAAACTGGAGCAACGTATTCAAGTACAAATAATAAAATCTGCTGTGGGCTGTACCTGACTTTCCTTATATAATGCAATGAATTTACTACTTTTACAGTAAAAGAAAATAAATTATTTTTATAGTAGTTATTCATATTCTTTCCAAGATATTGAATTTTCGTCAATGAGTTGTCATTTACCATGTCGTCATCATCAATGAATCGTTATTTATTTAGCGTCATTTTCATCCATTTGGCGAGGTTTTCGTTAATTTAGCAACATTTAAAAAAGTTGCCAAGTTGGCAACATTCCACCAAATTCGTCGCCAAAATCTCTCAAAGCGTTACGGACGAAGAAATAAGTTGTTCTTATAGCAGATAAATGACTATTGGCGTTCAAATACAAAAGTATTACTCAAACTATCTTTTTTCATGAATGGAACGAACTAGATCCACGAGAATGATGTCACCAAATTTGTCGCATGGTATTACATATGAAAAGTGAACATGTTTCTCAATAGGAATTTTTTTTAATTTTATATGACTTTTTTATTATTTTTTTGAAAAATGTACAATATATCGAGGAAGGTTCAAGTTAGAGTTCTAAAATTTATGTTAATCGTTTTCTATTGAAAAATTACATAAAAAATGTCTATTTGCGTAACTTTATCAGCAGTTTTGAATTTTTGATGATTTTTTTCAAAATTTCACTCGAAAATTTAGGGGGTTCTGAACATTCGATTGCGTATAAAAACAATAGGCTTCCAGTGTTTACGGATTGTGATTTTTGTACTAAATTTCGTTCGAATCAGTCCATTCATTCGTCAGTTATCGTCTCCACAGACTCACTGACGCACACACACACAAACATCACTTCAAATACGTTTGATTCGTGATCAGGGATGATTGAAACGTGCTCTCCCGTCGAAAACTCAAATTCGAATTTTCGACCCAGTCACAATACTTTCCTTATACATTATGTATAGAAGGAAAGTAATAATAATGAAGCATACTGTTGTTTCAAAAATACGCTGAATTCCCTTCGTCAGTGCAAGAGAATCAACAAATCCTAAATCAAAAAGGCAATACGGGCACAAATAGGATACGAGTGTCGTACAGGACAGAACACCAGGCGCGAAACGCCTTTAATCTCCAGTTTCAATATGTGGTTCTTATCGTCAAACTGTGACATTAATTCTGTGACCCTAATTGGAGGTTCGAGGTTTTTATTGACTACTTTTTATTATTTGTCCTAGCTCCTAGTGTGGCAGTTTGTTGCACATTTAGAGTTTAAGCAGTTTGGGGGGGTTGATGCAGATCTAAGGGTTACCTAGTGTTTTGACAGTTTAGAGTTTAGAACATCTTTTATAAAACATTAGTCGTGAGTTTTATTTAATATCAGATGTTTAAAGTGGGATTTTTTAATTCCGATTATCGATGTTTAGAACAACGTGGGGTCTCTTACGAGATTTGGCCTTGCGATGATCATAGTCATGCAGATTGAATAATTGTTCATTTGGAACGGATGGCAAATTTTTTGTAAAATTTAAGCGATATCTTTTTAATTTGGGCTCTAACAGTTTTTATTTTGAAGTTATTCCTAATTACCGAGTTTCTTAAGTACCTGGGAGCTTTCCTGATTATCCGTAGGATTTTATTTTGTTTTGTCTCTAGGAAGTCTATTGTAGTTTTACAGGCGGTTTTATATGCAGCACCCCATACGGGTGCTGCATATAGCATTCCCGGGCTGATGATCGATTTATAAATTAGTAGTTTGTTTTGATAACTGAGATTTCCGTTTCCTATCATTGGGTATAAGGCTCCTGTACTTATACACGCTCTTTTTATTAAGTTCGTTACGTGCTGTTTCCAGGTTAGGTGGGAATCTATCGTTACACCTTGGTATTTAGTAGATTTTTCCGCGCGTAGGGCAGGGTTGTTTATATACAGTGGCGGTGGAGGTTTATGTTTCCTAGAGGAATAAATCCAATGACATTTATTGGGGTTTAATTTTATTCGCCATTTTTCCAGCCAAGTTTGGAGTATGCCTAAGTGTTGTAGCTGTCTGTGCATTACTGAGACATAGGTGTGTTTTGCAAGTATCGCACTGTCGTCTGCATAGAGTGCCAGCTCTGTGTTTGGAGTCCTGGGAATGTAGTTCAGGTATATGTTAAAGAGTGTCGGACCCAGGGTAGAACCTTGCGGTACACTACTTTTAATGAGCTTGGGTGTAGATTAGTTACCTCCTACTCTGACTTGAAAGTGTCTGTTATTTAAGTATGCGATTAAAAGTTTGAAAAGAGCGTCTGGGACTTTTAAAGTGATTAATTTGTACACTAATCTACAGTGCCACGCTTTATCAAAAGCTTTTTGTATGTCCAGAAAAATCGCAGTTGTGGGTGTCTTGTTATTGAGACCAGAAGATATGTACTCTACCACTCTCAGCAATTGATGAGTGGTGGAGTGCTTTGGCCGAAATCCAAACTGCTCCGAAATGATAATGTCATTCTCACTAAGGTGCGTGTTCAGTCACTTAAGAATTATTTTCTCAGAAATTTTACTAAGTGTCGGTAAGGCAGAAAAACAGAGAGGTTTATATACCCATCTCCTGGATTAAGAGTCCACCTAAAAGAGTCAATCGGAAAGCGGAGTGAATCAGTCCAGCCAATCCAATACGAAAACTAACAGACATGATTGGCGTGCACTAAGACATAACAGAAATATCCCAACAAGAAGAGTCAAGTTCAAACAAGAATAAATGAGGCCCAGCAAGACTAAAAATAAGTTCAAACGGCACATAAGAGGACCAAAGGCTAAGAAATGGAACAGATAAAGAATAGGTAGAAAATTACAGAGCACTCCATCAAAAAGAAGACATAAATGGAACTGAACACTGGAAGAACATAAACTAAATTACTAACATAACATAAACTAAATAACTAGAATTATTCAAGATATGAAAGTCTTCAAAAGGTCTAAATCATAGATCGATGTGCATTTTTGCATGATCTTTGCTGAAGAATAATTAAAACGGAAGACAAAATTACAGCAAAATTGAGCTATTGAAGATATATCAAATTCCTACATTTTTTTTTTAGTTTTCATATTCTTTAATATAAAATTTTAAATCAAGTCTAGTTTGACCAATATGAGAAGGACCAAACTGGCAAGAAAGACTGTAAAAGTCTCAACTATTATAAATTTCAACAATTTTTAATATCAGAAAATCCTTATATGAAATTGGAGTCAGTGGTCAACCCTTGTTTCTTACCGTTCAAGATTTCTCAGAATATGGAGTGAGTATTTATCGAATCACTGGAAACTTTCGTTATCCAAAGATATCGAAAGCTTCAACTATAGCTTCAGAATGTGCTCAAAATAAATGGCTCACGTTCACTTTGATTTATTACTTGCCGTTAAAGCCTCTATTACACGACAGTGATTCGGGACAACAAACCGTTCGCAAAACAGCTTTGGGTCGTTTGTGACGTCAATCCACGCAGCACAGAACGAAAGTGAGGTTACTCCAAGCATCAAATGGGGAAGTTAGCTTCCCCATTTGTTGCTTGGAGTGACGTCTTTGAATAGAGCACCTTTAATTAAATTGAATTCTGTCAGTATATGTGTAAAAAGTAATGTATCTTAATGTAATTCATCATGATTCTACTTGATCATAGACAGCTTCTTGCAATGTATGTAAATGAATTCACTTTCTTTAAAAATTTGTTGTCCCACCACCACCCGATGTATACAAAACACCGCTACAATTTTAATTTAGCATGACTTTCTCATTTAAATTTGATAATAGCCATATGCTAAACTCTTGATTCCATCATTTAAAATATAACGTTTATCATCATACGGTGATAACCCCATTTTAATTAGTTTCACAGTATAAATCTTCTGATCTTCACTAGCAATTTTAATTTGCTCAACTCTATTACATCTACGTCTTGTTAAGCAGTTATAGTAATATTGATGATGAAAGAATCTTTTCACAGCATTCTTATTGACACCTTTAGCAGTTTTCTTTTCCATGAAGGATGTTTCTAAACTATACGTTTTTGATCTTAACCCTACAAACTCCAGGGCAGGAGTACCATTCAACTCATCTTTCATCAAAATGTTTATAAATATCTTCTGTTTCAACTTCAAAACACAGGGAATCCGTGTTCAGCTCGACTTCCATACTTAGGGTTGGTCATGTGGTCTGGGCTTTCGACACCTTTCTAATAAAATTATGATGAAACTCTTAAATAAGTGTTTAACTCAAATCTAGTACTGAAAAACCAGCATAGATAGGTGTATTTAATTTTAAATTTGTCTTATGCATATGAACTGCAACCAGGTCTTCACTAAATACATTGAAAGAGCAAAAGGCTGGTGATGCAATACATTTTCTTAATCTCTTCTCAGTCTGTACTAGTTTAACATCTATTCTTTTTCTCAAGTTTTCCATCGTCTTACCCAAAACTGCATTGTTCATAAGTTTGAACAGATCTTTTTCAAAAGAATTTTTTGCCAGCATTCTCTTCTCAGTGTTAAATTGCACATAAGGCTTCAACCAGGGTTTTTGCTTGAAAGTTAATATTCGATGGAATTTCATATGTTTCATCCCCAGCATCATATACTGCTTTAAATTTCTATAATGCAGAACATATTTAGCATTGTGATTCAAATTAGGTGTTAATTTGATCTGATCCCTGCCATATTTTTAAATCCATTTCTTTAGATAAATTACGACTATATTCCGAAACCAGAGACGGGATGATATGAACCCTTACAGGCGTTAGAGGATAATTATTATGTTCATCATGCAAATCATGAGGGTAGTCTATCTCTGCCTCGATAATATACCCCGCAGGCGAGTCATCTTCTTCTACAAGTGGATCAAAATTCAGTATTTCTTCAGAATCAAACCATCTAAAATCCGATACCGGAAGTGCTTGGCTTAGTGCCCATCCATATAAATTACTAGCATCCAGATACATTATATACCTGCTAGGTTTTGCAGAATCATAATGTTCCAAATACTTGTTATTAGCCTGGCTTAGGCGTTTACTAATAACACTGATACCACCTCGAATACCTTATTCTAAAAATAGGTACATATCAGGATCTGTAATAAGTTCTAATGATACACCGCTAGTCTTTAGGGCAGCATTCCAAGCAAGAGATGGTAATGTTATACAGTGAGCAACATCTATTACATAATAATTCAGTGCCAAATCACGGAAATTTTCGAAAATGTCCGCTAGCAGAAGAATATCAGATTTATGTACAAGTCATGATATTACCCCATATTCTTTATCTTTAAGGATGACCAAACATAGCATAAGCATAAGGTTCATCAGAGACCTCCACGTGACAGATAATGTGATTCGATAAGAATTTCTTATTGAATCACATGATGTTACGTATGGAATCACGTGATGTTTCTTGTCGAATCACGTGATCGGTCACGTGACATCTTGTTAGCGAATTACAGACTGCCACGTATGCAATCACATGATATACCGTGTGATGTTGCCGCCCACAATACGCGATGCGTAGAGCTTACTTTGACTCGTGACTTGCCCTTGGAAAGATGTGTTTTCGATAGTATACTAAAATAATTGCAATGCAAAACGAATTTCACACAAAGTTGAATATGGCTCTTGCAGAAGTGAGTTAATGATTTTTTTCCAATTAAAAATAAGGATTTTTGTTTTTAAAATTCGTAATACAATAATTGAATTTAGTTCTTTTCGAATTCCTTCTTTTTAAAATTCCACTTCTTTTTAAAATTTCCTAACATAGTGTTTTTTTTTTAATTTTAAGAATCTGAATGAGACACCTGTACTTGTAAAAACCTGATGCTACATCTGCTGTTACACCTGTTGTGGTTGGAGAAGTCTGGTCGAGTGGTGTTCACGTGAGTTATTTTTTAAAGATTCTTTCTTGTTTATGTAATATTAATATTACCCCATTCGGTTACAACTGCTTCACTGAAACAATTAACATCGCCGAAAAATTCGCTCTCAGTATCGATTCCCTTTACTCACTTCATGAAATTTTAAACTCCTGTAACTCACTCCAAAATTCATCGGTCATTTCCTAAAATTAATGTATTAACAGCATTTTTTACAAAATACATATTTTTAATAACACTCTTTCATATTTATAGGTGTTTCAATCCATTCCACAAATTTTCTTTAGCCATCCTAAACCTCTAAAACTTTCGCTCGGGAGCTGTATCTCCGAAAAATTACTGTAAGTATATGACGACTGATAAATATTGTCATATTCCGTCGAGGGTTAAGGTCGGAGAGCTTCTGTTATCAGTTGCCTCATCAGACCAAAATTCAACTCTCTTCTCCAATTATCAGATTGATCAACTATTCAAATATTGCGACATTGCCTAGCCTCAATTTATCAATGTTCAAATATTTCACTCCCTTGCGATAAGGTTATCTCCTCAGCACCAAAGTCAAGATGGCGTTCCATGCTGATAGCACACCTCTTTCGCAATTCACCTAAAACCTCCTCAGCATCAGGGACACATTGGCTTTCCATACTGATAACATCCTCCCTCCACAAAACTCCCTCCGATAAGATCATTTTTCCTCAATGAGGCAACCTCACTAATGAGTCATTGACTGCTGATCTTGCTGTTCCTCCTCAATCTGCCGCAGAGCCGGCCTTTTATAGCTACTATACTACTCACTCTTTTATGACTATAAATGGTTATATAGCATATGTAAAGAATTATTCTGAGTAATTTGAGGGTATTAACTAGTTCCTGGGTGAATTTTATGCTTAAGCTAATTTAAAAAAAATCCGGTAAAAGTATGCTTTCGTGTAGGATTTCGAGTATTTTAGACTTTGAAACATTAAAATCTAGTAATTACAGTAGATAAGTCCAGGTTTTAATATATCTTAATGGGTTTTAATTCTACGAGAAGCTATTTAATGTATTGATTACGATTATTAAAAAGATACTATCGATTATGATTATAAACGGATTGTTTATTTTCATGAGGTTAGTGCATGTAATTATGATAAGTTGTTTGTTACTCAGTTTAACTGTAATCGTGATATTTCTAGAGTTTTTTTTCTTGCTTGCAGCTGAGTTAGGGTAACTTGCAAACTGTAATTTTGTCATTCTACGCGAATACTTCATTGTGGTAGGTTGTGCTTACGGTGCTGTCTCATATTCTTAAACCGTGATGTTTCCTTTAAGTAGCGATATTGGAGATACTGCCACTAACATTAGTGATATTAATATGTTCGATGCCCTTACGCATGAGTGGACATGTAAGTACTTATTTTAATACTAGCCGCCTTTGGCGACCAGCCTGTTCGCTACCCTTAAAAATTCTGGCAAATTCGCTGGCGCGACCTACCAGAAAGGTGTAAGTTAACTCTTTGGACGGCCAGGAAGTGCCACCCAATTTAGACTGGAACCCATTGGGGGAGGCATCCACAGGGACAGTACCCTCCTTCCCCTACCACGAATCTCTCTGAAGGATTTACAGACCCACATGTTTAACGTCATCGCACTCCGCGTGAACATGGCGACAATTTTGGGAATTGAACCCGGGCCTATCAAGTGCAAATACCGCACGCTAACAACTGCGGTACTTCACCCTCCGCGACATTCTCCATAACTTTCTTTTTATTCACCCAATTTAGACCGGAACCCAGTGGGAGAGGCATCCACAGGGACCGTACTCTCCTTCCCCTACCACCAACCTCACTTACAGACCCACATGTAGGGACTTACAGACCGACATGTTTAACGTGATCGTACTCCTCGTGAACACGGCGGCAATTTTGGGAATCGAACCCGGGCCTACCGAGTGCAATTCCCGCTCGCTAACCACTGGGCTACTTTGCCCTCCCCGACAATCTCCATAACTTTCTTTTTATTCACCCAATTTAGACCGGAAACCAGTGGGAGAGGCATCCACAGGGACCGTACCCTCCTTCTCCTACCACCAACCTCTCGGAAGGACTTACGGACCCACATGTTTAACTTGAAATACATCGCCACTATTAAGTTTTTACAATACAATACATTACGCCACAATAATACATCGCAATCAATACTTCGCCACAATTCAATCATTTAAATTTTATAATGACCATATGCTAAGCTCTTAATTCTATCATTTAAAACAGCGGTTCCCAAACTTTTTAGTTGTGCGAACCATCAATTTTGCAAAAAAAACTTTGAGGTCCACTAACTACTGAATATATAAGTAAAAATATATAATGACAAATAGACACTTATATACGTATGACGAATATATATATATATATATATATATAACGTGCACATATGTCAGCAATTAGTAAAAGATACTGTACAAGAAGAATAAAAAGATAATTTTTTTATAAAGAAAATAACTTTATTGTATTCACTTAGCTGTCACAACTGTAAGAAAACTCAAAACCAAGTGCTAAAAGTTCTTCATGATATTTTTGACACTGTTTGTCCTCCACGAGAGAGTCAATATCTGGATTGAAACTGGATAGTTTTAGCCTCAAATCAGTCTCAACATTAAATGTATTCCTATATTTATTTAAAAAAAAAACTAATGTTGAAAAAGCTCGTTAACATAGATAGGTTGTCGAAAAGCCCATCAATTGTCTCAGTGCAATTTTGGCAATAGCTGGATAGTCTTGCTGAACATTTATCCAGAACGGGACCAATGGCGTTGTTTTAAAAAGCGATTTTAGAGTCTGGTCACATGGTAGTTCAATTAACGAGTCTTCTTCACTTGAAGATAATTTCAATTTTTTTAGGTGATTTTCTTCAAAGGGATTTCTGATCCATTGGATCTCATCTTCACTTTTAGGAAAGCAATTCCAAAAAAATATGAAAAGGCTTAATTACTGCTCCAGTTAGTAGATTTCTCATTCATATGAATGAATAATATTAAAATGTATAATCACAGTATATAGATATTAGTACAAAATTAGTAAATTAAGAAAAATAAATAATTTTAAATTACCTGTGGTTTGAGGCCAAAGATTCGAGGTGTTCTTTTATGGTTGCAGCTGTTGTTTCATCAATTTTAACTTCGTTGGTTTCAAGAAACTCATGTAGGACTGGAAATGCGTCGAGGGAAACTTGTACCACTTTTCCAGTTCATCGTTGAAGTTTCATTATCATTGCTTCTACTTTGTCTTGCACAAAAAACTTATGACCGTCATTGCCCTGCAGAGTTAAGTTAAGAACGTTGAGGGAACCGAAAATATCCGCTAAATAAGCCAACTGTTTCAACCAGTTTTCATAGGTCACACAGTCTAAGTAGGAACTTGCAAGTCTTCTATCACAATCTCCGTCCCTAAGGAAAACCGTGAGTTCGTCACGGAATTCGAACAATCTTGTCAACACTTTACCTCTCGACAGCCATCGAACTTCGCAGTGAAGTAGAAGGTGTTTGTGGTCACTGCCCATTTCATCACACAAAACACTAAACAGTCTGGAATTTTTAGGCCTTGCTTTAATGAAGTTAACGATTTTTACTGCATCGTCAAGAGTTTTTTTAAACACTCGCCCAAATCTTTTACTGCAAGAGCCTCTCTATGTATGCTACAATGTGTCCATTGAACCAAGGGAGCAACTGATCTAACTCTGGCGACTAAACCAGTATGGATTCCAGACACAGCAGGTGCCCCATCAGTAGTCAAACCTACACACTTTGACCAAGCTACTTCACTTTCTTTTATAAAATTGTCAACATATTTGAAAATCTCTTCGCCAGTTGTTTTTGTCGACAAAGACTGACAAAACAACATTTCTTCTTCAATATTGCCATTCAACTCAAAACGACCAAAAGCTCATAAATTCGCCTGCCCAGCAACGTCTGTACTTTCATCAAGTTGCAGGGAAAAATATTTACTTTGTTTCAAAAAATTAATGACAGCTTTTTTCACATTTTCCGACATTTCATCAATTCTTCTTTTCACGGTTTTATTTGATAATGGAATTTCATTTATTTTTTTTTGTATATTTTTCATCAAACAAAGCATTACTTATTATTTTTGCTGCGGGTATAATAAGTTCTTCTCGCGCGGTGTGAGCTGAATCCTTTTTTGCGATTAACAAAGGTAGCTCATAAGAAACTGTAGTGCTTATTTTGTTCTGTTTTCAAGATTTTTCCATGGTGGATGTAGTTATAGAAAAATTTCTTTTCTTGATTTGAAAGAAATCCAGAGACTTTCCTACACATTCAGGATGTTTAGTTGATAGATGTCTTTGAAGTTTTGAGAGTTTTATACATTCGTTGGATAGAGTTTCGAAACAAATCACACACTGAGGCATAGGCTCTTCCTCAGAACCAAAAAACACAAACCCGCATTTTAAAAGATCAGGGTTATATTTACGATAATATGTTTTAGTGTTCTTTGCTATTTTTGTAGAACTTGGACTTGATATCGACTTACCAACAAACTCACTACTAGTAGAATCATATGTGGAAGTCCCTTCATCACTTGACAGCTTCGTCTTACAGCAAGACCCCGTCCGAATCCAAGCATCCATATTGTAATAGTAGCTCACAGCAGACACAACGATTAGAAAACCACAGCCACTGACAAAGGAGTCAAACAAGTGCGGAACGCGGACGTAGTGGGGAGCGGGGGTGGGGTGCATACAGAGAGCGTTGACCTTCACGATTGACGAATGAAACTCCTGAACGTCTGAACAACAGCCAGCGCGTCTTCCTTATTGGTCTACGGGCCACGGAGAGCTTTTGTGTGAATCCTCCCGAAAAACTGGAATTAGACCCCAAGATTTATCTTGGCTTTCGACCAGCGCCCACGGCTCAGTACTACGCTGCCCGCGGCCCATGGGTTGATTAAAAATCTGCCATCTGTCCCAAATGAACTATTATTTAATCTGCATGACTATGATCATCGCAAGGCTAAATCTCGTAAGAGACCCCGCTCGGTACTTAACTTTGATATTCGGTACTAGGAACGTCCCACCTTAATCAGTTGATATTAAAGAAAACTCGCGATCTTTGGTTTTCTACAAAATGTTTAAAATCCTAAAACTGCTAAAATGCTAGGTTACCCTCAGATCTGCATCAACCCCCCCAAACTGCTTAAACTCTTAATGTGCAACAAACTGCCACACTAGGAGCTAGGACAAATAATAAAAACAGTAAATCAAAAACCTCGAACCTCCAACTATGGACCAATGAAATAATGTCACAGTATGAAGATAAGAACCACACCTAGAGATTGGAGATTAAAGGCGCTTCGCGCCTGGTGCTCTGTTCTGGACGAAACTCTATGAATATCACTCTAATCCGATGCAACAGGGTGACGTCCCCACATTTCTGGGCGGGGCTGTCGGAGAAGAATCGGATTTTCGCCGAGAAGCCGAGAAATATAAAATCAATCGTCTTTAAAATTGCGATCCTGCGAGCAATTTTCAGTATTTCTTGACCAGATTGAACTTGTAAGAATGCCAGATATTTCAGCTTTCTAAAAATGTAAATTATTAGTCGAAATTATGAGTATTTTTTACTATGCGAGAATTTAAAAACCAAAAATCGTTTTTTTGAGCCAAAAGTGACTTTTGTTTTAAAATTTTTAAAAAATATTAGAATTTATCCCTGAGATTTGAAATTATTTATATATTTTTACACCCAATTGTCTGCGCTTTCCGGTGGTGTGATTTGTTTTTTTCTACGACGTCTGGATCATGGAGGAAAAGGCAAAAAGCGGTCGAAATCGCATAAAACATTAAATAAGAAAAAAAATAATTAAAATTTTAAAAATCGGTTTTCACGTGTCCCCTTCCCACCCCCCGGGTCTCCGATTGCCGAATTTTGTAGCTCTCCTACACACGGTCGCTGAACCTATAGTGTATAAGACAGACAGACACACAGACATTGCCTTTTATTATTTAAGATGATTTAATTTTGTGAATTTATTAAACTTGTCATTTTTATAATATGTGATAACTTGATTATTTTTTATTTAATCAGAACTTTTATGAATTTAATGTAGCTAATTATTGTTTTCATATCTATAAATATTCTTTAACTTGGCTTTATCATTACTTTTTTGAATGATTCTTATTGGGGTGGTATAAGGAATCTATGATTATCTTACATATGATTTGAGAAATGTATTATAATACTAAACAAGATTTATAACATGCTTATACTATGATCTTGTATTTTTATCTTTTACAGGTTTGTCTTGCTTGTGCGAAGAGCTTCACAGCGAAGTGTTAGTACGGCATATGAAGATTCATGACTCTTCAAGTAAAGTTCCTTGTCCGCAATGTCCTGCTATATTTACTCGAATGAGTTATCTGTTGCATCATGAACGTACAGCTCATAGTGATAAGCTTATGTTGAATTTGAAAAGTAAAACTTTTAGTGCTTTTCCTACGCAAGGAGGTAAAAGAAAAACTTCAGGTGCTTCTGGCATGAATAAGAGGAAAGTGGCTATAAATCCCTGTCAACAAACTTTAAACAGTACTGTAACCGTTCATAAAATTGTTGGAGTTGGCGAACAAAATATCCTTACCTTTTCAGATTCTAACAGAAATGGTATAACACAGGTGTTGTTAGAGGAGATTGCTTTGAAGCGTAGTATTGTATGGTACATAAATCTGTGTTGTCGTTTTACACGCTTCCGATCTGAAAAGGAGCAGGAATATTGTACAGCCTATTTCAGAAGTTCCTGTATGAGGAAAATCACTGAAGAAGATTTGAATGCTAATATGAATTCTGCTTTTGGAAAAGTATTAGCATCATTTGAAACCTATGAAGGACGTGGTAGTTGTTGGGTTTTAGAGAGGGTTGATGAGCTAATGATTGATGTTGGGGTATATGAATCTCTAGCTGCTTCTAGCTATATCCCACTACCTAAAGAACTAGCAGCTAAGAAGGCTGTTATTAATGTGCAGAATAGTGACCAAAAGTGTTTTATGTGGTCCATCGTAGCAGGTATTCATTCTGTTAATAAAAATGCATTCCGTGTCGATAAATATACATGAATGCAAGCTAAATATGGATGGAATTGAGTTCCTACCGCTTTATATCAAGTTAAATTGTGTGAGCGAAATAACAATGTGAGCTTGAATGTCTTTGGATATGAAGATAAGAAGGTGTTTCCGCTCTATATATCATCTGATAGACGGGATCAACACTGTAATTTACTACTTATTAGTAATGATGAGCATTATCGTTACTGCTCTATTAAAAGTGTGAGTTAACTTCTATACGGTTTAAGAAAACATAAAGAGAAGCAACTTTTTTTGCAATCACTGTTTACAGCGGTTTTCATCTGAAACTCGTTTAAGGAATCATATTGAATTATGCAAACAGTATGGTCTTCGGCGAGTGGAACTGCCTAGTGGTGATGATGCAATTTTGAAATTTGTAAGTGTTTATATGCAAATGCGTGTACCATTTGTGGTATATGCGGACTTTGAATCTTTTATAATAAAAACGGATAAGTGTGAGAATTTCCCCTCCATTTCACATGAGAACGTCTTATCATGTTCTTCGCGGTTTTGCATACATTATTATTGGTCCTGATACGAAAATCTTTAAAGGTTTCTGTTATCTGTAGAGGTGAAGATGTGATTACTCATTTTTTGAAGGCTCTTATTCATGAAGAAGAGGATATTCAAAGAATATTGAAAGAAAATATGAAAATGAGTTTCACTGAAGATCGTGAAAACTTTGAAAATGTCGCTATCTGCCATATTTGCAACAAGGCTTTAGGGAAAGAACATGTAAGAGACCACTGTCACTTAACTTCTAAATTCAGAGGTGCAGCTCATCCTAATTACAATCTGAGTTTCAAGATAAGACCGTGCATGCATGTTGTGTTTCACAATTTAGAAGGGTATGAGGGACATTTAATTATGCAGGGAATCGGTCAATTTAAAGCAAAGAGAATTGAGTGTATTTCTAGTAATATGCAAAATTATATAACATTCAGTGTTGGAAGTCTGCAGTTTACAGACTCCCTCCAATTTTTACCTGCCTGTATTGAGAAACTAAGCTATAGTTTGGAATCCGATCAGTTTCGTATCATCAAAAAGCATTTTGCGAATGATGATGTGAATTTGCATACTAGAAAGAGTGTTTACCCCGATTCTTATATAGATTGTGCTAAGAAGTTTGAAGAAACAAGTGTACCCTCTAAAGAGCCTTCTTCGATGAGTTAAATCAGGAGGAGGTCTCTTATGAAGCTTATGCTTATGCCCAACATGCTTGGCCATCCTTAAAGATAAAGAATATGGGGGAATATCATGACTTGTACATAAAAACTGATATTCTTCTGCTAGCGGACATTTTTGAAAATTTCCGTGATTTGGCACTGAATTATTATGGAATAGATGCTGCTCACTGTATAACATTACCATCTCTTGGTTGGAATGCTGCCCTAAAGACTAGCGGTGTATCATTAGAATTGATTACAGATCCTGATATGTACCTATTTTTAGAATAAGGTATTCGAGGTGGTATTAGTGTTATTAGTAAACGTCTAAGCCAGGCTAATAACAAGTATTTGGAACATTATGATTCTGCAAAACCTAGCAAGTATATAATCTATCTGGATGCTAATAATTTAAATGGATGGACACTAAAGCAAGCACTTCCTGTATCGAATTTTAGATGGCTGGATTCTGAAGAAATCCTGAATTTTAATCCACTTATAGTAGAAGATGACACACCTGTGGGGTATATTATCGAGGCGGATATAGACTATCCTCATGATTTGCATGATGAACATAATGATTATCCTCTAACGCCTGTAAGGGTTCATATCACCTCATCTCTGATTTCGGAGTATAGTCGTAATTTATCTAAAGAAATGGATTTAAATATATGCAAGGATCAGATCAAATTAACACCCAATTTGAATCACAAGGTTAAATATGTTCTGCATTATAGAAATTTAAAGCAGTATATGAAGTTGGGGATAAAACTTGTGAAAATCCATCGAGTATTAACTTTCAAGCAAGAGCCCTGGTTGAAGCCTTATGTGCAATTTACACTGAGAAGTGAATGCTGGCAAAAAATTCTTTTGAAAAAGATCTGTTCAAACTCATGAACAAAGCAGTTTTTGGTGAGATGATGGAAAACTTGAGAAAAAAAAATTAATGTTAAACTAGTACAGACTGAGAAAAGATTGAAAAAAATGTCTTGCATCACCAGCCTTTCACTGTTTTAAAATATTAATGAAGATATGGTTGCAGTTCATATGTATAAGACAAATTTAAAATTGAATAGACCTATCTATGCTGGTTTTTCAGTACTAGATTTGAGTAAAACACTCATGTATGAGTTTCATTATAATTTTATTAAAAAGGTGTATGGAAGTCGAGCTGAATTACTTTTCACAGACACGGATTCCCTGTGATATGAAGTTGAAACAGAAGATATTTATAAAGATTTTGAAAGTCGTCAAGATTTTTCGACTTTTCGGATTATCCATGCGATCATCCACTTCATTACAAAAAAAATGATTGGAAAAATGAAATATGAGTTGAACTAGATTTGAGTAAAACTCTCATGTAAGAGTTTCATTAATTTTATTAGAAAGGTGTCGAAGGAATGTCGAAAGCCCAGACCATACGACCAACCCTAAGTATGGAAGTCGAGCTGAACACGGATTCCCTGTGTTATGAATTTGAAAGAGAAGATATTTATAAAGATTTTGATGAAAGATGAGTTGAATGGTACTCCTGCCCTGGAGTTTGTAGGGTTAAGATCAAAAATGTATTGTTTAAAAACATCCTTCATGGAAAAGGAAACTGCTAAAGGCGTCAATATAGAATGCTGTGAAAAGATTCATTCATCATCAAGATTTCTATTACTGCCGAACAAGACGTAGATGTAATAGAGTTGAGCAAATTAAAATTGCTAGTAAAGATCAAAAGATTTATACTGTGAAACAAATTAAAATGGGGTTATCACCCTATGATGATAAACGTTATATTTTAAATGATGGAATTAAGAGTTTAGCATATGGCCATTATCAAATTTAAATGACAAAGCCATGCTAAATTAAAATTGTAGCGGTGTATTGTATACATCGGGTGGTGGTGGGACAACAAATTTTTAGAGAAAGTGAATTCATTTACATACATTGCAAGAAGCTGTCTATGATTAAATAGAATCATGATGAATTACATTAAGATACATTACAGTTTACATGTATACTGACAGAATCCAATTTAAATAATGGTGCTTATGGATCAATATCTGGAATGATTGAAATATATATATATATACATATATATACACACATTGAATGCCGACGATATATAAACGAAATGATATTTGCAAGCAAAGTTTAGATTTATACTGTGAAAAAAAAACTTTATATTTACTTACTGATTAATGACATTTTTTCTTACTCTCATCTGACTGATAAGAATCTCCATTCATAAAACCATCACGTGGCAAGATGAAGCTCTGCCCTCTCTCCACCATGTGCAACTATGTTTTAACATGGGGAAGTATAGCACCTGGTGAGCCAGAACCCCCTTATTTACACTACTTCCGCTCCATTCGAAAGGCAAGATATGTTTTGTAATAGTTCCAATGCCAAAAAATTCGCCAACCATAATTTATTTCACTGAATTTCAACTGAATATCAATTGCATTTTGAAGAAGGTTTTTTTAAGTTGATATGGATGAGTCGTTTGGTTTGGACTAATAATTGCGACAAGCTATCAATTTTAATTATATGGGGCTTAGTCAATGTCAAAAACATTGTGCTATGGACTTTTTACAACATTACATCGCCGTTAAAGAGGTAAAGTCATGTGCTGCCCCCCCCCCCCCCCATACCAGATTATTTAGATAATTGTTGACAACGGCGTCGACTTCGAAGGTTCGAGACCCGTTTTGAACCCCCAATAATTGTGTAGCGAGTTTTTCGAACCCCTAATATTTTTGCGCGTATTTAGTGGGGAAAATGTGCGCATATATGCATAAATTTTGGTTTTTGTTATCAATTGTTCACGCTTTTCATTATTCATTCCCTGTTTACTATATAATAAAGACGCCTGTATAGAAATTTACCCCCAGACTGCTTATTGTATTCTGAATGCAAGATTTTAACTCAGAAATGATTTGAAGAGAAATTTGTTGACATTTTTAACATTGGTAAAAATGCCTAAAATTAAATTTTACATTTTTTGTTATTTTTCTAAAAATAAGTGTGTTGGAAATTCACACAGTATCTGTATGTTGCATTATAACAATGTTAAGCCTACAAAAGCAAAATAAATAAAATAAATCATTATCTAGAGAAAAAAAATATTTTTCTGTACTTAACAATAATTTGCTTCATTTTAGCATTTCAGACGTTGTATTGTGACAGATATCTGATTAACTGAAATTTAAATGAGACTTAAATCCTTTGAAAAATGCATGGGTCAATTGATTTAAAATTTCCGAACCCCCCGAAAAATTTTCAAGTCGACGGCTCTCCAAACAACCATTTTCTAAATTAAAAAATCTGATGTGGGCAGCACATGACTTTCCTTATCCAACGCCATTTGACGAAAATCTCGCCAAATAGATAAAAATGACGCTAAATCAATGACATTGAATCAAGACTAATTGAAGAAAATTCAATATCTTGGAAAGAATATAAGTATTTGCTAGCGGCTACATTCCGCTAAATTCGTCGCCAAAATCTCGCGAAGCGTTATAGACGAAGAAATAAGTTATTCTTACAGTGGATAAATGACTATTGGCGTTCAAATACAAAAGTATTACTCAAAGTATCTTTTCTCGTGAATGGAACGAGTTAGATCCACGAGAATGATGTCACCAAAGTTATCGCATGATATTACATATGAAAAGTGAACATGTTTCTTAATAGTTAATATATTTTTCTAATTTATGGGATTTTTTGATAAATTTATTTGAAAAATGTGCAATATCTCGAGAACGGTTCATGCTAATGTTCTAAAGTTTATGTCAATCGTTTTCTAAGGAAAAATAGCATAAGAAATGTCTATTGGCGTAACTTTATTAAAGATTTTGATTTTTGATGATTTTTTCAAAATTTCACTCGAAAATTTTGGGGGTTCTGAACATTCGATTGTGTTGTAAAACAATAGGTTTCCAGTATTTACGAGTTGTGATTTTTGAACCAAATTTCATTCGAATTGCTCCATTTGTTCGTGAGATATCGTCTCCACAGACTTAATGACACACACACACGCACACACATACTTTCACACACACACAGACATCACGTCAAAAATGTTCGATTCGTGATCAGGTATGCTTGAAACGTGCTCTCCCGTCGAAAACTCGAATTCGAATTTTCGCCCCGTCACAATACTTTCCTTATACATTATGTATATAAGGAAAGTAAAACCATGTTAAAGGACAAAAGAAACTGCATGCAAGAAATAAAATCGCTGTATATACAGCATAATGCGTCAAAGAGCTGTCCATTTAAATCCCCAAAAAATTTTAAAATCGACGCCTATGGCTGTATGATCCGTATTTTCTGGCCCAAGTATGTCCCCGGTCAATGACATTCGAAATAATATATCCTCAATATCCAGTTTCCTAAACAGACAACAATGCTTTTATTGCTTATCATAGCAAACAGTTCCAACAGTTCACTTGTCACAGACACCGAGGAAAACAACAATTCCGGGGTAACAATAAAAAAACAGAAGTGATGTCCACGACTTAACGTAAAGACGATAAACGTTGAACGTAAAAGTGCTTTTTTACGGCTTTTCCAAATCGATGACAAACGTCGTTATTTTACGGGGCTTATTATTTCAGAAGACTCTTTCTTTGATTTGTAGACCCTCATAAATTTCTCATACAGAAACTCTCTGGAGAATTTGAGTCGTAAAAGTGCTGGCTTCGAAGTTCACCACGGATCACTTGCTGTTTCACAAGAATTAAGTTATGATTTCGTCAGTTTTGGGAAAGTATTTTTTAATGGTACATCATAAAATTGCGAACTTGATGGACTGAGGGTTTTACTGTCAGATTTTTCGAAGTGATGTTTTAAGAAAAAAAATATCGAGTTTATGAGGCTCGAACTTGACTTTCTCTTGATTTGTATTTCAAAATTTTAGTATTTTTCAGTTCTTTCGAAAAAAAAAAGTGTTCAAAATAGTAAAATATTGAAATTATTTTTATTTATTCATAATCCGACCCTGTTTCCAACAAACCAAGAAAAATATTTACATTTTTATCTATTAGATTTGGGGGTATAAGCGATCGAGTTGCTTACATTTTTTGTAAAGCTCCGTTTTTCCGCAGGAAACAACCATAGATGTTATTCACATCAAAGCTTGATGTTTTTCAGCGCATGACTTTCTTGCATTTGCTAACATCTGCTAAGCAGTTTGCACCATTATATTAAAACATATTAATTATTATTCATCAATTTAGTGTCATTTTCGCCAATTTGGACGCCAATTTCGCCAATTTGACACTCCATCAAAAACTCGCTAAGTTATCGATGTTTCACCAAATTAGTCGCCAAGGTCGACAAATTTATCGCCAAATATCGCATATTTTATGATACTACGGTTCATTTATGTAATTTTTGTTACATTTATTTGGAAAACGTGCAATATCTCGAGAAAGCTTCAAGCCAGCGTTTTAAAATTTATGTCATTCATTTTAGAATGAAAAAAACTGTTCTATAAAGTGATAATTTATTTAATATTATTGACAGTTCTGATTTTTTTTTTAGAATTCTTTAAAAATTCGTTCGAAAATTTGGGTGTCTTCAGAACGTTTGATCGCGTTTAAAATCAATAAGGTTCCAGCATTCACAGATCATAATGATCGTGCAAAATTATGTCCAAACGCTCCATTCATTAGTGAGGTTTCGCATCCACAGCTCTCTCTCTCTCCCCCCCCCCCCCACACACACACATGAAACTGAAAATATTCAATTACCTCAAAAACATTCAATTCGTGTTCAGGGATAATTGAAAAGTGCTTTTCCGTCGGAAACTCGAACTCGAATTTTCATCACCATTACAATACTTTTCCTATAGATTATACTATGTATGTAGGGAAAGTAAAAATTCTATCATGTTTTAGTTTACCACACAATGTGTCTGCACATAAAATATCATAGCGGAATGTGCAACTGTTTTTAAATTTTCGAGTTCACACCTCACAGATATACATATGCGTGCACACACACGTACACACACACACATAGACGGGAATCTTTCCAAATGTGTTCGAAATGGGTTCAGGAAGTTGCAAAGCGTACTAATCCGTCATAATTTAAAAAGTTGCATGAATGCAATAGTATGAGGAAGTGAAAATTATGTTGGGATGGAATTCATACAGCTTGCGTCATAAGAAAACTACACTTAATACCTTGGATTTAACTAATTGGCTAACTTTCAAAAAAATTTACAGGTAAGCCACTTGCAGATTACCTTAATGCTGATTAGATTTTGCTGCGATTCGGAAAAAACGAACCTGCCTCTTTTTGCGAAATAGCCCGCAAAAATCGTCAAAATCTAAAATAAAAGACTACGTGTGCTCAAATATACCAATTAAACACTTCTTTTGTACGCAATTTTTGATGATGGAAAGAATAAGATACTCTAAGACTAGCCGTTCTCGAGATATTTTAGTTTTTTCGCATTTTCGCTACGCCATCTTTGAAAATAAGACCAATTACGAAATGAAAACGAAAATTGAATTAACAGTGCAAATTCAGTGTCATTTAAAATAATTATGGGTGTTTCTTTGTACAATTAAACTCAATTTAATAAATCATGGAAGAAATAAAGAGAGCTTGTGAGTCTGTAAGTCATGTGCTACTCTCATCAGATTTTTTGATTTGTGATATTTTTAGACATTAAGGAAATAATTCAAGGAAGCAATTCCTCCATTACATGTATGGCATTTTTTAGACAAATTTTGGTATTTGCATAACTTATTTCCGAAAAATATTAATTTTTTATGCGTTTCCTGCATTATTACTTTAATTTATTACGTTTAAAATCTACGTTATTTTTATTACGTTTAAAATCTACGTTACATATACGTTTAAAAAATTGCACTTATTTGAATTATTAGTATGTAACTATAAATTTAACAAAATGTGTCACGTGTGTGACATTGCATGTTTAACAAAGTTCCAACACGTAACAGTTTATTAATTTTGTAATTAATTTGTGTTAATTTATGTAAGCAACTTTTTCTCAAAATGCAGGAAACACAATATAACAATTAATATTCATCGGAAACAGGAACACAAGTATAATAAATTTCACATTTTCTGTTAGTAAATAATGCAAATAGCAAATTTTGTGTAAAAATAATCACATTCGTAATGGTGGTATCACCCAAAATATTACAACCAGTCTTATTTCAAGGACCTGAAACACTGGGAAAAAAGTTAAAACGGCCAACAGTATAGTTTATTTGTAACACTTTATCAAATTATGCAAACATATTTTCGGTCTGTGTCATTTCATTAAAATATTCAGTTTATGATCAATTATTTTCCCTGTCTTTAATTTTAATTTGAAGGTCAGTCTTCTATTCTGCATAATTTGCATTTCATCTTCAAAGATCAGATGAGATATATATCCGTGATTTTCTTATCAATTCATTAATGTTATCATTAAATGTAATTAATTAAGAACTTATCAGATATAAAGTTTACTAATACGTTATTAGAGACTATAATGCCGGAAATTGTTATATTCCCGGTATATGAAATTTACACCATTTGGTAGCCATATTTTATGCACTTACTATTTGATATAATTAGCGTATCAATATCACATGTATTTAAAATATAATACCAAGTTGAAAGCTTCCTATAATAAAGTGTTTATAGTTTTCGTAACGCTTCGATTTCAGTCAGAGATATCTCAACCGTAGATGTTACTTACATCAAAATATTTTAAAATTCTGTGTAATATTTTATTACTGTTCCATCTGACACTGAATAAATTAGATGAATCAATAGCCACTTAGTGCAGAATGTTGTCTATTTGATAATAGCGTACTTAAACTGACTGTAAAAACGGATGAAATAGCACTAATACTATGCAAACTTTTCTCTATCGAAAAATTTTACTAATAATCGTTGTCACAGGTTACAGTTAATTGCTTCTGAGATTGCCATCCATGCATAAAACTTGCTTATTACCCAAAATTCAGGGGGGATATTTTGCATCTTCCCAGAAAAGGAAGGTACAATACCTAAATTTTGGGCTAATATTCAGCTGAGTATTATGGAATTAGGTTAATATGCAATACCGTTTCTTGTTTAAAAATTTTCATTTTACTTGCGACATTCTCAACATTGTTTATAAGTAAGATTGATATGGATTCAACATTAAATTCTAGAGGAGGTAGGGTAATTCAATAAGATTTTTCATTTCTAGTTCCTATCCATTTCCGGATAAAAGTATTTTCTTAAAGCATCTACTTCTTAAGATTGGCTGTAAAAAAGCTTATGATGACTATTATGTATTCAGCATCAAATTCCAGAGAGAACAGGGGCGTTTACTAAAGATTTCCATATCCGTTTTTCTCCCACTGCCAGTTCAAAAATTTAAAAGTTTTTTAAACATAATTTTCTCAGAATCGGTTATGAATAGAAACTAGATCATGGCTGATATAGATTCAGCATCATGTTTCTTGGGGGGTAGGTTGATTCACCAAGAGTTTCAAATTTCGGTTCAAACTTAAAACACTTGTTTTTATTTTATTTTTTTCCCGGCAAAATCGGCTACGGATAGATATTAGATGATGACTGAAATGAATTCAGCATTAAATTCTGGTGAAAACGGGGAGTGAGGGTGTTTTATTGAGTTCCTTCGAAAATAAAGTAAGTGTACTTTACTTTAGTAAGTACACTTGCCACCGTATGAAGTATCTCATATATTTCTTGTTTGAACTACATTATGGGTGTTAACGGCTTTAAAATAATTCATATAAACGTAGCATAACAAAATGCACTTATTTTATTGGAGTCAATGAGCTTGGAAAAATTAGCCATATTGAAAAAATAAACTTTTAGAGTTTTTACGACTATCATAAAGGAATAATTTGGCACGAAATACGTAAAGTATAAATTTTTCATTTTATTCTGATAATGATTGTGATATATAATATACTAACTACTAAGAAATGAGCTTGGAAAAATTAGCCATATTGAAGAAATAGACTTTCAGACTTTTTACGACAATCATAAAAGAATAATTTGGCACGAAATACGTAAAGTATAAATTTTTCATTTTATTCTGATAATGGTTATGATATATAATATACTAACTACTAAGGAATAGTAACTGCTAAGGAATGAGCTTGGAAAAATTAGCCATATTGAAAAAATAAACGTTCAGAGTTTTTACGACTATCATAAAAGAATAATTTGGCACGAAATACGTAAAGTATAAATTTTTCATTTTATTCTGATAATGATTGTGATATATAATATACTAACTACTAAGAAATATGAATGCATGAGAAAGACGAGTGGAGACTCCCCATCTTTCAAAATATCTTTCAAACCTCATACACCCCACTATTTTTAATTCACAGCATATTCAAATTGTTTTCGCAGTCCTTAACACAAAAGACGCAACTTCGTAATCATCATCATTATCCAAGATTCATTACGAAACTGCCGCATTGTTAAGAAAGTAAGAAACAAAATATAAGAGAAAAAAAAAGAAAAAAATCCACTCCAAGAAAACTAATCAGCATATATATCAGTGTCTGTTCGCATGCTGAACACGTGCAACATGCTTCTCAGGTCTCTGCGTCCATCCTTGTATCACGTGAAAATGTTACAGTTCTGGCAGGGATGAGTTGAGGCCTACCTTAGCCTCTTATGAAATTATGGCCCCTGGGTTGGAGAGATACAGCGGCGGAGATTCAAACTTACAAAACGATTATCTCTTTTTGTTTGTTGAGACCTGCCCTCTTAGGGCATTATCGTTGAGATAGGAGTTTTTCTGTCTTATCTCTTCCAGCAGAGGACGGTTGTGCTGAAGAAGTACACAGTGATCGGCATTTAGGGTGGGCAGGGTGCCCCCCCCCCCCCCTCCTGAAGTTCTGGCAAACTTTTTTTAATTCTGACTACAGAAAAAAAATGTTGTTATTTTTACCTTTTCATACTTTCTCATAGTATAAAGTATATTGTTTTCATAAAATTTTTCAATTTCGAGATTTTGATGACACTATATGTTTTAGGACCACCTGGACACGTTTCGGCTCATTTTATGTGATGTCCGTCCGTCTGTCTGTGGTCCACCTCTTTTGTGCACGATTGCTGCCATAAATATTAACGGGTTTTGGCGAGATTTTATATCCGGCTTTATTAATAAAAAATCTAGAACTAGATAGAATTTTTTGAAATTCGAGCGAATACTTGGAAATTCATTCGAAATTTTATATTTCTGTAACATGGCGGCATAGGATAAAATTTGGCATAACAATGCATAAAAGGGTTTATTTATATTCATTTCCATGTTGCCATTTAAGTGGTTTATAAAGATTAACTTCAATACTGTGCATTGGAAAGCATTGAATCCGGATATGCCTTATTTAAAACTTCGGGATGATGTCACGCAGGAGTTATACAGCGAATAAACTATATCTCTAGTATTTTACAGATGACATAAGACATAATTTGATGACATTTTAAGACATAATATGAAATATTTTGAACCTAAACTGCTGCATAATTTAGATTTAGAAAAACCAGATTACTGTTTTAACGTTATCATATGTTGCATGGCATAGAAAGCATTAAGAGCATATGTATAAGCATATTTACATTTCTTAAGTAATTAGGTATCATTTCAAAACAATTCCAGCAGAGATGGCTTTTTGATGTAAAACATTTTAAGTTTTTGATGTAAAATATTTTAAGCTTTTTGATGTAAAACATTTTAAGGTTTTTGATGTAAAGCATTTTAAGCTTTTTGATGTAAAACATTTTAAGCTTTTTGATGTAAAACATTTTAAGTTTTTTGATGTAAAACATTTTAAGCTTTTTGATGTAAATCATTTTAAGCTTTTTGATGTAAAACATTTTAAGTTTTTTGATGTAAAACATTTTAAGCTTTTTGATGTAAATCATTTTAAGCTTTTTGATGTAAATCATTTTAAGCTTTTTGATGTAAAACATTTAAGCTTTTTGATGTAAAACATTTTAAGCTTTTTGATGTAAAACATTTTAAGCTTTTTGATGTAAAACATTTTAAGCTTTTTAATGTAAAACATTTTAAGCTTTTTGATGTAAAACATTTAAGCTTTTTGATGTAAAACATTTTAAGCTTTTTGATGTAAAACATTTTAAGCTTTTTGATGTAAAACATTTTAAGCTTTTTGATGTAAAACATTTTAAAACATTGGGATACGGAGAAAATCACAAAAGAAATGCGACAGCGATGGAACGAAATTATGTAACGTAAGTGTCACCATATTGTTACGAATACCTAACAGGAAACCACTGTTATAACTTAAGTCCGGGTGACGTAAATTTGGCGACGAAATATCGCCAACTTGGTGAGATTTTGAAAATTTTTGAATTTTGTAGATACACTAAGAATTTCCCGAGTTAGGTACATTTTCTTGAACTTACATCAGCTCGTCTTTATTAAATCGTGCCATTGACGTGATAGGAGTAAATGCGAATTAATACGTCAGGGTCTTAGAAAATTATGAAAGAAATGTGATAGAAATTAAACTAAAAGGAAGTGCCACTACACTTGTATTGCAGAATTCAATACAAAATCAATTATAAAGTGTTTATATTCTCATACTATGTAATATGTATTGGCTTTCCGAAATTTTTTTAATTCGAGATTTTGGTGCCAATATATGTTTTAAGACAGCCTGAACACGTTTTGACTATTTTTGGAGTGGTGTCCGTGTGTCTGTCTGTCTGTGGTCAATTTCTTGTGTACACAATAGTTGCCACAAATATTACTGGATTTTCACAAAACCTTATATTCGGTTTTTTTATCAAGAAATCTAGAACCAGGTGATTTTTTTTAAATTCGAATGAAAACTTCGAAATTTATTTGAAATTTTATATTTTTTTAACATGGCAGCATAGGACAAAATGTAACATAATCATGCAAAGAAGAGTTTTTTTATGGTTCAATGATCATGAGACTACATAATTTCAATCGCTGGTGTGAAAAATAGCCGCTATACAATTTATTTTTGTTCGCGACGTCATTAACCCCCCTTAGAGGGCAAGTTATCTGCCCCCCCCCGGGGATACATTGTCAAGTATAGTATCAATCGAAAGATTTTTTCAAGTCCATTAAAGTGAAGGGTAACCCACTACAGTTGTAACCTTCCCAGGGGCTGACCGTCAAGAGTGCTAAAAAAATTTCAAGCCTTCTAAAAGGAAGGGTATAATTGTAATCATTTGCACCCACAATATCGATTTTCCAAATTTTTTTTTGTAAAATTCAAAAGAAAAACAAGTTACTAAAAATGACTCCTGATATGAGAAAGTCGAGTGAGCCACACTCTAGTCAATTTCTTGTTCGTACAGTGAAACTTAGCTATAATGATATTGCCTATAACGATAAACCTATCTATATCGATATTGCCTATAACGATAAACCTGTCCAGAACGATATAGCCTATAACGATAAACCTGTCCATAACGATAATGCCTATAACGATAAACCTGTCCAGAACGATATTGCCGATAACGATAAACCTGTCCAGAACGATATTTTTCGTGGTCTCGGCAGAGTTCCTACAGTACTAATACACATTAAACTTATCTATAAGTATAATTTGTTTTTACGATAATTTTGCGCTTTTCAAGAATTTTCGAAGCAATTGATTCTTCGACATTCCATTAATGTTGAAGAATATCGCACGCAAAGACAGTTAAGTTTGCTCAAAAGGTTCTTATGAAATTGATTCCCCAACTTAACGGCTGCAGATGTCATCCCATTAATTGAAACGTTACAGAATTTTATTTCTACACTATCGAATATTTCAGACGTGTATCTAAATTCATTAAATGGTTTGAAAAATTTATACGGCATGTGTATTCTCCACAAAAACCAAGCAAACGAAAATATCCGATCATTTACCTTCTTTGTTAAGACTAAATTTTTCTTGGTTCATATTTAATGATCCAGATTCTATTTAACGTACATATAACTTGATTATATAGTAGGTATTTTGGTTCTGTTTCTATGTGTTAATAAATAAATTAATTACCAATAAATTTTAATAATTAATATAAATAAAATATATTAATAATTTTTTAATTAATACATTAAAAATAATAATATTAAAATTAAGTTATTAATTTTTAATTAAATTTTTATTAAATTTTTAATAAATTTTTATTTTTATTGAAAACATAATTCAGTGTTTTAATTTTTATCATTATACATATACATTTTTAGATTAGTAGGAATGTAGTAAATATAAACGTGGCATATTTTCGAACTGAAATTAGATTCTTATAATTTACGTTCATCTACATTCCTAAACTGTAATATTATTAAAAAATGTAAGTTTAACATGATATTATTAAAAATGGGTGTTACACCCATATTAAATAACTTCAATTGTAAAGTGTGTCAGGTTCAACCTTATCTATAACGATACACTGTCTATAACGACATCCCCCCCCCCCGTCCTAGAATATCATTATAAATAGGTTTCACTGTATATGTAAAATTAATTTAGTCACCTAATTGATTTATTTGTACTTTAACATACAGATTTAATATTCTATGATTTATTTCATTTTTATGGTTGCTTTTAAAAGTGATGTCATATTTCAGACGCTTGTATCTAATCTATTAGCATAATTCACATGAAGCGTACCGAAAAGGGCTTGAACGTCAACGGTAGTAGCAGTGAAATCTTGCATATCTCATAAGGATAAAGTGGATGAGTAAGGGAAAAAACAGTTTACGCAATTTCCTATGAGTTTCTTTATTTTATGACTTTAACTCTCCTTTCATTTACCAGCAAGTCTCTGATTACTATTTCACTTCATACACTAGCGGAAAATAAAATCCCAACACCAAGAAGAAATTAGTTTAGAGGAATGAAAGTTAGGCAAAGCTTTTGTATAGGTAACATACTTATTTGATTAAAGTTTCAAGGTCACAGGTTAAAGTATGCGCGAGAAGAACCGTTTCAAATGTGAACTGGTGGTACATTAATAACCGCTGTAGTCGCCAATTGTGTCGTACAGCTGCCATATGTCATTTTCTAGGATGGAGTTCCATGCCTGTTGCACTTGGTCAGCCAAATCAGCAACGGTTAATGCTGGTTGTGGATGACGTTTCCAATAATGTCCCATACGTGTCGATGGGAGAAAGATCTGGTGATTTCGCAGGCTAAGGCAATATATCGACACTCTATAGAGCACGTTGGGTGACAGCAGAGGAATGAGGACGAGCGTTATACTATTGGAAAACACCCTCTTGCATACTGCTCATGAATGGCAGCACAACCGGTTCAATCACCAGTCTGATGTACAAGTTTGCTGCCAATGTGCTTGGGATAACGATGAGAGTGCTCCTGCTGTCATTGGAAATGACTCCCCAGACCATAACGACTGGTGTAGGCCCAGAGTGTCTACCCCGCAGACAGCTTGGTTCCAAGCGCTCACCTGGCCTCCTTCTTACCAACAGACTACCATCACTGGTACCAAGACAGAAACGGTTCTCATCTGAGAATACAACAGATCTCCACTCTGCCCTCCAATGAGCTCTAGATTGATACCACTGACGTCGCAGATGGCAGTGATTCGGAGTTAGTGGTATGAACGCTACAGGCCGTCTGGCTCGGAGCTGTCCCTCAAGTAATCGACTTCTTACAGTTCGCTGTGTCACTCTGGGGCCAACAGAAGCTCTAATTGCTGTTGCAGATGCAGTACGACCCGCCACAGCCATGCGGCGAATACGGCGGTCTTCCCTCTGAGTAGTGGCTCGTGTGCGGCCGGACTCCGGTCTTCTTGAAACAGTGCCTTCCCGTGACCACTGTTTCTAACAATCATGCACAGTCGATACATCCCTGCCAAGTCTTTCTGAAATATCGCGGAAAGAAAATCCACCTTCTCGTTGCCCTATTATACGGCCTCGTTCAAACTCACTAAGCTGCTGATACTGCCTTCTTCGTCTCTTTAAAGGCATTCTTGACTCAAACCTAGCTCACAACCCAGAGTCCGGAAGATAAATAACGCTCACGAAGTTTACACCGAGTATTTAAAGCACACGTGATTTGCATGATCATAGTGGTGCTACTAACGCCACTCTTATTCGTCTAACTCGAAATTTGAATAGGAGTCATCTTTTATATGTGCAAACGACTCTCCCAAATTTTGTTTATCTAACACAACTCCTTCTTGGTATTGGGCTTTTATTTTTCGCCAGTGTATATCATAATATATAGGTACCCTAGCAGCAGGTCAGTATTGGTTCGGTATTCGGTCCATTGTTTATCTTGGCCTGTCACTGGAAATATTAGCAATTTACCGCCAATATTGGGGATTCATTTTGTCGTCAATAATGGCTAGATCATGGAGGTAAAAGCAAGAAGTTGAAACTTCATATTAAGAAAACACCAATATCGTTTGAGATAATAATTCAGGTGGCGCTGATGTAAGATAAGTAGTCCAGCAAGATGAGTAGTTCTATGGAGAAAGGCCTAAAATATATATTTAAAGTGTCAATTTTGCAAAAATAAATTAGCGGAATGCAAATTAGAATTAAAACAATGAAGAATATTCCTATGTATTCAAAACTATTTTACTTTTCAATTTATTTTATCCCTTTTATTTTTATCCCTTTTTTCTTATTTATAAACTCCTCCATCGTCTTAAAAATTTGAAGCTGCGAATAACTGCTGCAAACTGATACATTTGGCGTTACGAAAATTTGTATCTTTCTCGTCAAATCACTAATCGATCACTAATTTTATTTGCTACAGGCTATGGACCTTTTTCCTTTTATTTACATCGTTTCAAGATTAAATCTTCTCCACTGTGCTCCTGTGGGGTAGTGAGTGATGCCCAAGGTTAATGGAACATTTTACTAACCTTGGGTGATGTCGAACACTGCGTATTCGACTTCCCTCTGTCTTCCAGATGGGGCCTTTCTAAACCCTCGGAAGTTAGCCGAGGCAGTTGGTTTAATAGGGTAGTTGCCAATTCCTCATTCACTAAGCGTATGCTCCGAAAAGGATTGTGCCTAATGGAGCCGTACGTGTATTGTCTGCCAAAAATCAAAGGTACAACGACACACAAGTCGCCTTTAGAAAATTTTGGTACGCCTAATAACAGATTTCAGCATGTTCATATGAACATCTTCGGATCCTTGCTAGTGCCGAAGGGGTTTAGATATCTACTGACTTGTGTCGATCGTTCTACGCGTCGGTCTAAAGCCATTTCTTTAGTTGATCAAACGTGCAGTTATAGTCTCAGATAGAAGCATTCTTTTCTGGGAGGATATCTCGATTCGGAATACCTGAGGTCATCAGTACAGACCAGCAACAATTTGAAAGCTATCTGTTTCACCATATGGTGAGATTTTTAGCAATTAGGAAAACCAGAACGACAGCATATCATCCTGCCGCCAATTCTATGGTGGGATGTTTTCATCGATAACTAGTCAGCAATACGCTGTCAGAACACGGAGCGTTGGATGGATATAATACTGATTCCACTTTCAGAAATTCGATCTGCGATCAAAGAAGATGTAAAAGCTTCCGGTGCAGAATTGATCTAAGGCACTTGCTTACGATTACCATGTGAGTTCCTTCGTGATTCATCGTTAAAGGACGTCCCTCAGCATGCTCATGAATTCGTTTTGAATTTGAGACACCAAAAGCAGTGGCTAAGATCGGTTCCAGCATAGTGTCATTCAAGGAATGACGTCTTCATTCACAAGAAACTTCCGAAGTCAACCTATGTTTTTGTGCGGAATGACCTTGTTTGGCGGTCGTTGCAGACCCCATCATACGATGGACTCTTTCAAGCATGTGCACCCACAGAAAAGTATTACACCATAGATATCCGCAGACGAAAAGGAAGCGTCAGTATTGGTCGTTTGAAACCTTCCTTATTGAAACCTATAGAGAAATCAAAAGAAACATCTTTACTGATTTCTGACAAGTCACTACCTTTCATTACTATTATTGAGACCAGATATGGAAGACAGGTACATTTCCGAATCCCTGTTCCTGTGATGAGGGGGGTGTACTATGGCAGATGTTCTTTAGCGACACTTCTGTAGCTAAATTGCCGAACATGAATATCTTCTGTACTTGGCAATGACTCTAATATTTATTTATGACGAAATAGCAACGCCTCTGCGCAGGCACATATAAGCTAGCTCAGAACATTTTACGGGACATTCTTATGTTTGATAGCTATGCACTACGCGTTGTAAGTATCACTGCTTAAGTTATGCTTTTGTAAATAAAATTATATTTTATATACAATCCTTCTAATAATGCATTTCTACATCGCACATTTAACATAGGGGAAGACTGTGGAACGAACTGTTTTTCGATTTAAAGTTTAGTTTAACTTGAAAAAGTTCGAAGTGAGCTGTGAGAGCGTTAGAGATCAGGGGTCGGAGCCCCTTAGTTCCCCAAGAAAACGGTAAAAGAAGCTGTGTTAATGTTTAAATAACAGTAATATATAAGACGTATTAAAATTAACTGCTTAATGATTTTTTTGCTACTATGGATTTCAGTTTCATCCCGTATGGAATTCCTTCAGCTTTCTAGGAGGTAGGAAAATATATTAAAAAACTATCAAATAATCTATAACAGACAACTAACATTATTGATCATGACGAGTTAAACAAAAGCTTTTAAAAAGCTCAAGGTTTTTTATTTTAACAATTTCTGCTGGATTCCCAAAGAAAAGATAAAAAAAAATCTGTGTTAAGGGGACGGTGGACGTTGAAAAGAGCAAAAATCGACTACAAAAAGTTTTAATATATAACATTATTTTACACTTTTAACATTTGCTTACGGGTGGGAGACAGTCTATCCCAAACGAAGAACCTCCCAAAGAGACAGATATTTGACATGCCTTATCCCAAACAGCTCGACCCCCCTTTGCAGGCATTGGCGTCCATGGAAATCGCCGACAGAAACATTGCACCTGCTGCAGCAGATGCAACCTTTTGCTCAAGCAGGTGCAATGCTTCTGCCAACGATTTCCATGGGCGCTAATGTCTGCAAAGGGGGCCGAACTGTTTGGAATAGGGTATGTCAAATACCTGTCTTTTTGGGAGGTTCTTCATTTGGGATGGACGCTGTCCCACCCGTAAGCAAATGGTTGAATGCATTTTTTTCGAAACGGAATTTTCAAAGGTTTTACATTTTTAAAATGCTCCATATGTCTTAATTTTTATCTGAGATGCATGAAATTTGGCAAGAAGACACCTTTCATACATTTTAATGAAACTGGGTATGCATTCTATAATTGATCTTTATTAAGGTAATTAAAAGTGAATAAGAACCTAATTAAATGATGAAAATTAAGTTTTAATGCAGAAAAATATTTTTTAAAAATTAACTTCCTAAGGGATTTTAAAATGAATACCCGAATTTGTTCATAATATGTTTTTGAGAGATCAATAATGTAAAATTAATCAAAAATGTGTACAAATGGCACGCAAGGAGCCTTTTCAAATTTTCGTTAAAAAAATTAAATTAAAAAAAATACAAAATTATTAAAAAATTGAAATTTTTTTTTAATGGTATTATGTATATAGTAATGTTAAGAGGAATATTTATACAAATTTTCACGTTTCTAAGTCAATAAATAAATAAAAAAAATTCAACGTCCACCGTCCCCTTAAGAAATATTAAACAACAGTAATATATCATACGTATTAATATTAACTGTTCAATGATTTTTTTCTACGATTATCAATATCAGTTTCCTCCCACATGGAATTCTTTGGCATTCCGATAGAGCCAAATAATGATTCAGTCTTAATTTTCGCCTTAGGTTGTCATTTGACACACGTCAAGATGAACTAATTGCTAAATCAATCAATTGAACTTCTGGGATTAAAAATAATCAATATTCCAGCTCAATTTTAAGACGCTTTATCAGATAGATGAAACCTATGAATCGGAGTATCATAAATAACCTTTGAAAAATGGCAGCCCCCGGGAAAGAAATTTCTTCTGCAGTGAAAAAAAGTTTCCGTGTTATTGAGAGGAGGGAATTATTCGTCGTTAGATCTTAATTCCATACGAATGAGTAAGTATCACGCGATGGATTATATCGTACGATAATTAATTAAAAGGAGTTTTCCAAGAAGGAGGGTTGCGAATGAAATCTTTGTCTGCACAAGTGTTCCACTTAGAATCGCAGTTAATATATGCTCTCTGTCAAAATGCTTGGTCCATTTGTCCAACATTTCCATCAAAATTGGTTTACGAACAATTTATTTCTTTAAAAACTGTTATACAATAGATAGGAAATAAAATATGTTATCTCTCGATATTAAAAAAGTAACTGACGCCGCTCCCGCTGTTTGACAAATTTCTCTTTTCTCGTATTTCTCTGCTTCGTACCTAAAACACTGCAGCATATAAAATTATACAATTTGGTACACTTTTAGAGAAAGGTTTGGGGGGATACACTGAAATAAGCCGTTTTTCGTTTTAAACTTTAGTTTAAGAATTATTTAAGGTCAAAGTAAACATGTTTGAATTGCAAGGTCCTGGATAGGCTAACAATAGCAAGACTACGAATTTTTCCAGGCATATACTTACATAACACTTCACTCAATAAGTCTCCGGTCTGACACATATATGGCAATACTGTTGAAAGACCCATATGATTTCTGGATAGTACCAACCTTCAAACGACACGTGTCAGAATTTCATGACATTCTGACAATTAGTTTATAGGTTACAGTGGTTTTAGTGACCCCAGTTTTGTAATTTTCAAGAGAATGGATAAAAAAGAATTTCGTGTGTTGATTAAACGTTGTTTCTCGATGGTGAAAAATACTGTTGAAGCCAAACAGTGGCTTGATAAGCGTTATGGAGACTCTGCACGAGGGAAATCAACTATTATTGACTGGTATGCTGAATTTAAACGCGGTCGTACAAACACCGATGATGCTAAACACTCTGGTCGCCCAAAATCAGCAGTTGTTCCGGAAAACATAAAAGAAGTCCACAAAATAGTTTTGAGAGACCGTAAAGTGAAGTTGCGTGAGATAGCTGACACCTTAAAGATATCAGAAGGTAGTGTGTTTACAATTTTACACGAAAATTTGAGCATGCGTAAGTTGCTTTCGAAGTTGTGCCGCGTTTGCTCACACCGGATCAAAAACAACAACGCGTCGACGATTCAGAGTGGTGTTTGGAGCTGTTCAAGCGAGATAAGAAGGATTTCTTGCGTCGGTATGTGACAATGGATGAAACATGGATCCATTACTACACATCTGAATCAAAAAGATCGTCAGCTGAGTGGACAGCAGCCGGTGAAAGTCGTCCAAAGCGACCAAAAAGCCAAAAGTCAGTTGGCAAGGTTATGGCATCCGTATTTTGGGACGCGCATGGTATTTTGTTCATCGACTTTCTTGAGAAAGGTAAAACTATCAATAGCGAATATTACATGGCATTATTGGATCGATTGAGTGTAGAAATAAAAAAAAACGGCCTCACATGCAAAAGTAAAAAAGTGCTGTTCCACCAAGACAATGCCCCGTGTCACAAGTCCATGAAAACGATGGTTAAATTATATGAATTACGCTTTGAATTGCTTCATCACCCACCGTACTCTCCAGATCTGGCCCCCAGCGACTAATGGCTTTTTGGAGACATCAGAAAGATGCTCCAGGGAAAGAAATTTGGCTAAAATGAAGAAGTGATTGCCGAAACTGAGGTCTATTTTGAGAGCAAAGACAAATCGTTCTGCAAAAAAAGCATCGAAAAGTTAGAGGAGCGTTAGAATGAATGTATCACTCTTGAAGGAGAGTATGTTGATGAATAAAGTCGAATTTCTAAAAAAAAAAACAAGACAACAACGCGTCGACGATTCAGGGCGCTGTTTGGAGTTGTTCAAGCGAGATAAGAAGGATTTCTTGCATCGGTTCGACCACTCTGGCCCCCAGCGACTACTGGCTTTTTGCAGACATCAAAAAGATGCTCCAGAGAAAGAAATTTGGCTCAAATGAGGAAGTGATTGCCGAAACTGAAGCCTATTTTGAGAGCAAAGACAAATCGTTCTACAAAAAAGGCATCGAAAAGTTAGAGGAGTGTTGGAATGAAGGTATCACTCTTGAAGGAGAGTATATTGATGAATAAAGTCGAATTTCTGAAAAGAAATTGTTTTTCTTAGTTAGACCGGAGACTTATTGAATGATGTAGTAATTGAATTTTTTCAGGACGGAGCTCTTTTTTAATACCGATTTAGTTTACGAGTTATTTTACTTTTTATGCACTTCTGAAGTGAAAATTTCTTTACCGTATCTGCGCGACTTTCGAGGTTCTCTAGCTCTTACCACAAAAACTATAGCATACAAAAATATGAAATTTGATACATTTATAGAGAAATAATAGGGAACCACGGTGAAATAAGCCGTTTTTCGATTTAAGCATTAGTTTGGCTCGTGAAGTAGGCTTTACGAGAATGAGCGAGTAGGAGGCGAAGCCTACTGATTCGCAAAGCTCCTTGGTCTTGCAAAATAAAAGAAGATGTTTATGGGTGTCGTCTACAGCAGAAAATCAAAGCTTCAGACAGCCACACAATTCGGTATAGGGTTAGATGAACACCCGGTATGACAGACCTCGACGAGATTGTTTTTTTTTAAATTTAAATTAGCTTTTGAGTTTTGTTATGTGGAAGTAAGATTTAGAGCACTTTTCACTCAAATCGGTTCGTCAGCGATTAAAAATATTATCACAGAGTTTCCACCTTGGCAACATGGAAAGCAAGTTAATCCATTGTCCGTTTTAGACATTGGGGGTTTTACAGAATTTATCTAGCATACGTTTGGCAGAAAAAATACCCTGTTAATCAGAAAATTATAAAGCATCCATTCATCAAATACATATCCGTGAAAACAAAAATAAAGATTAACATAAAGATAACTGAAAGATTAATAATGATATACTGTTAACTATAAAACTGTACTCTCTGCAATAATTGTGATAATAATGAATACAATAAGAAAACTGAATCGTTCGCAAATAAATATTTTCTTTGAAATAAATCATTAAATCATATGTAACAAATTTAATAAACATACACACATACCTACTCACGTGTTCACTTACTCATACATACATATTCTCACATATACAATCTATAGTCAAATGTTTATATATAAACATATATACATTGCTCACAAAATATTAGGGATATAAAGGATATTAAAAAAATACAATACTTTACAAATATGGGGACATAATGTGATTGATAAATATCATCTGCAGTACTGGTGTATAACAGATTTGTCTACTGGAAGAAAAGCCCGTGATGCCCAGTCTATTTTAAAAACAGTGTTGATAAATTGAAAAATATTCATAATTAATGAAAAATCGTTATGGTTAGAGTTTTTAAGATGCTGACTGTCACAAAACAATATCTACTTTTTGATAAGTTTCCTTACCATCTTACTGAATGGATAGTTGTTGTTGTTGAAACCCAGACCGTCCGACCTACCAGAAAGGTGTAAGGTAACTGTTTGGACAGTCGGGAAGTGCCACCCAATTTAGACCGGAACCCAGTGGGGGTGGCATCCACAGGGACCGTACCCTCCTTCCCCTACCACCAACCTCTCGGAAGGACTTTCGGACCCACATGTTTAACGTGATCGTACTCCGCATGAACACGGCGGCAGTTTTGGCAGTGGCTGGAATCGAACCCGGGCCTACCGAGTGCAACTCCAGCGCGCTAACCAATGGGCTACCGCGCCCTACTGAATGGATAGTGTCATTATTTAACCTTAGACAATTTTTCAGTTGTTTTTACAATATTCCTAAATTTTTGTGGCCAGTGTATAAGTCCACAGTTACGGATGGATATGAGATGACGTTGCCACTGCAGATAATAGCATCCAATGACCGGTTTAGCTATTATATAACATTCAATGAAATTGAAACTGCAACACCAAGAGAGGGACGAGCAATTGGACAGAAACTTATGAGCAAGACTGGTTGGGTAGTAACTGAAATATGATAAAATTGTCAGAACAGGAAAATAACACTTGTTTATATTGTCATACAGGTACAGAATTTATATTTTTCTGTTAGCGAAGCATTTCGCTATCCGTCGCAGTATTGAAATGTACAGATACCGTATATTGTCATGGAGTACTGATCTTAATGTTTGTTCAACCCGTTGCAAAATATTTTCTGCTGTATGCGGTGGTTGTGTTGGAGTCTGTCTGTAGATGACGTTCTATGCTACTCCAAATATTTTCTACTGTGTGATACATGTGAGGATCTGGAAGTCCATGGTAGCACGCTGTTACCACGTAAATGTTCCAGTAAGATGTTTGCAGTATGATGACGAACGTTATCGTGTGTAAATAAGACGTTATTCATGCAATTAATGAAGGTTATTGCTACATATTCTGAAATTGAGGTAGCATAATGTCTAGCTATCAAATTGATATCAATACATACTGGAATTTACAGACTCTTATAGCTGATCGATCCCTAAAGACTGTGTTCGGGGTATGGTCAGTTCGGACACAGTTGACGGATTGCCCAGTTCATTGCGTCACCCCCTTATGATTTTCCGTCTATCGTCGGAGCTTAAGCAAAATCAGGATTCGTCACTGATGACGTGAAGCCATTCTGCATTTCTGGTCGCTCGAGAACTGCACCAATCTAAACGCTATCGACAATGAGTTGAGGCCATTAGTATACAATACAATAGATGACGCACATACAATCCTGTTCCCACATGGTTATTGGAAATCGTTCGACAGATGGCGGGTTGACTGGTAGCAAATATCACCGCTCATCTGACTGTCAATAGTGGTTGTTCTTGGAACCCAGACCGTCCGACCTACCAGAAAAGTGTAAGGTAACTATTTGGATGGCCGGGAAGTGTCACCCAATTTAGACCGGAACCCAGTGGCGGAGGCATCCACAGGGACCGTACCCTCCTTCCCCTACCACCAACCTCTCGGAAGGACTTACGGTTCAACATGTTTAACGTGATCGTACTCCGCATGAACACGGCGGCAGTTGTGGCAGCGTGCAAATCCAGCACGCAAACCACCGGGCTACCGCGCACGAAATGTGCCAACAGCACGCGGTGTTCCCAAGTGGTCACCCACCCAAGTACTAACCGCGCCGGATGCTGCTTGACTTCGGTGATCTAACAAGAACCGGATATTGTCAGCCCGGTAGGGCCGTTGGCCCAGTCAATAGTGGTTGTAGAAGTGGCTTGGATTTGTCTGTAAATTAGGTCTTCATCACGCTGACTAGTCACCCTCCAGGCTCAACTTTACAAGAATGCGTGCCTTTTCTCACCCATTTCAGGGTACATCGCTGAGCCGTAGTGTCTTAGAGGACATGTGCCCTCATTCAGTCGAGTTGACTATCCAGCCTTATGAAGGTCAATAATTCGTACTCTAGACCAGCGGTTCTCAACCTATTTTAGAGTAGCGCCCCCCTGCGGTAAAAGGCATGTGGCCAACACTCCCCCCTCTGTGTTACACCTTTTCTTCGAACTCAAATAAAACCTCAATGCATTTCAAGGCCTTTTAAACCGAAAGAAAGGTATGAACGTTTCTTGGTATTACGTTTTAATAAACCGTTTTAAGTAGCAAACTTAGTTAAAGGATGTTAGCAAAACCTATTTTAGAAAGGTAAATATTACGGGAGGCAATGATATACGGTCAGTGTTTTTATGATTGATATTATTTCTTAAACTCAACAAATTTTTCGAAAAAAATAAAGCATTTAAAGAAAATGCAAGTTTACAAAAACACACTTTTTCAGAATGTACGTAAAACATTTAAAAGTAAAAAAAGACAAATCTGAATTCTTTCAAACCTTTTGATTATTAGTGACTGCCTTGGGCCTGATGAGCGGACTCCAGTTTTAAGATGTTGGGTTCCAGCTTTCTCAGTCGAAGTCTGAGGTCACCCTTTTCGTAAATTTTCAGTTTGTTTCTTGATTTTGTCATAAACTGCTGCACGGCGCTGAAGCCGCTCTCCACCAAGTAGGTCGAAGGAAAAGCTAAAAGTAACAACTTAACTTCTTGCAAAGAAGAGGGTAGGAGTTTTTCACTTTTACCCAAAAGCTCTCATAACCGTATTGTTGAAGCAGTGATTGGGCTATTTCAAATCGGTCAGCTGTTCCTGCAACCTTCGCTCAAATTCTTCTACATCCACTGCAAATGGATTGAGTACCCACGATGGTATTTGAAGATTGCAAAGGTCTTGAAATCTTGTTTCCATATCACCTTTCAGTTGTTTAAGATGAGCACAAAAACGCCTAAATTGTCGTCCAGGAGATTGTTTTCGCCTTTGGATATTTCTTGCATGAGGCTCGGGAACTGGTACAACTCACGACGACTCAAGTTGTTCTTGAGAAGGCTAAATTTGGCAATGAAAGAATATACTACTCCTTTGGCCTTGATAAAATTAATTTTTTCTCCTTGTAGTTTATTGTTTACCTCATTGAGTTTATTAAACACATCTGACAGGTAGTCCACATCACAACCTCGCAGTTTAATTGCTTCACAGAGGCTGGAGTCAATTGACTGAAGAAATTCCATCACCGAGTCAAACAGAGCATAGAAACGTCGCAAACACTTTCCTTTGGACAGCCACCTCACCTCGGTATGCAGGAGCAGACGTTCAAATTCGTCACCATTATCTTCACAGAGTTTGAGAAAAAGACGATCATTGAAAGGGTTTGCCTTTATTTTGTTAACAGCTCTAATAACATATCGGAGAGTGTCATTCAACTTGTCACTCAAATTTTTTGCTACAAAGTGCTGTCGATGAATAACACAATGGAAGGCCATAACACCAGGGACAGCTTTTTTTAAGTGATCTAAAAATCCTCGGTATTTGCCCACCATAGATTTAGTTCCGTTAGTTGCACACGCTAGAATATTTGATAATGGAATATTTTTCTTTTGTGAAAAACTCTTCGACCTTTTTGTATATTGAGGTGCCCTTTGTATCTGCAATCAAATTCCTAGTAAACAGCATTTCTTCTACTACCTTGTCATTTCAATCAATGAAACGAACGTAAGTCATCAACAATGCTTCACTGTCCGTAATGGTAGATTCATCGATCTGTAATAAAGATTATGTATTCTTCAGCATGTCGAAAAGTGTTTCTTCCACATCGGCAGCCATCTGATCAATCCTTTTTGAGACGGTATCATTACTCAAAGGGACTAACTTAGCAAGAACACTAGCTTCGCTCGATCCAAGCATAGCAGTTTCTAGTTCTTTAACAGAGAGTGCTATTTATGTTTCCGCAATAGTGTGAGGCTTACCATATTTTGCTACTAACAGAGAAACTTTATATGAAGCAAGAAACCCTTTATCAATTTCGCCTGAAGATTTTTGAAACAGGTTGCACACAGTCAGTCGTTTCTCAAATCTTGACTTGAGATCTTTAAAAAATGTTATGAGTTTACCTACTTTGTCAGAATGCATTTTCGTGAAGTGTTCATCTAGCCTAGAAGGCTTCATTGCTTCATCAGAAAATGGTTTGTCACAAAGAAGGCAGAAGGGATGCTGTGCGTTTGTAAGAGAAGGGATGAAACCAAATTTCAAGTATTCATTGGAGTATTAGAGGCTTTTCTTCTTTTCAGTTATGTTTTAAAAGTGTTCTTTAAATTCCTTTGACCTTGTCACACACTGCAGACACTGCGAGAGTTTAAACACGACTATTTTCGAAATCTTTAATTGAAATTTCATTGCTTTATCAATAAACACCAAAACTCACCATATTTTATTATTAAAAATAATAATGAAAAAGGTCCCAAAATAGCCAACGCCCCCACTGCCCCCTGGAAAAAGCAAAACGCCCCCTGGGGGGCGCTACCGCCCCACGTTGAGAGCCACTGCTCTAGACTATGAGTTCTAGAGATCGTCTTTTAGGAATATGTTCTATCTAAAATGTGTTTCCCAAAAAGTAGTTGTTCGATACCAAGTCGCAACCCGTCAGGTTTTGTCTTATTCAGTCTTTCTTTTTGCTGCAGGTTACGCGGGATTGCCACAAAATTTTAATTATTTGGTTACTCACCGAGACGTTCTTGTTTGCAATTTTTCAGACAGAGCAGCAAGTGGTTTTGTGTGTTGTAATTTTAGTTTTACTCAGTGTACATCATTGCAGCAGAGACAAAGAATTGATCTGTTGCACGTTGTAAACAGATTATGTTAAGTACCAAAAATGAAAATAATCGGTAATGGTTAATTAGTGATGACCTTATTTAGCCAACACAGTAGAAAACTTGAGTATACACGTGCCAAGTGAATGAATAGATAAGAATGCGGGATTCTGAACATCAGCAACAGATTGCACAAATTACGCAAAAGTTTGCGAGGCATTTTGTGTGCAACTGGTAGAAATTCCTGAGATATCATGAAATGTATGGTTCAATGATTCGTAGAGATCGACAGCAATAAGGCATTTTCAAGCAGGGAAATATCAAAACATAGTAGCCATACAGCTGAATATCAATCGTTTGGTTGAATTTCTCTTGTTTAGGTAATATCGAAGTGTTTTGCGAGGGCAAAGTAATGCTAGAAGGTTCGTATAAATTACAATCCAGGGAACTCTTGATATTGAAGCTTTTGACATTAAAGATAGATGCTAACATGCAATGTTTAGTCGACTGGCAATTTGATTGCCTGGGTAACTAAAGGGCTATTGGAAGACTCTTCTGACATGCACCTGTTCCGATAGACTTGTTTGTGCTTCTCCTCAAACTGTAAAGAACGATATGTGTCATACATGTTCGAACGCATGGTATCAATAACTTCGTAGCATTTCCAACAAGCCTAATAAAGGCAAGGCTTGTCTTGCAAGAAGTCTTCTTTAGGAGGTAAATAATATTATGCTCATATTACTGTTCATAAATTGCATGTCTCACTAAATACCGAAAGCGCAATTAGAGATACACTAGCCGAATACCCGTTGAAAATCAACGGTCTCGCAATAAGCAACCTTTGAATAATGTAAATTTTTTAATAATTCGCGTTTCATATTTATTCGACAAATCGATTCGACTAAATTTGCTGATTTCTTCCTTTCGAATTATCTACCCGTACAACACATTAAAGTCTATCTCATCCCGATGCACTCCTATATTATTATTTCTCCTTTGGAACTTTTTTCTATGAAGCACATCCATAAATGAACATTTTTGAAAAACTCTGTTTGTCTTGTGTTTTTTATCAGATGATTGGCCCAAATACCAAATATCAAGCCTCTATCACATTTAAAAGGAAGCGTGCCTCATTTATTAGGAAAATCGAACATATTAGTGTGCGCACCCCTTAAAGTAGCAAATATTGGAAATATAAAATTTCACACTCTCTTCCTTTTAAACTATCTACCTGTACATCAAATTTGAAGTCGCTATCCTATCGAGATGCATGTTTTTCTACCACTTCACCTTTCGAACGTTTTTCTGTGTAGCACCCCGTTAAGGAACATTTTTGTCAAACTGTACTCATCTTTGGTTTTTTTTGTCAAATGGTTAGCCCATATACTAAATTTCAAGTCTCTATCACATTGTAAAGGAGGCGTTTTTCATTTGTTCGGTAAATCGAACATTTTAGTGAGCGGAATCCCCTACAATAACAAATGTTGGAAAACTGAAATTGCACACTTTCTTCCTTTCCAACTTTTTACCCGTACACTAAATTTGAAGTCTCTATCTCATCGCGAAGCATACTTTTTTAGCATTTCATCTTTCGAATGCTTTTGTGTGGAGTACCCACACCCTTAACTATACATTTTTGAAAAACTCTATTCTTTATGTGATTTCTGTCAGATTATTTTCCCATATATCAAATATCAAGCCTCTATCACGTTTTAAAACGGGCGTTTCTCCTTTATTCCGAAAATTGAACATTTTGGTGTGTGGCACCCCCTAAAGTAGAAAATATTGGTAAACTGAAATTTTACACTTTCTTCCTTTCAAACTATCTGCCCTTATACCAAATTTGATATCTCTATCTCAATCCGAAGCGTGGTTTTTTATCAATTCACTTTTCGAACGTTTTACTCGGAAGCACCCCCTTAAACGAACATTTTTGAAAAACCATATTTGTCTTGGGTGTTTCCATCAAATGATTAGCCCATATACCGAATTTCAAGCCTCTATCAAATTTTAAAGGAGCGTTTTCTCATTTATTCTGCAAATCGAATATTTTGGTGTGCGGCACCCCCTTAGGTAGAAAATATTGGAAATCTGAAATTGCACGTTTTTTTCCTTTTGAACGATTTAACAATACACCAAATTTGAAGTCTCTATCTCATCGCAAAGCATGCTTTCCTATCATTTCACTTTTCGAACGTTTTAGTGTGCGGCACCCCCTTAAGTAGAAAATATTGGAAATCTGAAATTGCACACTTTCTTCCTTTCGAACGATTTACCCATACACTAAATTTGAGGTCTCTACCTCATCGCAAAGCATTCTTTCCTATCATTTCACTTTTCGAACGTTTTGGTGTGGGGAACCCCCCCTTAAGTAGAAAATATTGGAAATCTGAAATTGCACACTTTCTTCCTTTCGAGTGATTTACCCATATACCAAATTTGAAGTCTCTATCTCATCGCAAAGCATGCTTTCCCGTCATTTCACTTTTCGAACGTTTTGGGGTGGGGCATCCCCTCTATAGAACGTTTTCGAAAAATTCGATTTTTCCAGGGGGTTTTATCGAACGACCGAGCCGTGTACCTAATTGCAAGTCTCTATCTATTTGGGAAGTGCCTAAAAAAAGCGTGACAGACAGACAGACGGACAGACAGACAGACAGACAGACGGACACTTGGCAATTAGTATATACTAGCCGAATACCCGTTGAAAATCAACGGTATCGCAATAAGCAACCCCTGAATAATGTAAATTTTTTAATAATTCGCTTTTCACATTTGTTCGACAAATCGAATATTTTGGTGTGCAGAACCCCCTAAAGAAGAAAATATTGGGAAACTAAATTTGCGCATTTCTCCCTTTCGAATTATTTACCCGTACACTACATTAAGTTCTATCTCATCCCGAGACACACCTATATTATTATTTCTCCTTTGGAACTTTTTTCTGTGAAGCACACCCATAAATGAACATTTTTGAAAAACTCTCTTTGTCTTGGGTTTTTTATCAGATGATTGGCCCATATACCTAATATCAAGCCTCTGTCACATTTAAAAGGAAGCGTGCCTCATTTATTCCGAAAATCGAACATATTAGTGTGCGGCACCCCTTAAAGTAGCAAATATTGGAAATCTGAAATTTCACGCTTTCTTCCTTTCAAACTATCTACCCGTACACCAAATTTGAAGTCTGTATCTTATTTCGAAGCATGTTTTTTTGTATCAATTCACATTTCGAACGTTTTCCTCTGGAAAACCCCCTTAAACGAACATTTTTGAAAAATTATATTCGTTTTGGGTGTTTTCATCAATTGATTAGTCTATATTTAAAATTTTGAGCCTCTATCAAATTTTAAAGGGGCCGTTTCTCATTTATTCGGAAAATCGAACATTTTTGTGTGCGACACCCCCTTAAGTAGGAAATATTGGAAATCTGAAATTACACACTTTCTTCCTTTCCAACGGTTTACCTATATACCAAATTTGAAGTCCCTATCTTATCGCAAAGCAAGCTTTCCTATCATTTCACTTTTCGAACGTTTTGGTGTGGGGCACCCCCTCTGTAATGCCAGAAATGTAAAGTAATAAATATTTGGAAGGATTAAAAAATAATGGAACCAGGAATGCGGGCGGATTATCCCCACGCTAAGCAGATGGGCGATAATATACAGGTGGCCCCATATCTTACATACCACGCCCATGTTTACATACCACGTTAAGCCGTTTGGCGGCAAACCGAGACGGCGACGCCATGTCTACGGATTAGCCCTCAGCTCTAGATTTCAGCACGTGGACCGCCGACCGAAAAAGGGATATAAGTGAGAGTTGCTCGAAGTGAGAGTCAGAATTGGTCAAGGCAGGCTGTTGGAGTGAGACTAGTCAAGAAGAAGCGACGGTAGCAGAGTTAAGAGTGGTGTGTGCGTCTCTGATATCGGAATTCGAAGGAGAGCTCATGTTCATCTGGTATTGCAAGTGTAAAGTGTGACAAAGCATCGGTGTTACCCAAGTTATATGAAAGAAGATCAGGTACCGTACCATTAAAACTATATGAGGATAACCTCTTTGTCTAAATTTGTGTTTTTGAGGAAAAGCTAATTAATGCATCCCACCACGTGCTCCAACCAAATATCAATTCATCTGGCATTACACCCCCCGAACTACCATTGAGATGTATTCCACTATTGTGATATTTATTTAATTTGTAAACTAAAGAGTGTAAATTGAGTATGTGATAAATAAAATGTTTGTTCCTTTACTATTAACCTTAATTTCTAGTTTGTTAACTTAGTATCCCGTTAAGCACAGTAATAGGTGGGTTTTGCGGCCACCAACGCAATGTACACAGCAGTAAGTTTAGAACAGATTACATGTATAATTAATATACTAATAAATAATTCATTTAATGTAAAATGCATTTTTGACAATATTAATTTTAATCAACAAAATTAATAATCGGCACATTTGGTGCTCGTGACTTTAGCAGTAACGGGAATAAAATAAGGATTTATGAAATTAATCAAAATAAAAGGAATAATAATAATAAAAAAAAAAAATAAATAAATAAAAATTGATAAGGTTGGACAACTGGTGGCGACACAGATGGGTGTGAAAATATTGTGCACAATTCTCATTTCTCCTTATGTTATATGTATGATTATGTAAAGTTGTATCAATGAAATGGAAAAAATGGTTCTTCTTAAGGAGATCGAAGGTATAATTAGAAAAATGGGATATAGGAATGGGACCAGTTAAAAAAGTGGTGAAAAGTTCAATTATAACAAGGAGTTCAAGTTTGAAAGAAGAATCAAAAATATCAAATAAAAATTATAGTAAATTGGATAGAAATACTAAAAATATGGATATTCCAGTAATGCAGATCCTGCCATTATTTAGTGGGAGTAAGGAGGAAGATATAAATTTCTTTATAAAACAATTTGATGAATTAGCGGAGTTAGCAAGTTGGAAGGAAGAGCATAAAGTGGCTATCATTAAAACCAGATTAAAAGATAAGGCTATGCAGTTTTTAATTCAAAACCCTGAATTACAAAACGAAAAGGAGTTTGATAAAATAAAAATATTACTAATAAATAAATTTTCAAACAGAATAACGATAACGCAAGAACAGGACGCATTCAATAAAATAAAACAAACGTCTGATATGTCAGTGGACGAGCTTGTGCTAAAAATAAAAAACGCAGCGCGTAAATTTTTGAACCTTAAGGATACAACAGATGGAGAGGTAGAGAAAATAACCAATAAAATAATGTTGGGAAAATTCATTAGTGCATTACGCCCTGATTTGGCAATTGAAGTGAAGAAAAAAGATCCGCAGCGGTTTGAAGATGCCATAAAAGATGCCGAACTGTTTGAAATAATTCTTAATGATAGGACTCCAGAAGAATCACATAACGAACTGAAAGAAATGTTACTTACAACACAGGTTCAAGATTTGACTTTAGAAATTAATAAATTAAAATTGCAAAATATACCAAATCAATCCATGGAACGAGCTGTTTTTTGCATAGGGTGCGGAAAAAATGGACATTATTTCCCAGATTGCTGGTACAATGAGTGTAATACTGCATTTGCAAGGAATCCCAAACGAATGAATTATCAGCAATATGGGTTGGAGCAAACAAATTATATCAGAGGAAACAGAAACGAAAATCTCAGAAATTATGATCGAGGAGGATATAATAGAAGTAATAGGGAATATCAAGGAAATAATAATGATCAAAGAAATTATTATGATCAATTAGAAACCAACGTAGAAAATAGAGAGAGGCAAAGTATAAGAGGAAATTTTAGGGGGCGCAACGGAAGAAATATAAGATCAAACACATATGAGAGAAACAATAATAATAGTAATTTAAACTAAGAGCTGGAATTTGGGACCAAGGAATGAATCGTACAAATTCCAGAGAAATAAATAAATTCGGTTCACAAACATATAGAAATAACAAAAATGGAGATGACTGGCAAAACTATACAAATTTGAAGAGAGGACAATATTATGAAAATAATGATAAAGCAAAATATGATACCAAAAGTATCCTTTCAAGCGAATGTGAAAACGTATCTAGCCCACAATTACCGATGGTAGAAATAGATTGCAAAGGAATAAAAATAATAAGTGTAATTGATAGTGGGGCTCAAGTTAGTATTATAGATTTGGAAACATTTCAAAAACTAAAACAGAATAGAAATGCAAAAATAAAATACATAACCAGAAGAGTAATACTTCAGACGTTTACTAAAGAAAATATAGAATTTTTAAATTGCATTCAATTTTCATTTAGAATTGGGGAAAAGGCATGCAAAAATTATTTTTTCGTGACAAAACAGAACTTTCAGGGGCAATATAAAATGCTTTTAGGCTACGACTTTTTATCCTCACATAAAGCAATTTTAAATACAAAAGATAACGAAGTACAATTTGGGAATACTGCGATTAAATTGTATAAAAGTGAAAATACAAACCCAATTCAGAATTCAAAGCAAAAACCACAAAGCCAGGGAATTCGCGATGAAAATAGATATAATAGTAATTATGAAAATTATAATACTGATGACGACGAATATGAGGAAATAAATAGTTGTTACAATGAATCCAATAATGAGAATGAAGATAGAATAAGCGATGATAATGATGACGACGAATATGAGGAAATAAATAATTGTTGTAATGAATTCAATAATGAGAATGAAGGTAGAATAAGCGAGGATAATGAAAGCGATAACGATAGAAAAAACTCTAATATGCAAAATTGTAGCACTCGCATTAATGTAAATGATGAAAAATTGTTACCAAGTTCTAATGAAAATAATAAGAATAAGAATGTTAGAAAGAAAGAGGAAAAGCAGATTTTCGCTAGATTGAAAAGAAAAATAACATTAAAGCCAGGGGAGTCAGAAATAGTCCAATTGATTTTGTCACAGGAATTAAATGAGGGACAGGATGTTTTATTTTCTCCAATAAAAATGGCAAGAACATTAATCACGGATGAAGCTATCCAAAGTATAGAAAATAAAAATAAGATTCGAATGTTGTTATACAATGAAAAAAATTGCCAAATTACACTTAATAAAAATATGAACGTGGGTATAATAACAGAACAAATCGAAATTGGTGATACAAAAAATAAAAGCAGTAAACCCACGTTGGAAATTAATAATATTCAAAATTTAAATAAAAAAGATTATCAACAAATTCGGGAATTAAGAAAGAAAGAAATATCTCCAGACGATTTTCAAGTACAGCACTTAAATAAGGAAGATAGAAATAAAGTTATTGAATTAATGATGACCAATACAGAGGTTTTTTCAAAGTCATATGCTACACTAGGTAAAACGTCAGCAATAGTACCGAAAATCGAACTTATGCACAATTATCCTATTCAGAGTCGACCATACCCAATTCCGAGAGCAGTACGAGAAATTGCGCAAAAAGAAATTAGGGAATTATTGGAAAATGACATTATTGAAAGTTCACAAAGCACGTACGCTAGTCCCATTATTCTTGTAAAGAAACCAAGTAAACCAAATGAAGAACCTAAATATAGACTTGCTATTGATTATAGGGCCATAAACGCGTATTTACCACTTTTGCCAATAAACTTACCAAAGGTGAAGGATATATTACAAAATATCGCTGGTAGTAAAATTTATACAGTTATGGATTTGAAGGCGGCGTTTTTTCAGATCGAACTAAGAAAACAAGATAGAAAGGCCTTAACGTTCACAACTTTTATGGGAAATTTTAATCCTAAAAGAATTCCGTTTGGTCTTAAAAACTCAGGAGCATATTTTCAACTTTTAATGAACAAAGTGTTAGGAGATCTATCAGAGTTAAAAATATACTTTTACTTAGATGACTTAGTCATATGCGCACAAAATAACGACGAAATGTTAGAGAAAATCAAAATTGTTTTCCAAAGATTGAAAGAAAATAATTTAACACTCGACCCGGCGAAGTTACAGATATGCAAATCGCAAATTGAATTTTTAGGATATAAAGTAAATGCGAATGGTATAAGCCCATCAGTAAAAAACTGTGCAAAAGTGCAAAATTTCAAACAACCCCAAACGGTTAAACAAGTAAAAAGCTTTCTTGGGACAACAAACTACTTTAGAGGTCTGATAAAAAATTATGCACAAATTGCAGAACCGTTGGTAAATTTGACAAAAAGGAATGTTAGGTTCGAGTGGAATAATGAATGTAGAAAAGCTTTTGAAAAATTAAAAAATGCAATTTTTAAAGAACCAGTTGTAAGACAGCCTGATGAAGTAAACCCGTTTGTCTTAACTACGGATGGCTCAGGTAAGGGAATTAGTAGTATTTTGATGCAAAGGGTAAATGGAGTCGATCATGTTATCGAATTTTATTCAAGACCTGTGAACCCGGCAGAGAAGCGTTATCCTGCAATAAAGCTAGAATTGCTAGCTATACACGCATCCTTACAACACTTCAGAGAATATCTGTTCGGAAGGAGTTTCACCTTGCTGAGTGACGCAAAATCCCTTATGTACCACATAAAATTAGATAAAATGCCAAATATCATATCGAGGTGGCTAATTGACATAAGTCAGTATGATTTTAAATTCAAATATCAAAAAGGTGAAAATAACGCAAGTGATTATTGCTCGAGATATGTATTTGACAATGATAACCAAATCAAATGTGTAAATACTTTAATTAAAAATGATGAGATAAATGTGGAGAAAATATTAGAGCAACAAATGGTAGATAAAAAATTAAGTAAAATTAGAGAGGAATTACAAAAAGGAAGAAAAAGATATCACAATAACAAGGTATACTATATTGATAGCCAAAATAAACTGTTAATGGTAAAGAAGGAAAATAAAAGACAAACGTATAGGAAAATAAATGAGAATAAGATTGTAATACCGCACTCGCTAAAGGGAAAGATAATAGAGATAGCACATTTCCCTCATTTCGGAGTAAAAAAGACATACCAATTACTTTCAAGAAAATATTTTTGGATAGGGGCTTTCCAAGACGTGGAAAATTTTTGTAAGTCTTGTAATCAATGCTTATTAGTAAAACACAAAAATATACCACCAGCCAGACTTCAGGCTATGCCAGAAATATTAAAACCAGGAATATATTTACAACTGGATTGCGTAGGAAAACTACCGCGCAGTAATGGAGGAAATAATTTTGTAATTACAATTGTAGACATGTTTTCACGATACTTTGAGGCCTATGCAGTCAGAGACATTACTGCTAAAACAATAGTGAATAAGCTAACAAACTTCGTGACAACTTATGGAGTTCCAATTATTATTCAAAGCGATAATGCTCAAATTTTTAAAAGTAAAGAATACATAGATTTTACAAATGCATTAAATATTGAAAGGCGATACAGTTCGGTTTATTTCCCAAGTTCTTTAGGTCGTTGTGAAAGAATACACAGAGACATGAAACAATGTATAATGTGTTTGTCAAAGACTACGTTTGAATGGGATGAATCTTTAAAATGGTTTAAGTTTTATGTGAATAACACTATTAACAGTAATACAGGATTTGAGCCTTCATTCCTGTTCTATCTTAGAGATTTATCATTGCCATTTGAAAATATTAAACAAACAAACATACCAAGTAAGGAAGAAATAGATATAATGTATAGTGATGTAAATAATTATAAAAATTATGTGGCACAGCATTTAAAAAATATAGATAAAGTCGTGAAAGACGCATCGGAACAACAAAAGCTGATAAATGACAAACAAATAAAGAAATATAAAATAGTGAGAAAAAACGATATATTTATAGGAGCGACAGTGTACCTAAAAAAGTTCCTAAAACCAAGGGTATTAGAGGATCGATATGATGGACCATTTAGAATTACGAAATTAGTCCGAAATAATAATGTTATAATATGTCTTAAAAGTGATGAAAATAAAACTTATAAAGTGCACATAAATAAACTATACATGGCAGCGGAGCGAAAACAATATTTGAAAGATAGTGACGAAAGCGAATCAAACCACACACACACACAGGACAAAGAAAAAAATCAAAATGAGAAAGTGATTAGAAATAATGATCAAAGTCAGATTAAGGAAGGGAAGGTCACTAAAGAAAAGCAATTAAACTGTGAAAATAATAGAAATGATGATGAGGTTTGTTATAATGCCAGAGGGTATAATTTTCGCCCTCGAATTGTTGTAAATAGTAATTTCATAAAACAAAGAATATGAAAAATATGTAAAAAGTTTGTAATTAATGTCATAAATAGAAAGTGATAATTGAGTGTATATGTATATGTTTTTATGTTTTAAATTGTGGATATAAGTATATTTCAAAAAGTATGTTATGTATTTCTGACATTACATATATGGCAAGTTCAAAAAAAAAAAAAAAAAAAAAAAAAAAAAAAAAAAAAAAAAAAAAAAAAAAAGTGAAATAACAAAGTAATTTATAAATAATATGGTGGTATGGAATTCAACCGTAACCAAGAATCGGAAGTTGATAGTTGCACTACTACAATATGTTACAAAATGAAATGATAACAAGAAAATGTATAATAATAATAAAGTAATGAATGCTGTTATGTAATGATATGTCGTATGTAAATAATTATGTAAAAGGAGAAATGAAAATTATGCATTGCAAATAATATATATCAAAATTTACAATTTAATAATAATGTGAATGTTGGTAATCCTCATGTAATTTATGGTACATTATGTCAATTATGAATAATGGACTAACTTGACAGAGAACTATCAAAGCTATGAGTTGTACGAGGCTAAAAAGTGGAACTCAGCCTTTCTCACGATGGATGAACTTATGTGTTTGCGAGGAACCATTGTGAACTTAATTTCTTACCACTGGGGTGAAACTGTGGGAGAGTAACTTTTGGACTTTTTTTTTTCGCGGGGGGGTGAGAATGTAATGCCAGAAATGTAAAGTAATAAATATTTGGAAGGATTAAAAAATAATGGAACCAGGAATGCGGGCGGATTATCCCCACGCTAAGCAGATGGGCGATAATATACAGGTGGCCCCATATCTTACATACCACGCCCATGTTTACATACCACGTTAAGCCGTTTGGCGGCAAACCGAGACGGCGACGCCATGTCTACGGATTAGCCCTCAGCTCTAGATTTCAGCACGTGGACCGCCGACCGAAAAAGGGATATAAGTGAGAGTTGCTCGAAGTGAGAGTCAGAATTGGTCAAGGCAGGCTGTTGGAGTGAGACTAGTCAAGAAGAAGCGACGGTAGCAGAGTTAAGAGTGGTGTGTGCGTCTCTGATATCGGAATTCGAAGGAGAGCTCATGTTCATCTGGTATTGCAAGTGTAAAGTGTGACAAAGCATCGGTGTTACCCAAGTTATATGAAAGAAGATCAGGTACCGTACCATTAAAACTATATGAGGATAACCTCTTTGTCTAAATTTGTGTTTTTGAGGAAAAGCTAATTAATGCATCCCACCACGTGCTCCAACCAAATATCAATTCATCTGGCATTACACCCCCCGAACTACCATTGAGATGTATTCCACTATTGTGATATTTATTTAATTTGTAAACTAAAGAGTGTAAATTGAGTATGTGATAAATAAAATGTTTGTTCCTTTACTATTAACCTTAATTTCTAGTTTGTTAACTTAGTATCCCGTTAAGCACAGTAATAGGTGGGTTTTGCGGCCACCAACGCAATGTACACAGCAGTAAGTTTAGAACAGATTACATGTATAATTAATATACTAATAAATAATTCATTTAATGTAAAATGCATTTTTGACAATATTAATTTTAATCAACAAAATTAATAATCGGCACACCCTCTATAGAACGTTTTCGAAAATTTCGATTTTTCCAGGGGGTTTTATCGAACGACCGAGCCGTGTACCAAATTGCAAGTCTCTATCTATTCGGGAAGTGCCTAAAAAAAGCGTGACAGACAGACGGACAGACAGACAGACGGACAGACGGACAGACAGACAGACGGACACTTGGCAATTAGTATATACTAGCCGAATACCCGTTGAAAATCAACGGTCTCGCAATAAGCAATCCCTGAATAATGTATATTTTATAATAATTCGCGTTTCACATTTATTCGACAAATCGAATATTTTGGTGTTCAGAACCCCCTAAAGGAGAAAATATTGGAAAATTAAATTTTCGCACTTTTTCCTCTGTTTGTATTGTGTTTTTTATCAGATGATTGGCCCATATACCAAATATCAAGCCTCTAACACATTTAAAAGGAAGCGTGCCTCATTTATTCAGAAAATCGAACATATTAGTGTGCGCACCCCTTAAAGAAGCAAATATTGGAAATCTGAAATTTCACACTTTCTTCCTTTCAAACTATCTACCCTTACACCAAATTTGATATCTCTATCTCATTTCGAAGCATGGTTTTTTATCAATTCTCTTTTCGAACGTTTCGAACGAATAGATAGAGAGACATCGGCATCCCCTACAATAGCAAATGTTGGAAGACTGAAATTGCACACTTTCTTCCTTTCCAACTTTTTACCCGTACACCAAATTTGAAGTCTCTATCTCATCGTGAAGCATGCTTTTCTAGCATTTCATCTTTCGAATGCTTTTGTGTGGAGTACCCACCCCTTAACTATACATTTTTGAAAAACTCTATTCTTTTTGTGATTTCTATGAGATGATTCGCCCATATACCAAATATTAAGCCTCTATCACCTTTTGAAAGGGGCGTTTCTCCTTTATTCCGAAAATCGAATATTTTAGAGTGCGACACCCCCTAAAGTAGAAAATTTTGGTAAACTGAAATTATACACTTTCTTCCTTCCACACTATCTACCCTTACACCAAATTTGATATCTCTATCTCATTCCGAATTATGGTTTTTTATCAATTCACTTTTCGAACGTTTTACTCTGGAGCACCCCCTTAAACGAACATTTTTGAAAAACTATATTTGTCTTGGGTGTTTCCATCAAATGATTAGCCCATATACCGAATTTCAAGCCTCTATCAAATTTTAAAGGATCGTTTTCTCATTTATTCTTCAAATCGAATATTTTGGTGTGCGGCACCCCCTTAAGTAGAAAATATTGGAAATCGGAAATTGCACACTTTCTTCCTTTCGAACAATTTAGCCATACACTAAATTTCAAGTCTCTACCTCATCGCAAAGTATTCTTTCCCATCATTTCACTTTTCGAACGTTTTAGTGTGCGGCACCCCCTTAAGTAGAAAATATTGGAAATCTGAAATTGCACACTTTCTTCCCTTCGAACGATTTACCCATACACCAAATTTGAAGTCTCTACCTCATCGCAAAGCATGCTCTCCTATCATTTCACTTTTCGAACGTTTTGGTGTGCTGCACCCCCCCCTAAGTAGAAAATATTGGAAATCTGAAATTGCACACTTTCTTCCTTTCGAGTGATTTACCCCTATACCGAATTTGGAATCTCTATCTCATCGCAAAGCATGCTTTTCCGTCATTTCACTTTTCGAACGTTTTGGTGTGGGGCACCCCCTCTATAGAACGTTTTTGAAAAATTCGATTTTTCCAGGGGGTTTTATCGAACGACCGAGCCGTGTACCAAATTGCAAGTCTCTATCTATTCGGGAAGTGCCTAAAAAAGGCGTGACAGACAGACGGACAGACAGACAGACAGACAGACGGACACTTGGCAATTAGTATATACTAGCCGAATACCCGTTGAAAATCAACGGTCTCGCAATAAGCAACCCCTGAATAATGTAAATTTGTTAATAAATCGCGTTTCACATTTATTCGACAAATCGAATATTTTGGTGTGCAGAACCCGCTAAAGAAGAAAATATTGGGAAACTAAATTCGAGCATTTCTTCCTTTCGAATTATCTACCCTTACACTACATTAAAGTCTATCTCATCCCGAGGCACTCCTATATTATTATTTCTCCTTTGGAACTTTTTTCTGTGAAGCACATCCATAAATGAACATTTTTGAAAAACTCTGTTTGTCTTGTGTTTTTTATCAAATGATTGGCCCAAATACCAAATATCAAGCCTCTAACACATTTAAAAGGAAGGGTGCCTCATTTATTAGGAAAATCGAACATATTAGTGTGCGCACCCTTTAAAGTAGCAAATATTAGAAATCTAAAATTTCACACTCTCTTCCTTTCAAACTACCTACCCGTACATAAAATTTGAAGTCGCTATCCTATCGACAAGCATGTTTTTCTATCACTTCACCTTTCGAACGTTTTTCTGTGTAGCACCCCGTTAAAGAACATTTTTGTCAAACTGTATTCATCTTTGGTTTTTTTTTGTCAAATGGTTAGCCCATATACTAAATTTCAAGTCTCTATCACATTGTAAGGGAGGCGTTTTTCATTTGTTTGGTAAATCGAATATTTTAGTGAGCGGAACCCCCTACAATAACAAATGTTGGAAAACTGAAATTGCACACTTTCTTCCTTTCCAACTTTTTAGCTGCACACTAAATTTGAAGTCTCTATCTCATTGCGAAGTATACTTTCCTAGCATTTCATCTTTCGAATGTTTTTGTGTGGAGTACCCATCCCCTTAATTAACATTTTTGAAAAAACTCTATTCTTTTTGTGACTTCTGTCAGATTATTTTCCCATATATCAAATATCAAGCCTCTATGACGTTTTAAAAGGGGCGTTTCTCCTTTATTCCGAAAATCGAACATTTTGGTGTGCGGCACCCCCTAAAGTAGAAAATATTGGTAAACTGAAATTTTAAAATTTCTTCCTTTTAAACTATCTACCCTTATACCAAATTTGATATCTCTATCTCAATCCGAAGCATGGTTTTTTATCAATTCACTTTTCGAACGTTTTACTCTGGAGCACCCCCTTAAACGAACATTTTTGAAAAACTATATTTGTCTTGGTTGTTTCCATCAAATGGTTAACCCATATACCGAATTTCAAGCCTCTATCAAATTTTAAAGGGGCGTTTTCTCATTTATTCTGCAAATCGAATATTTTGGTGTGCAGCACCCCCTTAAGTAGAAAATATTGGAAATCTGAAATTGCACGCTTTCTTCCTTTCGAGCGATTTACCAATACACCAAATTTGAAGTCTCTATCTCATCGCAAAGCATGCTTTCCCGTCATTTCACTTTTCGAACGTTTTAGTGTGCGGCACCCCCTTAAGTAGGAAATACTGGAAATCTGAAATTCCACACTTTCTTTGTTTCAAACGATTTACCCATATTCCAAACTTGAAGTCTCTATCTCATCGCAAAGCATGCTCTCCTATCATATCACTTTTCGAACGTTTTGGTGTGCTGCACACCCCCTTAAGTAGAAAATATTGGAAATCTGAAATTGCACACTTTCTTCCTTTTGAGTGATTTACCCATATACCAAATTTGAAGTCTCTATCTCATCGCAAAGCATGCTTTCCCGTCATTTCACTTTTCGAACGTTTTGGTGTGCTGCACCCCCCCCCTTAAGTAGAAAATATTGGAAATCTGAAATTGCACACTTTCTTCCTTTTGAGTGATTTACCCATATACCAAATTTGAAGTCTTTATCTCATCGCAAAGCATGCTTTCCCGTCATTTCACTTTTCGAACGTTTTGGTGTGCTGCACACCCCCTTAAGTAGAAAATATTGGAAATCTGAAATTGCACACTTTCTTCCTTTTGAGTGATTTACCCATATACCAAATTTGAAGTCTCTATCTCATCGCAAAACATGATTTCCCGTCATTTCACTTTTCGAACGTTTTGGTGTGCTGCACACCCCCTTAAGTAGAAAATATTGGAAATCTGAAATTGCACACTTTCTTCCTTTTGAGTGATTTACCCATATACCAAATTTGAAGTCCCTATCTCATCGCAAAGCATGCTTTCCCGTCATTTCACTTTTCGAACGTTTTGGTGTCGGGCACCCCCTCTATAGAACGTTTTCGAAAAATTCGATTTTTCCAGGGGGTTTTATCGAACGACCGAGCCGTGTACCAAATTGCAAGTCTCTATCTATTCGGGAAGTGCCTAAAAAAAGCGTGACAGACAGACGGACAGACAGACAGACAGACAGACGGACACTTGGCAATTAGTATATACTAGCCGCATACCCGTTGAAAATCAACGGCCCTACTTTAAGCAACCCCTGAATAATGTAAATTTTTTAATAATTCGCGTTTCTTATTTATTCGACAAATCGAACATTTAGTTTTGAGGCACCCCCAAAAGTTCAAAATATCGGAAAACTGAAATTGCACATCTTCTTCCTTTCGAACTATCTACCTGTACACCAAATTTGAAGTCTGTATCTTATTTCGAAGCATGTTTTTTTTTATCAATTCACATTTCGAACGTTTTCCTCTGGAGAACCCCCTTAAACGAACATTTTTGAAAAATTATATTCGTTTTGGGTGTTTTCATCAAATGATTAGCCTATATATAAAATTTTGAGCCTCTATCAAATTTTAAAGGGTCCGTTTCCCATTTATTCGGAAAATCGAACATTTTTGTGTGCGGCACCCCCTTAAGTAGGAAATATTGGAAATCTGAAATTACACACTTTCTTCCTTTCGAACGGTTTACCTATATACCAAATTTGAAGTCCCTATCTTATCGCAAAGCAGGCTTTCCTATCATTTCACTTTTCGAACGTTTTGGTGTGCGGCACACCCTTGAGTAGGAAATATTGGAAATCTGAAATTACACACGTTCTTCCTTTCGAACGGTTTACCCATACACCAAATTTGAAGTCTCTACCTCATCGCAAAGCATTCTTTCCTATCATTTCACTTTTCGAACGTTTTGGTGTGCTGCACCCCCCCTTAAGCAGAAAATATTGGAAATCTGAAATTGCACACTTTCTTCCTTTCGAGTGATTTACCCATACACCAAATTTGAAGTCTCTATCTCATCGCGAAGCATGCTTTCCCGTCATTTCACTTATCGAACGTTTTGGTGTGGGGCACCCCCTCTATGGAACGTTTTCGAAAAATTCGATTTTTCCAGGGGGTTTTATCGAACGACCGAGCCGTGTACCAAATTGCAAGTCTCTATCTATTCGGGAAGTGCCTAAAAAAAGCGTGACAGACAGACGGACAGACAGACAGACAGACGGACAGACAGACAGACAGACAGACAGACGGACACTTGGCAATTAGTATATACTAGCCGCATACCCGTTGAAAATCAACGACCCCACATTAAGCAACCCCTGAATAATGTCAATTTTTTAATAATTCGCGTTTCTTATTTATTCGACAAATCGAACATTTTGTTTTGAGGCACCCCCAAAAGTTCAAAATATCGGAAAACTGAAATTGCACATGTTCTTCCTTTCGAACTATCTACCTGTACACCAAATTTGAAGTCTGTATCTTATTTCGAAGCATGTTTTTTTTTATCAATTCACATTTCGAACGTTTTCCTCTGGAGAACCCCCTTAAACGAACATTTTTGAAAAATTATATTCGTTTTGGGTGTTTTCATCAAATGATTAGTCTATATTTAAAATTTTGAGCCTCTATCAAATTTTAAAGGGGCCGTTTCTCATTTATTCGGAAAATCGAACATTTTTGTGCGCGACACCCCCTTAAGTAGGAAATATTGGAAATCTGAAATTACACACTTTCTTCCTTTCCAACGGTTTACCTATATACCAAATTTGAAGTCCCTATCTTATCGTAAAGCAGGCTTTCCTATCATTTCACTTTTCGAACGTTTTGGTGTGCTACACCCCCCCTTAAGTAGAAAATATTGGAAATCTGAATTTGCACACTTTCTTCCTTTCGAACGATTTACCCATACACCAAATTTGAAGTCTCTATCTCATCGCAAAGCATGCTTTCCCGTCGTTTCACTTTTCGAACGTTTTGGTGTGGGGCACCCCCTCTATAGAACGTTTTCGAAAAATTCGATTTTTCCAGGGGGTTTTATCGAACGTCCGAGCCGTGTACCAAATTGCAAGTCTCTATCTATTCGGGAAATGCCTAAAAAAAGCGTGACCGACAGACGGACAGACAGACAGACAGACAGACGGACAGACAGACAGACAGACGGACACTTGGCAATTAGTATATACTAGCCGCATACCCGTTGAAAATCAACGACCCCACATTAAGCAACCCCTGAATAATGTCAATTTTTTAATAATTCGCGTTTCTTATTTATTCGACAAATCGAACATTTTGTTTTGAGGCACCCCCAAAAGTTCAAAATATCGGAAAACTGAAATTGCAGATGTTCTTCCTTTCGAACTATCTACCTGTACACCAAATTTGAAGTCTGTATCTTATTTCGAAGCATGTTGTTTTTTATCAATTCACATTTCGAACGTTTTCCTCTGGAGAACCCCCTTAAACGAACATTTTTGAAAAATTATATTCGTTTTGGGTGTTTTCATCAAATGATTAGTCTATATATAAAATTTTGAGCCTCTGTCAAATTTTAAAGGGGCCGTTTCTCATTTATTCGGAAAATCGAACATTTTCGTGTGCGGCAACCCCTTAAGTAGGAAATATTGGAAATCTGAAATTATACACTTTCTTCCTTTCGAACGGTTTACCTATATACCAAATTTGAAGTCCCTATCTTATCGCAAAGCAGGCTTTCCTATCATTTCACTTTTCGAACGTTTTGGTGTGCGGCACCCCCTTGAGTAGAAAATATTGGAAATATGAAAATGCACACTTTCTGCCTTTCGAACGATTTACCCATACACCAAATTTGAAGTCTCTACCTCATCGCAAAGCATGCTCTCCTATCATTTCACTTTTCGAACGTTTTGGTGTGCTGCACCCCCCCTTAAGTAGAAAATATTGGAAATCTGAAATTGCACACTTTCTTCCTTTCGAACGATTTACCCATACACCAAATTTGAAGTCTCTATCTCACCGCAAAGCATGCTTTCCTGTCATTTCACTTTTCGAACGTTTTGGTGTGGGGCACCCCCTCTATAGAACGTTTTCGAAAAATTCGATTTTTCCAGGGGGTTTTATCGAACGACCGAGCCGTGTACCAAATTGCAAGTCTCTATCTATTCGGGAAGTGCCTAAAAAAGGCGTGACAGACAGACGGACAGACAGACAGACAGACAGACGGACAGACAGACAGACAGACAGACGGACACTTGGCAATTAGTATATATAATAATAATAGATAATAGATAGATAAGAAATATTACTGAGTTTTCATGTACCTAAATTACTATATTTTACTCTTAATTATAAGTCTGTGTCGTATCGACTTTTGGAACACCATCTCAATTTCTTGCATTTCAGAGCAATTTTATCTAAAGATTTTCTATTTCTGGCTTTGTTCTCGTAGATTAACATGGGGAAACGCAGTTCTGTTTTCACACTTTAGATTGTTGTCGCCAGCATTCGTCTGGAAGTGACGTTTGTTGCGGCTTTAAATACGATACTTCACTGATGCAGCTGTCGCTTAGCCAATGAGGGCTTGAATGATGGGTGTCGTATGGGCTGTTCGGATGATGCCTGTGGCATTTGACCCTGAATTGATTTGGAGTGTAGACGGCTGAGAGGTCACGGTGTTTTCTACGATGGGTTGTTGAGTTTGCGTGGTGATAAAAAAATGAATATATTGATGAAAATGAATAAATTGATTAAAAAAATGAATATATTAAAAATCGGAATGTTGGAATTTGTGTTATGGATGAATAAAGCTTGCTAGCAACAGTGTGAAAATGAATGATTTTCGCGATTGTTGGTCGAATTTCGTTTTCCACAATCAAGGTTGGAAATAGTGCTAAGAACGCTGTATTCATGGATGGAAGTTCTGCACAAGGGAAAATTATTAACTATTTGCAGGCATGGAGGAGAAACAAAAAAAGTACCGAAGGATTTAGTGTTTTTCACTGTTAATGCCAGACTTTAAGCTCTTTGCCATCCAGGGCCAGTCGATTGTGCTAATAGCTGTTGGAGCTAGATTCGATCTTGTGTTTCAACTAGTGTTCTGTCATCTTATGGGTTGGAGCCCCCTTTTGGAGTGTTTAAGCAACGGATTTAGTGTTTTTCACTGTTAATGCCAGACTTTAAGCTCTTTGCCATCCAGGGCCAGTCGATTGTGCTAATAGCTGTTGGAGCTAGATTCGATCTTGTGTTTCAACTAGTGTTCTGTCATCTTATGGGTTGGAGCCCCCTTTTGGAGTGTTTAAGCAACGGAGTGTCATACGAAATCCGTGGTAATAAAGATTAACGCGCTCTTGTACCACTACTCTCCTCAGATATTTTTTGGTGTCTCCGAGTTCGTCGTCGTATTGTAAGCACAATTTTATATTTAATATGATCTCTATCAACATGAGAAAATGTTAATTACCATTGGTCAAGGCAATGCTTATAATATGTTAATTGCTTGAAAAGCTGGTTGGTTTTTATTTGAATAAATATTTTGTTATTTAATCATTTTTGTTCAGCTTTGCACAATTGTTTATTTTATGTGTTGTTTCTTTTCCTTTAATATCGATCTAAGGCTGACCAACCGATTCCTAGAATCGTAAGGGAATGATCAACATAACCAGATCAACATAACGCATAACTTTATAGGATGGTATCTAAAATTCTATACGATCACTATTATTCTTCTAAAAATATTACCTTCTAATTATATCCTGTGTTAGACGCCAGTTGTCGATCTCTCTCTTATTTTCGACCTGATATTATTTATGAGAACTATTTAACAATCCGGGTATTTTATATTTATTATCACCCGCAAAGCCTGCGTCACACCTGTCTAAAAAATGCCGTGTTTGGGAACTGGCATTTTTTAATGCCAGTTTCACTAAGTCCAAGGGGAGTGTACATAATTATTGGTGCTATTGGGATTCATTTGGAATTGTGAGTCCTGATCAATTTATCGCTGACTATAGCATAGAGTGTTAAAATAACGCAGCCGGTTTTGATTCATAATTTTCATCGAAAATATTTGGGTTGACGCAACAAAACATTACCAATTTCATCACACTAACTTTCTCCACAGCCTCCTGTAATCCCTTCGCCACGCCAGATAACGTCCGCAGAAAATATAAATAACCAAAGATATACAACAGCTTCCGTGGATAAGAAGATACACCTTTCAACGGTCAAAAGCAGATAAAAATACTGAATGAAGTCTTGCAAAATCTTCTCTTTTACCAAAGTACACCTTTCATCATCCTTTCCTTCCTCCAATCAGAAGGCAGCGGGAAAGGGGCGTGTTCTATTAACACACCTTCGAAAAAAACCAAAAGTTGTGTCTTACATGTGGTGCTGGTGCACTTATCCTATTTTTTTCTCTGTAGACACAAAGGGGATTTATAAGTGCTGTAAAACTTGACGTTTCACAATCAGTTCTATCAGTGGTTAGAATATAAATGGTAGCAACTTTAAAGCTGCAGACAGTTAGATAGTGCGGCATTGACAGATACGGTCATAGTTTCTGGCTCTGCCCGAACTGTCCCGTGTCTACGCAGAGTACTCGCACGATAAATCTGTGAGTCCGAAAGTTCTTCCCAGAGGTTATTGGCAATGGAAAGAGAGGCGGTCCCCGTGGATGTCGCCCCCCCCCCCCCATTTGGTTTCGATCTAAATTGGGTGGGACTGTCTTGTCCGTTCAAACAAATGCTTTAGAACTTCGATTAGATCGGACGGTCTAGAAAGAAATAAAGTTATGGTTATAGGTAGGGACGAGATAACTCAGTTGCTAAGGCGTCGGAATCGTCCGCGATAGATCTGGGTTCGATCCCGGACATCGTCAAAAACTATCACCGTGTCTACACGGAGTGTGAGCACGTTAAATCTGTAAGTCTGAAAACCCGAGTAGTGATGGGTTAGGAGAAAGATTGTACGGCTCCTGTGGTCCCCCCTACACACACATACACCTATTTAGTTCCGGTTTATATTCCGTAGAACTTTCTCGGTCGTTCTAACAGGTTCCTTACGCTTTCAGGTTAGTCGGACGGTCTGAGTAAAAAGAAAGATATGGCTATATATGTGTAAGAATTGCACGCGGTAACCCTGTGTTCGATCTTCGTCGGTTTAAAGTGGGTGACATTTTCCAGGCTATCCGAACAAATATCTTCGGATAGATTTGATAGTCTAGGTAGCAAACAAGAAAAGGCATGGTTATGGGGAGAGGTTCACGCTTGGTAGTCCCATGTTCAATTCTCGACGCCACCCAAAACTATCCCCGTGTCTATGCGAAGTATGGGCATATAAATCTGCTGGTATGAAAATCCATTGGAAAAGTGGGGGAAAAGATGATAGGTTCTTGTGGCCACTTTCATGGGGTTCCTATCTAAATTGGATGGGACTTTCTCGGCCAAACAAGTACCTCACATTTTCGGGTAGGTCAGACTGTCTGGATTGAAAGGAAGATAGATAAAGTTATGGAGAGGATTTAATGCAGAAGAGGGCCAACGTGGCTATTTTCTACGGTTTCGCCTTATTCGGAAAAGAAGCTATTCATTTAAAGAACCAATTATTGAAAAAAATCAATCATGGGCATTTTTGTGTTAACCACATTTAATACGCTTTATTTCTAATTATTTCCAATGCATATGCTTGAATGTAGCGATCAAGGTCGCCACATGCTCAAAATTTCCTGGGATTGTCCCGAATTTTCAGAGTTTCCGGAATGTGTTTAAATGGTATCGCTCTATATTAAAAGAATGCCGCCGCTATTTGACAAATGTCTCGTTCTTCAAGGTTCCTTGCTTCGTAACGCAAAAACTATAGCATAAAACAATATAAAATTTGGTACACTTGAAGAGAAAGTTTTGGGGAACACGTTGGAATAAACTATTTTTTGTCGATATATATATTGTAGTTTAAGAAGTATTTAATGCCAAAGTCAAAAACGACATATTTAAGCTGCGAGCTCACGTCCTGGTTAGATTAACAACAGCAATTCCACGAATTTTTGCAGGCCGGTTCCTACATAATTGAATTTTTGCAGGACGGAGCCCCTTTTTAGCGTGTCATTGTACTTTACGCGATATTTTACTTTTTATGCACTTCTAAAGTAAAAAAATGTTCTTTCGTATCGGCACTTCCATCAATTTTCTCTGTCTCGTACCGCTGTCTCGTAAAATTTTTTTAAGCGTAACAGTAATAAATTGAACGATATATATATATATATATGCTATTAAAATTGAGTAGGAGGCCTGAATATGACCGTCATAAAACCGTCATATTTTTATTTTTTCTCCATACAATCTGACAAATTGCATTATCAACCGTGGTGCTCAACACATCGATATGTCATGGCTTACCGGTTCGATCTCTGGATGCTTTGGGAGCAAATGAGGCGTTTGCTTCTCAGCACGTACGGAATGATCAGACGCATTGATTCCACAAAGTTTCATTTGTCTGAACAAACGGCATGGGAGTCAAACACCCCAAAATACCTCATTTTACGTTGCCACACTTAACTATATATAGAGAAGCGAAGCTGGATATTGGCCTCCTTTTAACTATCTTACAACAATGGTTATTATGCTTTTGCGCTGTCATGGATTAAAAGAACGCGCGCCGGATTAAGAAAATGTGTTCAATTGCTGGCGGTAAGCAGCTGATTTAAACATTTTGAAAAAGTTTTAAAATTTAATTAAACATTTTTATTAAATATTTGGAAAAATGCTTTAGAGGTGCGCATTAATTCAGGTATAGATATTACTGTGTTGTTGTTGAAACCCAGACCGTCCGACCTACCAGAAAGGTGTAAGGTAACTGTTTGGACGGTCGGGAAGTGCCACCCAATTTAGACCGGAACCCAGTGGGGGAGGCATCCACAGGGACAGATATTACTGTGTTGTTGTTGAGACCCAGACAGTCCGACCTACCAGAAAGGTGTAAGGTAACTGTTTGGACAGTCGGGAAGTGCCACCCAATTTAGACCGGAACCCAGTGAGGGAGGCATCCACAGGGACCGTACCCTCCTTCCCCTACCACCAACCTCTCGGAAGGACTTTCGGACCCACATGTTTAACGTGATCGTACTCCGCATGAACACGGCGGCAGTTTTGGCAGTGGCTGGAATCGAACCCGGGCCTACCGAGTGCAACTCCAGCGCGTTAACCAATGGGCTACCGCGCCCCCAGATATTACTGTGTCGAAAGCCCAGACCATTCGGCTCGTCCAAGGACTTAGAGCAAAGATATTACTGTGTGAAAAACCTCAGATCTGTAAGTGCGGTAGATAACAGACAAACAGGCAGACAGACGTATTTTCTTATATGTATTATAGATGATGTATTTGTATTATAGATGTTATCGATGTTGTATTAACAAAGTTTTTCAATATATCGACGTTGTATTAACATAGCTTTTCTTCATATCGATGTATCGTATCGATGTTATCAATATTTTGATCTGAATCTTTTACAACGTTGAAGTAAAAATAAACAATAATTAAATAAGAAACAAATTAATAATTTTTATTTTTACAATAAATATGAATATTTTAAATTATTTAAAACATTCGGAAAAAATTCTTTCAGGTGCATTAGTTCAGGTATTGATGCTACTATGTGAAAACCTAGATCTGTCAGTGTGGTAGATATCGCATTGGATCGGGGACAAACAAACAAACAGACAGATTTTTACTTTCCTTATATACATAATGTATAAGGAAAGTATTGTGACGGGGTCGAAAATTCGAATTCGAGTTTTCGACGGGAGAGTACGTATCAAGCATTCCTGATCACGAATCAAACATTTTTGAAGTGATGTCTGTGTGTGTGTGTGTGTGTCAGTGAGTCTGTGGAGACGATAACTGACGAACGAATGGACCGATTCGAACGAAATTTGTTACAAAAATCACAATCCATAAACACTGGAAGCCTAATGTTTTTATACGCAATCGAATGTTCAGAACCTCCTTAATTTTTGAGTGAAATTTTGAAAGAATCGTCAAAAAATCAAAACCGCTAACAAAGTTACGCAGATAGATATTTCTTATGTAATTTTTCATTAGAAAACGATTGGCATAAATTTTAGAACGCTAACATGAACCGTTCTCGAGATATTGCACATTTTTCAAAGAATTATCAAAAAGTCATATAAAATAAAAAAAAATATTTCCTATTGAGAAATATGTTCACTTTTCATATGTAATACCATGCGATAAATTGGGTGACATCATTCTCGTGGATCTAGCTCGTTCCATTCATGAAAAAAGATACTTTGAGGAATATTTTTGTATTTGAATGCCAATAGTCATTTATCTGCTGTAAGAATAACTTATATCTTTGTCCATAACGCTTGGCTAGATTTTGATGACGAATTTGGTGGAATGTCGCCAACTTGGCGACTTTTTAAGTGTTGCTAAGTTAACGAAAAACTCGCCAGATGGATAAAAATGTGGCTGAATTAATGACGACTCATTGATGATGACGACATTGGAAATGACGACTCTGACGAAAATTCAATATCTTGGAAAGAATATAAATAACTACTATAAAAATAATCTATTTTTTTTACTGTAAAAGTAGTAAATTCATTGAATTATATAAGGAAAGGCATGTGTTGCCCACATCAGATTTTTCTATTATTATGGATGACGTATATCGATGTTGTATTAATATATCTCTTCAATGTATCGATGTATATCGTATCGACACTATCAATATTTTGGTCTGAATCTTTCTTTTTACCAAGTTGAAGTAAAAATAAACAATAAGTAAATTAGAAACTAATTAATAATTTTTATTTTAACAATAAATATGAATATTTTATATGTATATAATATTATAACAGAATTCAAAAGTATAAACTTGTAATATTATTAGATCGTACAAGTCACCAGACTGTCAAATTTCACAAGGATCGAGAAGAAGTTTCTTCTGCTAGAAGGTATATACGTGGCATTGCGTAGACAATCAGAAATAGAAATGGCTAATTTATGTTCTAAGGTACTCAAAACGTTTAAATCAGTCAAAATCTCGAATTTGAATTTTTTTACCACATTTCAATAATTTATTTTTCCGGGTGCTATGCATGGCAAAGAAATAAAATAGTTTCTTAATGTTTGTACACCTGGAAAATTGACACAGGGAATTTCACTATAGATTATTACTTTCCTTATATACAATAATGTATAAGGAAAGTATTGTGACGGAGTCGAAAATTCGAATTCGAGTTTTCGACGGGAGAGCACGGTTCAAGCATCCCTGATCACGATTCGAACATTTTTGAAGTGATGTGTGTGTGTGTGTGTGTGTGTGTGTGTGCGTCAGTGAGTCTGTGGAGACGATAACTGATGAACGAATGAACCGATTCGAACGAAATTTGGTACAAATATCAAAATTCGTAAATACTGGAAACCTATTGTTTTTAAACATAATCGAATGTTCAGAACCCAAATTTTTGAGTGAAATTTTGAAAAAATCATCAAAACATCAAAATCTTTAATAAAGTTACGCAAATAGACATTTCTTATGTAGTTTTTCCTTAGAAATCGACTGACATAAACTTTAGAATGCTAGCATGAACCGTTCTCTAGATATTGCACATTTTTAAAATAAATTTATCAAAAATTCCTATAAATTAAAAAAAAATATTAACTGTTGAGAAACATGCTCACTTTTTATATGTAATATCATGCTATAAATTTGGTGACATCATCTCGTGGATCTAACTCGTTCCATTCACGAGAAAAGATACTTTGAGTAATACTTTTATATTTGAACGCCAATAATCATTTATCTGCCATAAGAATAACTTATTTCTTTGTCCATAACGCTTGACGAGATTTTGGGGACAAATTTAGCGGAATGTCGCCAACTTGGCGACTTTTTGAAGTGTTGCCAAATTAACGAAAATCTCGCCAAATCGACAAATTTGACGGTAAATCAATGAAAATGACGACTCATTGTCGAAAATTCAATATCTTGGAAATAATATAAATACCTACTATAAAAAAAACCTATTTTTATTACTGTAAAAGTAGTAAATTAATTGCATTATATAAGGAAAGTCATGTGTTGCCCTCATCAGATTTTTTATTTCTATTTGTGACGGGATTTCGAAAGTCTTCTGCTAGTCATCATCGCTCAGCCGCCATTCATATTCCTTAATCAGCGCTGCACAGTAAATTAAGAATGCATATAAGAGATAAATAAAACCTACTTATACTTATTTTCTACATAATTTCTTTTATTGATCGATAAGAGATACTTTTCTATAAAAATGCAGGAAGTTCTAAACCCCAGACTCTGTGACTATCCTAAGTCGATCCTAGGTATAAAAACAATTAAATAAAGTAATTTATTGTATAGTACGCATATAGACAGGCCTATAGAACCATGCCCGCCAAATCTCCAACTAAAGAGATAATATGAAATTTAAGATACATTTAGGATCGCGCAAAATATAAAAATAGGGACATTGTCAAGTTAACTCCTCCATTTGAATTTGCAACGAAGGAATTTAAAGATATTCGAATTTGCAACGTTCAATGAGCTTATTTGATGTCGAAATTTACCCAGGATACGTTATAATCCGTATTTACCCAATATTATTAAAAACATTTTAACACAAATAAAATCTTGTTTAAAAATGGTTAAGGTTATTTCTTATAAAAATAATTGAAATGTGGCTTAACTTAACCTCTTATACCAGAATCCATTTTTGGTAGCTTTTCTTTTTCAAATTTTACAAGAAAAATATTACAACATCAGTATCATAGGTGCAAATGATTACAATTATAACGTGTTACCCTAATTTTAAAGGGCTTAAGAAAATCTTTCGATTGATGCCTTACTTGACAATGTACACCCCAGAGGCGGATAATTCCCCCCCCCCTCGGGGGGGATTAATGACGTCACGAACCAAAAAATTGCGTCGTGACTATTTTTCTCAACAATAATTAAAATTATAAAATATCGTGATTATTGAGTCATAAAGAAACCCTTTTATTTATGGTTAATGTCAAATTTTGCTCTACGCTGCCATGTTAGTGAAAGTAAATTGCAGTGAAAGTAAAAAATCTGATGTGGGCAGCGCATGACTTTCCCTGCAGACTTACATTCATGTTCTCTTTATTTTAATTAAATTTAATTCACTTTTAATTCAGTTTTAGTTCTCATTTGGTAACTGGGCTTATTTTCGAAGGTGGCGTAGAGAAAATACGAAAAACTAAAATATCTCGAGAACGGTTAGTCCTATTGTAATGGGGTTGGTCTTATTTTTTTCATCGTTAAAAATTACATATAAAACAAGCATCTAATGGATATATTTGAGCATACGTGATTTTTAGTTTAGATTTTGACAATTTTTGAAGGCCATTTCGCAAAAAAAGGCAGGTTATCTTTTTCCGAATCATACCAAGCAGCACCAGGGTGACCCACAAGCGATTTATCTATCGAATTTTGTGAAATTCGGTCAATTAGTTTCTCAGCTAGAATGGATATAGGCAATTTTTAGAGGGCCATTTCCCAAGAAAAGACGGGTTCTTTTATCCCGAATCGTACTCAAAACTAATCAGCACCAGATTCGCCCACAAGTAACTTACCTACCAAATTTTATGAAATTCGGTCAATTAGATTTTTAGTTATAGTGGATACAAATTCTGCATAGATAGACGGACACACAGACACACACACAGATAAACACACAGACACACACACAGACGTCGCGCTATAAATAGTTTTTTCGTATTCTAGAGGTCTCGAAACGTATAGATCCGTCGAAAACTCGAGTTGTGATTTTCTCTATGATTCCAATACTTTCCCTATACATTACCATGTGTTGCAGGGAAAGTAAAAGTCTGATGTGGGCAGCACATAACTTTCCCTGCAGACTTATATCCACGTTCTCTTTATTTTAATTAAATTTTTTTCACTTTTAATTCAATTTTCTTTCTCATTCGGTCACCGGACTTATTTTTAAAGATGGCGTAGAGAAAATACGAAAAACTAAAATGTCTCAGGAACGGCCAGTCCTAATGTAATGGGGTTGGTCTTATTCTTTTCTTTGTTAAAGATTACGTATTAACAAACATTTAATGGATATATTTGAGCATACGTAGTTCTTTAGTTTAGATTTTGACGATTTTTGCGAGCCATTTTGCAAATAAAGGCAGGTTATTTTTTTCCGAATCATCACAAAATCTAATCAGCATCAGGGTGACCCACAAGTGACTCATCTACCGAATTTTGTGAAATTCGGTCCATCAGTTTTTCAGTTAGAGTGGATACAAACTTTTGCGGGCCATTTCGCAAAAAAAGGCGGGTTCTTTTATCCCGCATCGTACCCAAAACTAATCAGCACCAGACACGCCCACAAGTGACTTACCTACCAAATTTTGTGAAATTCGCCATTTGTGTTTTAGTTAGAGTGGATACAAAATTTACTCAGACAGACACACAGACACATAGACACACATACACACACACAGACATCACGCTAAAAATGGTTTTTTCGTATTCTAGAGGTCTCGAAACGTGTAGATCCGTCGAAAACTCGAGTTGCGATTTTCGACATGATTCCAATACTTTCCCTTTACATTACCATGCATTGCAGGGAAAGTAAAAATATGAAATTTTAAATAAATTTCGAAGTTTTCACTCGAATTTAAAAAAATTCTATCTAGTTCTAGATTTTGTGTATAACAAAGCCGGATATAAAATTTCGTGAAAATTCATTAATATTTGTAGCTTCCATCGTGCCCACAAAAAACCGACCGCAGACAGACATGCATACAGACAGTCAGGCAGACAGAATCACTCCAAAAACAGTCAAAATGTGTTCAGGAGGTCTTAAAATATATATTGGCATCAAAATCTTGAAATCGAAAATTTCAGTGAAAACAATACTTTCTCAATACTACGTATGGGAGAGTAAAAATAGTTTTCTCTGAATTCAAAACAAACTGCAGAAACAGTCTGTTCTTCAAAACGGCCAACGATTGTAATAAATAAATGCACGAAAAATATTTATAGAATGCACGAAAACTGAATTTGTTGAAAACTCAAAATTCTTATATTTGGCCAATGTTTCTTAAACTCAACAAATTTTTCGAAAAAAATAAAGCATTTAAAGTAAATGCAAGTTTATAAAAACACACTTTTTCAGAATGTACGGAAAACATTTAAAAGTAAAAAAAGACAAATCTGAATTCTTTCAAACCTTTTGATTATTAGTGACTGCCTTGGGCCTAATGAGCGGACGCCAGTTTTAAGATGTTGGGTTCCAGCTTTCTCAGTCGAAGTCTGAGGTCACCCTTTTCGTAAATTTTCAGTTTGTTTCTTGATTTTGTCATAAACTGCTGCACGGCGCTGAAGCCGCTCTCCACCAAGTAGGTCGAAGGAAAAGCTAAAAGTAACAACTTAACTTCTTGCAAAGAAGAGGGTAGGAGTTTTTCACTTTTACCCAAAAGCTCTCATAACCGTATTGTTGAAACAGTGACTGGGCTATTTCAAATCGGTCAGCTGTTCCTGCAACCTTCGCTCAAAGTCTTCTACATCCACTGCAAATGGATTGAGTACCCACGATGGTATTTGAAGATTGCAAAGGTCTTGAAATCTTGTTTCCATATCACCTTTCAGTTGTTTAAGATGAGCACAAAACGCCTAAATTGTCGTCCAGGAGATTGTTTTCGTCTTTGGATATTTCTTGCATGAGGCTCGGGAACTGGTACAACTCACGACGACTCAAGTTGTTCTTGAGAAGGCTAAGTTTGGCAATGAAAGAATATACTACTTCTTTGGCCTTGATAAAATTAATTTTATCTCCTTGTAGTTTATTGTCTACCTCATTGAGTTTATTAAACACATCTGACAGGTAGTCCACATCACAACCTCGCAGTTTAATTGCTTCACAGAGGCTGGAGTCAATTGACTGAAGAAATTCCATCACCGAGTCAAACAGAGCATAGAAACGTCGCAAACACTTTCCTTTGGATAGCCACCTCACCTCGGTATGCAGGAGCAGACGTTCAAATTCGTCACCATTATCTTCACATAGTTTGAGAAAAAGACGATCATTGAGAGGGTTTGCCTTTATTTTGTTAACAGCTCTAATAACATATCGGAGAGTGTCATTCAACTTGTCACTCAAATTTTTTGCTACAAAGTGCTGTCGGTGAATAACACAATGGAAGGCCATAACACCAGGGACAGCTTTTTTTAAGTGAGCTAAAAATCCTGGGTATTTGCCCACCATAGATTTAGTTCCGTTAGTTGCACACGCTAGAATATTTGATAATGGAATATTTTTATTTTGCGAAAAACTTTTTGTATATTGAGGTGCCCTTTGTATCTGCAGTCAAATTCCTAGTAATCAGCATTTCTTCTACTACCTTGTCATTTCAATCAATGAAACGAACGTAAGTCATCAACAATGCTTCACTGTCCGTAATGGTAGATTCATCGATCTGTAATAAAGATTCTGTATTCTTCAGCATGTCGAAAAGTGTTTCTTCCACATCGGCAGCCATCTCATCAATCCTTTTTGAGACGGTATCATTACTCAAAGGGACTAACTTAGCAAGAACACTAGCTTCGCTCGATCCAAGCATAGCAGTTACTAGTTCTTTAACAGCGAGTGCTATTAATGTTTCCGCAATAGTGTGAGAAATAATAGTCGAATTTAAAAAAATTCTATCTAGTTCTAGATTTTGTGTATAACAAAGCCGGATATAAAATTTCGTGAAAATTCATTAATATTTGTAGCTTCCATCGTGCCCACAAAAAACCGACCGCAGACAGACATGCATACAGACAGTCAGGCAGACAGAATCCCTCCAAAAACAGTCAAAATGTGTTCAGGAGGTCTTAAAATATATATTGGCATCAAAATCTTGAAATCGAAAATTTCAGTGAAAACAATACTTTCTCAATACTACGTATGGGAGAGTAAAAATAGTTTTCTCTGGATTCAAAACAAACTACAGAAACAGTCTGTTCTTCAAAACGGCCAACGATTGTAATAAATAAATGCACGAAAAATATTTATAGAATGCACGAAAACTGAATTTGTTGAAAACTCAAAATTCTTATATTTGGCCAATGTTTCTGTTACTGCTATCACATTTTACTTTTTAAGAAGCCCTTTTACTTTACGCTTATTTTCTCTTCTTTTAAACAATAAATTAAACTTTATCTTACCCTAACAATTTTTTCAACCAAAACAAAAACTAGCCACTTCTGAACAATAAGCACACTACTCTTTGCTCAAAGGATAAGAAAAATTTGAGGAACGTATAAAAGCACAAATAACACAGTAATATAACATACAGCTGTTTCGAGGATACGCTGGACCCCCTTCATAAGTGTAAGAGAACCAACAAACCCGAAGTCAAAAGGAATAGTAAGTTATTAATAATAGAGATCCATATATTTTTTTTTTCCATTTACATTTGGACGACAAGTAACTTGTATTTTACTTGTCGTTTCGGATTGGCTGGACTGTTCTTTGCAGTGCTTTCTGATTGGCTCTCTCTTAATTTAGGTCTTGGGTATATAATCCCCTCTGCTTTTTCCTTTCGCACCCATTCCTCTCTTGGACTTTGGAATTGTTGGTTTTTGCACTGACGAAGGGGACCCAGCGTATCTTCGAAACAGCTATATTCTGTATTTCTGTGTTATTTATGCTGTTATACGCTGTTCAGTATTTTCTTTTGGTTTTGGATAAATCCGCTCGACTTCATATCGTACTTACAGTGAACCCCAATTATAACGCCTTCGGTTATACCGCGTGTTTGGATATAACGTGGGTGTAAGCCTGTCTCCGCATCTTTGTTCCACCACCCCTAATTCAATTAATCGGCATTAAAGGGGAAATTATAAACAAAAACTTCATATATACAACTTAAAAATACAGACTTTAGATTACCACCTTACTGTAATGGTTGAAATGCAATACCGTTTGAACGTATAGTAATGCATGTGCTACACGTATAGTAAATACATAATGTTAGCCTCAACATTAAAAGGCAGAGTGTTTCAATTAGTTTTCAGTCTATTATTCGGGCACAACCAGTTTTCAACGTGCTTGTATGCACCAAAGTAGACCGAAACGTACAATTAGTTTCAGGAAATGGACTTAAAAAATAGTAGTGTTAAAATGTTACGAATTTTGCACGCATATTTTAAATTGTAGAATATGTTAATATCGCGGGTAAAAATTTATTATGGCAGTATTGCACTCATGGGGGGGGGGGGAGGTTACACAAAATATGTAGCTTTGCATACTGTCACACGTAGCAAGAAAAATCTAATCACAATAACGTTTTCTTTGTTCTCATTAGACAAAAGAAAAAAGTACTATAACTTCTTACTAGAAATATTCGTGGAGAGAAATTGGTAATAATAATACGCATGTTAAAGATAACCTCTTACGCGTGTTTAAGATAACTCTGAGTGCAATCACAATCAGCGACGCATTGCAATACTACAAGGGTATGACAAGATCGCTATCCTAATTATTTTCCTTCATCACAAAATTCCCATGCAATTCTAATGCCTCGCCTGTAATCCGCAAATTTGTTCCTCTGTTATGTGCTCACGGCGAATTTCCAAAGATCTAAGTGATCAATATTTTGCTGTACTTTACATGCAAGTGTGCGGACTCAGTGGCAGAATTTCAAATTCTGCCCCCCCCCCTTGTCATGTCCCTCCCTGGGCCTTTTACCTTCCTAAATATTTATTTAACAATTTTGTCTGGGGTTTCTATACATACTCCTAACGCATTTTAGGGTTCTGCAGTTTATTAGTCATGAAACATAGTTTCTAATCGGTATGAATTAAATTACGACAACAGATGGCAGCACCAAAAATATTTTGGATTAAAATAAAAAATATATTCTATGTTTTATTGGGTATTAAATTTAGTTTTAATATAATCTAAGCATTGCATTTTATCTTTCAGAAAATATTTCGCAACTGTTTGAGCAGAATTTCGGCGAAAACTGTGTCCCGCGAAAGTTAACAAAGCGGGGATAGGGCAGAAGATTTACTGACGCTCACCCTTAAGCGTAAAGCTTACCGCTCCACAACCATGGAAAGCAAAAAATAAAAATAAAAATAAATTAAATAATAAAATAAATAATATAAACGGGTCTATCTGTAGGAAAGGCATTCCCATTTCTAGAGGCCTTAAAACTTGTCATCAGGTGGGCATACGCAGTTGTCAGATCGAAAATTCCATTGGATTCACCGGATTTCATTTGCGGAGTGGATAATTTGAAGTTGTATGCGTTCGCTTAAAAAATCACTAAAATTAGAATAATGTATTAATTCAAAAGAATTTTTGTGTTAGAATGCGAAGATATATACACAACATTCTGTTAATCTATAGAATTGTGATTATCTGAATTAAGAAATGCAAATTTTTATGTATTTAAAAACATTAAATATGAAAGAATTCGCTCTATCTCTCTCTTGGTACACTTAAACAAGTTAAATAACAATGTAGTATATATTAAAATTAATTAGATTCTGTTAAAATAATTATTAATTTTTGTTTTAAATATTAACTTCTATTTTAAATACTAATTCATTTCTAAATAATACTTTAGATTTATCATAAATAATAATTTCAGTGTGCATTAGGATGATAACATATTTAGTATAAGCATTTATAAAACCAGTTATACATTTAGAAATACATTAATTAAACATATAATTATCAATCTAATATTTAATAATTATAATTTAGTTATACAGTTAGTAATTTTGATAATTTAGTTATACAGTTAGTAATTTTGATAATTTAGTTATACATTTAGCTTCTATTTCAAATAATAATTTACTAGTTTCAATTGCAAATAATAATTTAGTTTTACATTTAATTTCTGTTTCAAATAATAATTTACTAGTTTCAATTGTTTATAACTTAGGCCAATAATTTAATATCCATTGTAAATCTTAAATAGTTTATATTCTAAATAATAATAATATTACTTCTATTGTTCACCTTCGTGCTTCAATTATATCCCAATCTCTTTTATCTCTCGTTCATCAACCGATAGCTCCCTGTTATCATTTCACTAATCCCAGAGTTTAAATATATCCCGCATTCTATGAAGAATGTATCCCAAATGTATCCATCTTTAGCTTTTGTTCTTTGGACTTGGAAAGCAGAGAAAAATATACCTTTTTTTTTATAAATATGTCCCCAATCCGTCTTATGGACACAGCAAAATCTTATCTGCTGCTGTAATTTTATAAGAAAGTAGCTGGCCTGTCACGGCTGATAAAGGACGGTTTTACGGCTCGGTGGATTATAGTTGTTAAGTGTTGAGATTTGCCAAATTTAGGCCAATAAATAAAACTAAATTCTCGAATTACGTCGATTGAGTTCCTCTTGCATTTCGTGTCGGGTTATACAGTTCCTGTACTTTAGACGCCACAACTACAATATTCTTAAACATCTCAAATCTGAAACAGTGGAACTGGAACAAAATCCGAAAACTAATTCATTTATATTTGCAGAATTTGCCTAAAGGGGGCATTACCAAAGATAGAATTGCGTTCACTTCTTTGACACCCTGAAAATAAACACACACAAAAAACAATCAATTTTTCCAAAACTTGAGTGTCTGTATGCCCACGTGCATTTTGTCGCATATATTATTAATGCATGTATACATTAATGTTTGTATACATTATTAATGTATACATTAGTTATGTTCTGATGCATACATTACTAATGTATGTAAAAGATATGTATACATTAGTAATGTTCTGATATATACATTACTAATGTATGTATACTACGAATTAATGTATACATACATTACTAATGTATGTATACATTAATTCATGTATACATTAGTAATGTTCTGATGTATACATTACTAATGTATGTATACTACGAATTAGTGTATACATACATTACTAATGTATGTATACATTAATTCATATATACATTAGTAATGTTCTGATGTATACATTACTAATGCATGTATACATTAATTCATGTATACATTACTAATGTATGTATACATTAATTCATGTATACATTACTAATGTATGTAAAAGTTGCATTTTTAGCTCTGTGAGGTTGTACAAAGGTTCCATAAATATATTATGAATAAGTATGAGAGAAAATTTCTGTAATATCTGCTTTGATTCTACATAACATAAGGAGAATTAGTATCTTCGGATGTCATGCTTGGAGACAAACGTGGAGAATTTGGCGACAAATTCAGGTGATGCTTCGATATCGCTAAAAATAAATTTAATTTCTGATCATCCGATTTGATATGTTGTAATTATTAAGTTACTATATTCTTATTCAAAATATAGTGAGCTTTATTTTTCGTGGAACTTGCACATATTGTTAGGTGTCCTGTAGAATTTGCGGTTTGTTAAGGTACCTAGAATGCCGTAAAGTAATTACGTTTCGTTTATGGTCAGGGAAATAATTGTTTTGTTAGTGGTTAGGAAAGTAATTATTTTGTTATGGGTCGTATAGTAATTAATAATATCGATTGGCAATAGTGCGTGTGTCTGGGGATTTTAGGAATGTAAGAACTTCAGGAGGATTTTTTTTTGCACAACTTTATACACCCTATACTCAAAGAACCCACTTGAGAGGGTTTTTAGTATTAGGATCTTGCTCTGAGTGCAGATAAGAGCACCGTTGAACCAGTTTCAGGTTTATATGTGTTCTGCGGCAGGGTTTTTATAAATACTATAATGACCCGTCTATATTTATCTACCTATCTGTCTGTTGAAAAAAAGCTAGAAAGAAAAAATTGGAGAAAATTCGGCGACCTTGGCAACGAATTTGGCGACTTTCTGTAAATCTCGCCAATTTGATGAAAATGACTTTAAATCAACGAAAATGACGTCAAATTGATAAAATTTAAAATCAAAACATAAGTACAGTTTTATTGGAAATTTTGGGAATGGATCGCAATTCAAACTAATTAATAAACGAATGGTATATTAAATTTTTACTTTCCTTATATACATAATGTATAAGGAAAGTATTGTGACGGGGTCGAAAATTCGAATTCGAGTTTTCGACGGGAGAGCACGTTTCAAACACCCCTGATCACGAATCAAACATCTTTCAGGTGATGTCTGTGCGTGTGTGTGTATGTGAAAGTATGTGTGTATGAAAGTATGTGTGTGTGTGAAAGTATGTGTGTGTGTGTGTGTCAGTGAGTATGTGGAGACGATATCTCACGAACGAATGGAGTGATTCGAGTGAAATTTAGTACAAAAATCACAATCCGTGAATACTGGAAACCTATTGTTTTCAAACGCAATCGAATGTTCAAAATCCCCCTAAATTTTTGAGTGAAATTTTGAAAAAATCATCAAAAAATCAAAACCTTTAATAAAGCTACGCTAATAGACATTTCTTATGTAATTTTTCTTTAGAAAACGATTGACATGAACTTTAGAACGCTAGCATGAACCGTTCTCGAGATATTGCACATTTTTCAAATAACTTTATCAAAAAATCCCATAAATTAAAAAAAAATATTAACTATTGAGAAACATGTTCACTTTTCATATGTAATATCATGCGATAAATTTGGTGACACCACTCTCGTAGATCTAGCTCTCGTTCCACTCACGAGAAAAGATACTTTGAGTAATACTTTTGTATTTGTACGCCAATAATCATTTATCTGTTATAAGAATAACTTGTTTCTCCGTCCATAACGATAGGCCAGATTTTGGCGGAATGTCGCCAACTTGGCGATTTTTTAAATGTTGCCAAATTAACGAAAATCTCGCCAAATGGATAGAAATGACGCTATATAAAACAGAATAACGAGTCATTGACGAAAATTCAATGTCTTGGAAAGAATATAAGTATCTACGATAAGAATAAATTTTTTTTTTGTTGTAAAAGTAGTAAATTCATTGCATTATATAAGGAAAGTCATGTGCTATCCACATCAGATTTTTTTAATAGGGTCTGTAACTTGGCGACAAACTTAAAGATATTTTAAAACTGTTGCAAAATTGACAAAACATCTCTAAATCGACGAAAACGTCGCTAAATTGTCGAAAATTCAAAAATTTGGGAAATATATACGATAAATTTAATTTTATTTTTTTTATAATCCCTGTCTCCTTGAGGAAATCATTACTTATATAATATTTATCTAAAATATAGTTGATTTGATAGATTATGGGACAGCTAAGTTTTGTAAATATGTCTAGGGTAGCAAAAATTTGTTAAGTTAGGGGATAGTATGTATAAGTCTTATGAATATGTCTAGTATGTTTCAATAAGAGAACATGTAAGAAACATTAAAACTGAATGTATAAGTTTATACTGAATGTAATAAAAATATAAATAAAAATTGATTTTACCAAATTCATTATTATTTTTACACCATGAAATATATTTGACTCATTTCATTAAGATATAGCTTAACTATAAATATGATGATATTTATATTATAAAAGAAATACAAGATTTGAAAATATATTCATATCATAAAAACACACAATATTTCGTAACCTTATGCATATCATTTCTGCATAACTACCATTATTTCTTAACTTTCTTTTAAAAATACCCTGCACTGTATGTTACACCTTCCTTCTTTTTAACTAATATGTCTCTTTTTAAAATTGCTTTTTTAACCAGTTTACGTGCAAATTGATATTTTGCACTTCGTCGTTTTTGTCGAAAATTTTTTTTTCGAAAATCGACCGCAACACCGAGATTCATGGAGCACTTTCCTAAAGGTATACCTAAGGCATTCTGTACTTCTTTTATGCAGCGCAGTGTATCTTTATTATATTCACACACAGTTTCCATTACACAGAGTTTTACACGTTTTTTATGTACAAATGTTTCTTTAGGACATTTTGCCAACGTCACACTGTGCAAGCTTTCGTTTGCATTTTGAGTTCCACAGTTTATGCACCATATTAACGAACGAAAGCATATCGGAAAACCTAAACAACGTTTCTTTATCAATTAAAACTACGATTAAGCACTTTCATCGTCTTCCTGGTAGAAATATTTTGTAAAACAGGGAGTTTTCAGTTACAGAGGCGATGTAAACAGAGCGTAAACAGAGAAGTAGGCGTGGTATTTAAAGGGACACAGTTTCAGTCAAAAGCCTTTTTAATATATTTATAGTTCTCGGATCTTCTCAAAACTTTGTCAGGATATACTAGGGATGTCAAGGTATATTTTAAGCAAAAAATTTGAAAATCGGTATTTTCGTCATTTTTCGCCAAATGAAGGGTACTGAGTCCCCTTAATCTTCAATAAATACTTCGACATGTTTGCTGTTTTTTATAAGCCAGTTTTGAGGAGCGCCTTCGTAACGGAGGCCCATTGGTCTCTGCCTTAATATGACCATAGATACATTTTTTAGTTGTGAATAAAAGAGTTGAAATCTATTTTATGTTTAATAAACAAATTACGAACCTATTCAAAAGTAAGGAACGGTCGCATTTACTCACAGCTTAGAGGTAAAACACTCAGGTTCAATTTCGTAGAGGAAAAACTTTTATAGAGATTCTAAATAAACGTTTACTTTGCTTAATTGATTAATGGAAATAAAATATCTTTGGTTGACCGAGTTCTAAAAATTATTTTGGATTTAAAACCACTAATTATCTATATATATATAAAGAAGAAAAATACGTATGTATGTATGTATGCATGTATGATCCAACATCACGAGAGAATGGCTGAACCGAATTTGATGAAATTTGGTGGGTAGTCTTGAAATAGCCTCACTTAAAATTTAGTCCATGTTTCGAGTTTCTAAGGTCAGGAATTGCCGCGATATTAATGAAAAATAAACTTTTGTTTGTCTCAACATCACGGAAGAACAGCTACACCGAATTTAATGAAATTTTGTGGGTAGCTTTAAAATACCCCCGTAAATTTAGTCCAAGTTTCGAGTTTCTAAGGTCAGGAGTTGTCGAGGTATTAATGGAAAACGAAACTTTTTCCTAGGAGTTCTACTCTCTAGCTCCATGGTTTATCCAAACGAAAAGCTTGAAAATCGTTTGAAAGTGAATTAAAACCTTATCTCTGAGTTTGATGGGGGATTTTTTGCGCTAATTAGTCACTTTCTGAAAACATGAATTGCTTGCCCAACGAAAAAGGTTGGAAATCGTTGGTTTAAAGCGTGAAAGTCAATTAAATCTCTGAGTCTTGTGGGAGTTTATTGAACGTATTAGTCACTTTTGAAATCGTAGGTTTGAAATATGAATTTAAATAGAAACTCTATCACCATGGTTTATTTTTCACAGGCTTACTCAACAACGAAAAGTATTAAAAAATCAAAATGGTTATTTAATTATCAGCATTTTATGAGGAAGATTCTTTTTTATATCATGACAAGTCATTTGACTCTGCAGTGGACACCGATAATGCCGTTAATTACCCGCTGGAATTTCTGAACTACCTTGATCCACCTGGAATACATTCTCTTATCTTGAAGTTAAAAATCTGATGTGGGCAGCACATGACTTTCCCTGCAGACTTATATCCACGTTCTCTTTATTTTAATTAAATTTTTTCACTTTTAATTCAATTTTCGTTCTCATTCGGTAACCGGACTTATTTTCAAAGCTGGCGTAGAGAAAATACGAAAAACTAAAATATATCGAGAACGGCTAGTCCTAGTGTAATGGGGTTGGTCTTATTCTTTTCTTCGCCAAAAATTACGTATTAAACAAGAATTTAATGGATATATTGGAGCATACGTATTTGTTTAGTTTAGATTTGACGATTTTTGCGGGCCATTTTGCAAAAAAAGGCATGTTATTTTTTTCGAATCGTACCAAAATCTAATCAGCACCAGGGTAGACCAAAAGTGATCTATTCACCGAATTTTGTGAAATTCGGTCCATTAGTTTTCCAGTTAGAGTGGATACAAAATTTTGCGGGCCATTTCGCAAAAAAAGGCGGGTTCTTTTATCCCGAATCGTACCCAAAACTAATCAGCACCAGACTCGCTCACAAGTAACTTACCTACCAAATTTTGTGAAATTCGGTCCATTAGTTTTTTAGTTAGAGTGAATACAAAATCTGCACAGACAGACAGACAGACAGACACACAGACACACAGACAGACAGACGCACAGACACACTGACACACGGACACACACACAGACGTCACGCTAAAATAGTTTTTTCGTATTCTAGAGGTCTCAAAACGTGTAGATCCGTCGAAAACTCGAGTTGCGATTTTCGGCATGATTTCAATACTTTCCCCATACATTACCATGTATTGCAGGGAAAGTAAAAATCTGATGTGGGCATCACATGACTTTCCCTGCAGACTTATATTCACGTTCTATTTATTTAAATTAAATTTAATTCATTTTTAATTCAATTTTCGTTCTCATTTGAAAACTGGGCTTATTTTCAAAAATGATGTAGTAAAAATACAAAAAACTAAAATATCTCGAGAACGGCTAGTCCTAGTGCAATGGGGTTGGTCTTATTCCTTTCTTCGCTAAAAATTACGTATTAAACAAGCATTTAATGGCTATATTTGAGCATACGTAGTTCTTAAGTTTAGATTTTGATGATTTTTGCGGGCCATTTTGCAAGAAAAGGCAGGTTATTTTTTTTCGAATTATACCAAAATCTAATCAGCACCAGGGTGGCCTACAAGCGACTTATCTACCAAATTTTGTGAAATTCGGTCTATTAGTTTAAGAAAAGGCGGGTTCTTTTATTGGGACTCGTACCCAAAACTAATCAGCACTAGCCCCGCCCACAAGTGACTTACTTACAAAATCTCGTGAAATTCGGTCCATTAGTTTTTTAGTTAGAGTGGATACAAAATCTGCACAGACAGACACACAGACAGACACACAGACACACAGACAGACACACAGACACACACACAGACGTCACGCTAAAAATGGTTTTTTCGTATTCTAGAGGTCTCGAAACGTGTAGATCCGTCGAAAACTCGAGTTGTGATTTTCGGCATGATTCCAATACTTTCCCTATACATTACCATGTATTGCAGGGAAAGTAAAAATGTGATGTGGGCAGCACATGACTTTCCATGCAAACTTATATCCACGTTCTATTTATTTCAATTAAATGTAATTCACTTTTAATTCAAATTTCGTTCTCATTCGGTAACCGGGCTTATTTTCAAAGGTGGCGTAGGGAAAGTACGAAAAACTAAAATATCTCGAGAACGGCTAGTCCTAGTGTAATGGGGTTGGTCTTATTCTTTTCGTCGTTAAACATTACGTATTAAACGGGCATTTAATGGATATATCTAAGTATACCAAGTTCTTTAGTTTAGATTTTGAAGATTTTTGCGGGCCGTTTTGCAAAAAAAGGCAGGTTATTTTTTTCCGAATCGTACCAAAATCTAATCAGCACCAGAGTGACCTATACGTGACTCATCTACCGAATTTTGTGAAATTCGGTTCATTAGTTTTTCAGCTAGAGTGGATACAAGCTTTTGCGGGCCATTTCGCAAAAAAAGGCGGGTTCTTTTATTCCGAATCGTACCCAAAACTAATCAGCACTAGCCCCGCCCACAAGTGACTTACCTACCAAATTTTGTGAAATTCAGTCGATTAGTTTTTTAGTTACAGTGGATACAAAATCTGCACATACAGACAGACACACAGACACACAGACAGACAGACAGACACACAGACAGACAGACAGACACACAGACAGACAGACACACAGACACACGCACAGACGTCACGCTAAAAATGGTTTTTTCGTATTCTAGGGGTCTCGAAACGTGTAGATCCGTCGAAAACTCGAGTTGTGATTTTCGGCATGATTCCAATACTTTCCCTATACATTACCATGTATTGCAGGGAAAGTAAAAAAGGACCACCAATAATGCTTCTGCGGAATCTGAACCCGCCCAAACCATGCAATTGAACACGGCTCTGTGCCAGAATACAATGATTATTTTTTCTTACATAATGCAATGAATTTACTTCTTTCACAGTGAAAAAGCAATGTATAAGTTTCATGGCCCTATATGTTCCGGTGTAATTTTTATCAGAGTTTTGCATCGTCAATTCCGAGCAACGACGGGTAATCGCTGCTAGTTCATTTCTAATACAAAATTGAATTTAATGAAATTGTCGGAGAATTTGCTAGAGGAAGATTATCAGCAAATATATGAATGATTTTTAGGAAACAGGACCCGCCTCTTACATTTTTGGGACCTTAGACCCAAATTAGCAATTTGAATCCTACACGTATTGGAGGAAAACACAAAATTTGTGACTATTCTGCTTAACTGTGATAACATAAGAAATTTTTCCAAAACAGAAAACTCTGCCACTTTCCCATTCAACTGAGAAAGAAATGGGAAAATTCTATCATAAAGCAGGAAAAAATTCTGCAAAAGGAAACTCTGCCACTCTTCTGCCCGGGACATAACAGAAAATTATATCACCCTCCTACAAAACCGAAATAAAACAGGAAACTATGCCATTATCTTACCCAACCGAAGAAAAGCAAGAAACATCCATAAAATTGGAAATTCTATCAAAACAGGAAACTGTCAACTGAGATAAAATAAGAAACTAACAACTGAGATAAAATAGCCATCAGTATTATCTGAGATGAAACAGAAAACTCTATCGTCCTCCTGTTCAACCGAGATGAAGAAACTTTACCATAAAATAGGAAACTGTACTAGAACAGAAAACTGCCAACTGACATAAAACTAACAACTGAGATGAAAGAGGGAACTACCCAGTTTGGGAATTTATCATCTAGTTTTACTTTTATAACTGTACTTCACTAATAAAACAGCATATGACGTAGTTATAGTATAATTTTTTTCAGAGGTAAAAAGGATTTTTCTTTAACAAGGATAATTGAAACATAGCATCCATTTTAACAAAAGTAGAAAATTGTTAATAGGAAAATGTTCACATGACTCAGAAAGATCTAAAAAAAATACAAACGAAACATCATCGATATATAAAACTAACTGAAACCACCAGTAGAATATTGCAAAAATTCACCTAAAACACAGTAAAATGTAACTGTGAGTATACACCACAATAACATTTAGTAGCCCGGAACAAGAAAAGAAATAAACAGACGATTTTTGAAACAAAATTGTCTGACTACAATCGAAAAGGGATAAATACAGAGCGGTTGCATATCAAAAACCAATAAGTTTCGGAAACTAAATTAGTTGTTTTTATCCGATCAGGAAAACAGAATAGTTTCAAATAAAGCAAAACAAAAAAAAATCAGATGTGGGCAACACATGACTTTCCCTGCAGACTCAAATTCATATTTCCTTTATTTCTTTAATAATTCGTTAGATTGAGTTTTATTGCATCAAATAACACTAAATTTGCATTTTTAATCCAATTTTTGTTTTTATTTGGTAATTGGACATTTTCCCGAAATCGGCGTCACAAAAATGCAAGAAATCTCAAACATCTTGAGAACGGTTAGTCCTAAAGTATAATGGAGTGTGTTATATTATTTTCCTCATCAAAAATTGCGTATAAAACAAAAAATTCATTTGATATATTCGATCATATAAGTCTTTTTTTTCGATTTTGGCGATTTTTGCGGATCATTTCGTAAAAAAAGGCAGGTTGTTCTTCTCCGAATTGTACCAAAATCTAATCAGCACCAGAGTATACCACAAGTAACTTATCTATCAATTTTTGTGAAATTGGGTCAATTAGTATTTTAGCTAGTGTGGATAAATGAAATTTTTGAGGTCCATTTCTTAAAAAAAGGCAGTTTGTTCTTTTCCGAATCATATTAAAATCTAATCAGCACCAGTGTTGACCACAAGTGACTTATCTATCAAATTTTATGAAATTTAGTCGATTAGTTGAGTTAGAGTGGAAAGATAAAAGTTTTGGGGGCCATTTCGTAAAAAAAGACAGGTTGTTCTTTTCCGAATCATATCAAAATTTAATCAGCACCAGGGTGACCTACAAGTGACTTATGTACCAAATTTTGTAAAATTTGATCAATTAGTTTTTCAGTTACAGTGGATACAGACAATTTTTGAGGGTCATTTCGCAAAAAAAGGCGGGTTGGTTTATTCCGAATAGTACCCATAACTAATCAGCACCAGGGTCACATACAAGTGACTTACCTACCAGATGTTATGAAATTCGATCTATTAGTTTTTGAGTTAGAGTGGATACATACGTTACACAGACAGACACACAGACGTCACGCTAAAAATAGTTTTTTTGAATTCTAGAAGTATCGAAACGTGTAGATCCGTCGAAAACTCGAGTTGCGATTTTCGACATGTTTCCAATACTTTCCCTATACATTACCATGCATTGTTGGGAAAGTAATAAGGAAAATAAGTGACCCATTAGCAGGCAGAGAGTAAAAAGAAAGAGATGGCATAAATGCCTAAAGTATGAAACATATTTTTTCCCCTTGCTATTTTTTGTTATTGGCTATCCTTTTATCCTTTCGACCATGAAATCTTTACTTGCTAAATAATAAGTTTTTAATTCCTCCTTTTATCGAAATTTTTGAACAAGGGTTAATTATCTGGCTACTTCGACCAACAGAATAATCAGAGCCCAAAACTTTTCGTAAAAATATTTATACAAATTCGAAGTTTCATATTGCAACGTGAGCACGAAAGATCAACTTGGCCAGGATTTGATTCCAGGAACATAATGTGGTAAGCTAGCATTATAACGTTGAGCTAAAGACATCTCCAGCTTTAGTCCAGCTTATTCATAAGGCATGTAATATTGCCTTATGATTATTCGCTTTTATACTCCCTTCCCAGTAATTTTTTTTCAATATTAAACAAAATTGCTGTCGGGTTACAGATGAGGCGTGCGACTTGAAAGTTGAAGGGAAGGAACAGCTCAACTGCCGGGATCAAGTGAGCAAGCAGGAAATTATGTTGCCTCATCACGTGTCGATGCTGAAAGCGTGGTAGAGTTCGAACTCCTTGTTCAACTTCCACCTGACACTAACACGTGGGAGAGTTCTGAAAGTATATATTTATAGTGAATATGAATTTCAGAAAGTTGAATGATTGTAAATAATAGAAAGTAAAGAACACTTCGTAATCGGCTGTTGTCACCAGTGCAGTAGTATGCATAAAATACCGAAGGCATTTGATTCTATGACCAAAGAAACCATGACGATCATTAACAGCGTTGAGCTGAAGGTATCTTTCAGCAAAAGTCGCAGAGTTGACGATAATTCAATATTTTTGAAAATTAATTTAATTTCTTTGATAATACCTGCCGCTTTGCGGGAAATTTTCTTGAGTAAATGTGTAGTAAATATACCTAGTTTCCTTGTTTGTGGTATAGATGCGTTCTGTTAAAGAGTCATATTAAATTTTTGTTTTGCAATGGGGGACTCAAAGTTATACGTGATGGCTTTTGCCAATTCGAATTCCTAAAAACATTGCTTTGCACAATCTCAAACTCAACATTTGCATAAGTATGAAACTACAATGAAAAGGACTCCTGCCCTAATTTAGAGAGATGTGCATTAAAAAGAAAATGGTTAATTGGTCATCACTTCACCAACATCGAAACAATTTTGTTGTTTTTAACGATTTTCATTATGGAGTAGGCTATGGGAGGACCAAGACACAAAACTCTTCAGGGAAGATTCCCTAATTTTATTTTCCTCACAATATAACGGGAAGGTCTTGTGTGGGAAAAATGCGATTTTTGGATTATTATGGAACTAGATCTTTTGAGTATCCCTGAATACAATTCACCCATTTTTAATGATGTCTTCGCATGTCTGTTCGACTGTAAGTACGGACGCTATACCTATACATACTTCTCTAACGAATGGAGCAAATTAAATGAAATTATGTGCAATTATTTCAATCAATAATGAGGTATCGGTTGAATTTTGAGGAGTTTGAAAGAAAATGCCTTCAATTTTTCAAATATTTCATTTTTTTTCAAACCCGAATTTTTTTGTGTGTGTAAATGTTATAAAAGTTACTGTATAATTTTGAGCAATTATTTATATTTGAAAGTTCAGATTCAGCTAAATTGACAAGTTACTGTATAATTTTGAGCAATTATTTTTATTTGAAAGTGCAGATTCAGCTAAATTGAGAAAAAAATTCTCTAAACTTAAGTATGTTCACCATTAACAAATGATTAAGGGCTTTGTAAGTACCTAGAAATAAATGCCCACCATTGTTCAGGAGTTATCACGAGACGTTCCCAAGATATTAGAAATTTTACTTTAGAACAAGAAGCGCGATTTCTCTCAAAAAAATTAATTAATGCGCATGAAATTGGGTATGCTTATTTCAGTCAGTTACAACAAAAGTCTATTGATATGCATCTTGTTGTAGGCCCTTAATTGGTGTTATTTTTTCATCACAATATCTAAATTATAAAAAGGTACATTTTTTGTATTATAGTTTCCCCGCAATATCTAAATTTTAAGAAAGCCCTAATTTACATTGCAGTTTCCTCAAAATATCTAAATTATAAGAAAACCCTTATTTGTGTTAATGTTTTTCCACAATATCTAAATTACACTCGTCAAAAGTGAAATTGCAACACCCTGAAGGAATGCACGTAGCCATATGCAAATCACAGTACCGGTAGAATAGAGAGTCATATGCAAATAATTAAAAGAACAAACAAAGATATGCAAAAGAAACCTGTTTATTCGGTAAAGAATGTGGCCCTCACGGGCAGCTATACAGGCCGCTAAACGAAACGCATACTATCGATGAGTCTATTAATAGTTGCCTGAGGTAACCCTTACTAAGCAGCTTCCACTGCGGCACGCAGTTCGTCTACGGTATATACCGGTGGTCCCCGGTTCACCTGACGTCCCACGGAGGTCCACATGTGTTCAATTGGAGAGAGATCCGGCGAGGCTGGCGGCCAGGAAACGATGTGAATTCCATTCAGGCTGTTAAGAGTTCGCCATGCGATGTGACATGGTCTTGCTGGAACACCTTGCCGGGGAAGGCCTGCACCAGTGGTCGAATCATAGGCATCACAACTTGTGTGACGTACCGGTCTGCTGTCAGACTACTTGCAATGTGCACCAAAGCTGTCCGCTGATCAAACATGATACCAACCCAAACCATGAAGCCCGTAGCGGGACCGGTGTGATGCTCGGCGATATGGGATGTCAAGTGGCTTTCCTCGGGAAGCCGCCACAACTGCCCACGGCTGTGATTCCTCCACAGGCAGAAGCGAGATTCATCCATAAACAATACCCGATGCCATTCATTGGTCCAGTTGCGATGACGACGACACCACGCCAGACGTGCATCCCTGTATCCAGCGCTTAATGACACCCCGGTGTCTGGCAGCCGTGCGCGCAACTGTACTTCATGCAACCTGTTGCGAATAGTTTGCGTGCACGTAGGTACAACCGTTGATAGTGGCGGTCTGTTTCGAAGGTCACTTGCCGTTGCGAACGAGTCTCTTCGAGCGACGAATCTGCCGGTCTTCGCGCTTTGTTGTGCGCCTGTTCGATCCACCCCCTCTTCCTGCGTGTTCTCTGATGTTCCTGCGTCCACCATGTCACACATTGCTGGATGGTACTCACGCCGTTCCCAGCACGTGTGGCAATTACACGCATAAACAAACCCACATCACACAACTCCAGGATGCGGTTTCGTTCCCCAGCCGTTAACAGGTGGTATACAGCTTGCTGACATCTTCGAGGCATCGCTTCTTCACTTTTCCGAAGTTAGGCTGCTGTAAATCGTCGCTTACAGAATTTACGGGCCACCCGAAACTGGGTGTCAAGCGACCCGATACGTATGAAAACTTAATCATTTGCATATTACTCTCTCTTGTACCGGTACTGTGAATTGCATATAGCAACGTTCATTCCTTCATGGTGTTGCAATTTCACTTTTGATGAGTGTAACAGAAGAAGCTATTTTTGTTTCATTGTTTCCCCATAATATCTAAATCATGAAAAGGCTCTTATTTTTGTTATGGCTTCTCACAATATCAAAATTATAAGAAAGCCTTTATTTTATTGTTTCGCCATAATAACTAAATTATAAAAAGCCCTTATTACAAAATTGTTTCCCAATAATATCTAAATCATAAAAAAGGTCCTTATGCTATTGTTATCCCACAATATCTAAATTATAAGATGGCCTTAGTTGGGCTATTGTTTGTTTCCCCATATTATTTTCACAGTATCTAAAGTTATCAGTCTGTAAGGATACGGCATGTGTTGAACATATATTTTCTGATGATGTGTGGTCCTATTTATATTCCAAAAAATTTTTGGAAACCCTGCTTTATACGAGTTTTATGCATTTTATTATCCCATCCATTACCTTTCAAGGGAAAAGAGCACGAAACCGGTTCAAAGTTAGTGAGAATTGCAGCATCTTGTATTAACAAAAACCCGTTTCGTCCCTCCTTAGTCACTCCGCATATTTTACAATCCCAAAAAGTTGAAGTTACACCTTTCTCTTTCAAAAGAACAAATTTGATAATATCGCCTCAAAAGCCGGTTTTCTTTTTCAAGTGTAATTTTCACTTCCAAAAATAGCATTTCCTTTCCTATTTAGAATATGAATGAAAATTCCGATCTGCGACATGAGGCTAAAATGAAAGGTTCACCTGCATTAATCCTATACACAAAAGATTCTAAAACAAACATGGCCGCCGCCCACAGAGGCAGCTATAGTCTGCAAACCCATTCTAATCCTACCATAGACATATACGTGCTCCTCCATGATGAATGACTTATGTGGTTCCTTTTAACCTTTCGTTATTCATGGGCGATAATTTATGCTAATTTCGGCCAGCAAGCAACATTTTTACGCATTTGCGCCGGTATCACGACCTGACATTGCGCATCTCAGGAACGCCCATGAGCATATTTTTGTTTTAGCTTTTTTCTGCTGTTTATTCCTTATGTTCGGGAGATGGATTTTCGATATTGCTAGAAGTTATTGATGAACAAGCGTTACCCAGAGATAGATAGATAAACAGATAAGTAAATCAAGGTGTTTATATTATAAATAACATTCTTAACTTTTACAATGGTTAGGAGTAGAGCGTGGAAATCAAATAAAGAGGAGGAATCAAATAGAGAGGAGAAATCAAATGAGGAGGAGAAATCAAAACGAGCGGAGAAATCAATATTTAATAGTGTGAATTATCGTTTTAAGGTGGAGATTTTAAAAAAATTGGACTAGAGAATTAAAATAATTGGGGGTGTGAATTGGCATTTTGATGCAGCAAAATTAAAAAAAAATTGGACACAGCAAATTCTTTAGAAAAGTGTAAAATATATCAAGGCAACTGAAAATAATACGGCAATGCATTTCTTCATTATATATATTTATAAAGTATTTACAAAGTAAAATGAAAACAATGTATAGAACAGAAATTTTTCTTGAAAAATGAATTGCACAAAATTTACTAATAATAAAAAAATTAATTTTTTAATAAACGTTTCTGATTTACATAGCTCATGAAGTACGAGATGGATTTTGATGAATTTTATGTTCAGGTATGAGGATGTTCAGGGAGTATAATCTGATATAAATTTTACTATCCTACAGCTATCCCACATATTTTCGCACTGAATAATGAGAATTAAGAACTTGTTCTTGTTTGTCAGTCATAACTGCTTACAATTCAAGGACGGCTCAACGGATTTGTATACATTTTTACTAGTTTGGCAAGCTCTATAAGAAGCACGTTTATGGTTAAAAGTATTTCACATTTTGTACCACGTCAATACATAAAAGTGAAAATTCTTGATAATGATTTTAAATAAAGTATCTAGTTTATTAAAAGAATTTTTTTTTTGTAAATGAAACTCAGTCAAGGATATATCTATGGTTTAAATTTTATCCCCCAACATCTATTTGCGAAATAATGATAATTGAAAAACATGTTTATCTAACTATAACGATAGCTTAAACCTCGAAAACTGTTTAAAGGATTTAGAAATCTTTTACTTACACCAATTCGTATTAACTTTACTTTATGTATCTTTGTAGTATTTTCGTCTTTCGTCTAATATCTTTGGCGGGCTCGGTCTCAGCTCCCAGATTACGCAGCGAGCCGAAACTCGGCACACAGTTTCATTTTGTGGAATATGTCCATATAAGAAATTGTTTCGTTATTACATTACGTCATTACGCCATTTGCATTTGTCCTGATTATGATTTTTGCTGTTTTCAAGCATTCCCTTTGGGAATACCAGTTCAGTACCTTCAGACGAAAGGTGCTCCTAGTTCTAAAGTTTCTAAATGCTCCTAGTCCTAGATTCACGTCTGCAAGCCAATCGCACCTAAAAATAAGAAGTCTAAAAGGAAAAAAATAAATAAAGAAGAAAAAAACAAGTTTTTCGATGTCTTTTCCAAGAAAACAGTGTCGCATAAAAAGGTAGAAAATAATTGGAGTCGCACTCAAAATTGTGGCCAATTGAAGGAATAGGAAGATTCAATTCAAAACAATACTATATAAATCTATCATTATCCAAAATTGATATCATGCAAAATTCTCGAAACTAGTTCATCTGCCTACACCCTGGAAACCCTTCGACAATTTTGTATAATATCAATTTTGGATAATGAATAGTTTTATATAGTATTGCTTAGAATTGAATCTGCCTCAATTGAATTCAATTTCCTGTGCTCCACTCTTTCATGCTCTACTGTTATGTAGAGGAGGACATTGAAAAAATTATTTTCTTCCCCCTCATAATTTATTCACTGGTTTGTTAAGCTTAAGTGTACAATTAATTTAGTAATATTTTTCATTACTTAAATTTTGATTTTAAATTTACATTTTATAGTGAGAAATTATTTAGAACACAGAAGAAATATATATAAAAGTCTGTTATATTTATATTCGGTTTTTAGGAAGAAAAATGGGATAAAAATACTAAAATATTAACATTTCTACAAAACATGATAACTCGAAAATTATTCAATATACTTTAATTCTGTAAATTTGATAATTACAATAATTTCCTCCTTTTGAGATTTAGGGACACCTATTGTTTGAGCACTACTATGAATAGAAAGGCAAAAATACGGAATTTTTACAATCACATATAGAATTAACCTTGAGAGTAGCTCAACTGGGCTTTCTTATACCAGGATCCATTTTTACGTAGCTTATATATATATATATGTATATATATATATATATATATATATATATATATATATATATATATATATATATATATATGCCAAACGATTCATCCTTCTTCAAGATTGAAGACAGAGCAACCAAACCTTCAATGGAAAGAAGTCATTTGCTGGTGTGGTTTTTCTGTTTTTTTATTTTATCATAGGAGACCTCAAAAACTGGTTGATATATTTAAACAAATGTTTATGCTGCAACTAATTGAAGTAATTTTAATTCCAGATTAATTAAGATAGCAGATTCAGAGAATATTTTATATTATGTTTCAATGGTTTTACAATGCGATTTTATCAATTTCAGCTATCAATCTCTAAATTTCAACATTATAAATCAAAATAATATTCGTCTTTAAACACCTCTGGATTGTCTAATTCCTTTGATAATTCAGACTAAAAATTTAGAAAGAAAAAATGTTATACTTAATTTATAAATATTTTTTACTTTAATTTTGCATGAGGATATCTGGTTAGAATTAAAATTTTTTAATTGTATACTATATGATATCCATTTAAACAAAAAAAAAATATACACTAATATTCTGCTGGAACCTTAATCTATTAAATTGATGACGTCGTTCACAATAACACTTTTGACTTAATTTCAGTATTAAGAAAACATTTTCTCTCTATATTTAAAAAAATCTGATGTGGGCAGCACATGACTTTCCTTATATAATGCAATAAAATTTACTACTTTTACAGTTAAAAAAATGGTATTCTTATAGTAGATACTTATATTCTTTCCAAGATATTGAATTCTCTTCAATTAGTGGTCATTTTCACTGATTTAGCGTCATTTTTATCCATTTGGCGAGATTTTCGTTAACTTGGCAACATTTGAAAATGTCGCCAAGTTGGCGACATTCCGATACATTCGTCGCCAAAATCTCGCCAAGCGTTATGGACGGAGAAATAAGTTATTCTTACAGCGGATAAATGATTATTGGCGTTCAAATACAAAAGTATTACTCAAAGTGTCTTTTCTCGTGAATGGAACGAGTTAGATCCACGAGAATGATGTCACCGAATTTATCGCATGATATTACATATGAAAAGTGAACATGTTTCTTAACAGTTAATATTTTTTTTTAATTTATGGGACTTTTTGATAAATTTATTTGAAAAACGTGCAATATCACAAGAACGGTGCGTGCTAGCGTTCTAAAATTTATGTCAATCGTTTTCTATGGAAAAATTACATAAGAAATGTCTATTTGCGTAACTTTATAAAAGGTTTTAATTTTTTTATGAGTTTTTCAAAATTTCACTTGAAAATTTAGGAGGGTTTTGAGCATTCGATTGCGTTTTAAAACAATAGGCTTCCAGTATTCATGGATTGTGATTTTTGTGCCAAATTTCATTCGAATCGCTCCATTCGTTCGTGAGATATCATCTCCACAGACTCACTGACACACACACAGACATCACTTCAAAAATGTTCGATTCGTGATCAGGGATGCTTGAAACGTGCTCTCCCGTCGAAAACTGGAATTCAAATTTTCGACCCCGTCACAATACTTTCCTTATACATTATGTATATAAGGAAAGTAAAAAGTAGCCGAATCCAGTGTTTGACAAATTTCTCGTTCCTCAAGATTCTTTGCTTTGTACGCAAAAACTACAGCATATACAATGATAAAATATTATACACTTGTACGATGTCAGAATAAAGGTTAACGTAGAATCACTGAAATTATCGATCCACTAGTGATTTTATCTACAAATTTGTTGTCTCTATAACTCACTATTATTACTTTCCTTATATACATAATGTATAAGGAAAGTATTGTGACGGGGTCGAAAATTCGAATTCGAGTTTTCGACGGTAGAGCACGTTTCAAGCATCCCTGATCACGAATCGAATATTTTTGAAGCGATGTCTGTGTGTGTGTGTGTGTGTGTGTGTGTGTGTGTGTGTGTGTGTGTGTCAGTGAGCCTGTGGAGACGATAACTGACGAACGAATGGACCGATTCGAACCAAATTTGGTACAAAAATCACAATCCGTAAACACTGGAACCCTATTGTTTTTATACGTAATCGAATGTTCAGAACCCCCCTAAATTTTCGAATACAATTTTGAAAAAATCGTCAAAAAATCAAAACACTAATAAAGTTACGAATAGACATTTCTTATGTAATTTTTCATTAGGAAACGATTGACATAAATTTTAGAACGCTAACATGAACCGTTCTCGAGATATTGCACATTTTTCAAAAAGATTATCAAAATCTCATATAAAATGAAAAAAAAATTTCCTATTGAGAAACATGTTCACTTTTCATGTGTAATACCATGCGATATACTGGGTGACATCATTCTCGTGGATCTAGCTCATTCCATTCATGAAAAAAGATATTTTGAGTAATATTTTGAGTATAGAGTTGCATTTGAATACCAATAGTCATTTATCTGCTGTAAGAACAACTTATTTCTTCGTCCATAACGCTTGGCGAGATTTTGGCGACGAATTTGGCGGAATGTCGCCAACTTGGCGATTTTTTGAAATGTTGCCAAATTAACGAAAATCTCGCTAAATGGATAAAAATGACGCTTAATCAATGAAAATGACGACTAATTGTCGAAAATTTAATATCTTGGAAAAAATATTAGTATCTACTATAAGAAAAACCTATTATTTTTACTGTAAAAGTAGTAAATTCCTTACATTATATAAGGAAATTCATGTGTTGCCCACATCCGATTTTTAGAATTTGTTTCCATTTTAAATTTGAAAGGGCAAAATATCTGTAGCAGTTCAGAGAGGAGTTGGATGAATTATCCCCCTATTGATTTATAATGTATATAAGTAACTGATATAATCAATATTCATTGATTATAGCCAGTAATTATTAATTATATCTATTACAACATGAATGTAATTGTCAATCAAAAGTACTTTAAAATTCATGGAAACTAGTCCATTAAATGTTATACTTAAACAATATATGGTATTTCCTATTAATGATAAATTATATTTTGACTTGGCATATAAAAAAAAATCTGATGTGGGAAACTCATTATTTTCCTTATATAATATAATGAATTTACTACTTTTACAGTAAAAAAATAGGTTTGTCTTGTAGTAGATACTAATATTCTGTCCAAGATATTGAATTTTCGACAATTAGTCGTCATTTTCATTGATTTAGCGTTATTTTTATCCATTTGGCAAGATTTTCGTTAATTTGGCAACATTTCAAAAAGTCGTCAAGTTGGCGACATTCCGCCAAATTTGTCGCCAAAATTTCGCCAAGCGTTATGGACGAATAAATAAGTTGTTCTTACAGCAGATAAATGACTATTGGCGTTCAAATACAAAAGTATTACTCAAACTATCTTTTTTCATGAATGGAACGAGCTAGATCCACGAGAATGATGTCACCTAATTTATCGCATGGTATTACATATGAAAAGTGAACATGTGTCTCAATAGGAAATTTTTTTTTTCGTTTTATATGACTTTTTAATATTTTTTTGAAAAATGTGCAATATCTCAAGAACGGTTCTAAAATTTATGTCAATCGTTTTCTAATGAAAAATTACATAAGAAATATCTATTTGCGTAACTTTATTAGTGGTTTTGATTTTTTGACGATTTTTTCAAAATTTTATTCGAAAATTTAGGGGGGTTCTGAACATTCGTTTACATATAAAAACAATAGGTTTCCAGTGTTTATGGATTGTGATTTTTGTACCAAATTTGGTTTGAATCGGTCTATTCGTTCGTTAGTTATCGTCTCCACAGACTCACTGACACACACACACACACACACATACTTTCACACACACACACACACATACTTTCACACACACACACACACACACACACACACACACACACTCACACACACACACACAGACATCACTTCAAAAACGTTTGATTCGTGATCAGGGATGCTTGAAACGTGCTCTCCCGTCGAAAACTCGATTTCGAATTTTCGATCCCGTCACAATACTTTTCTTATACATTATGTATATAAGGAAAGTAAAAATAATTTTAAAAAAACTTAATTTTAATTTTTTTTGTTTAAATCACTGAATATTAAAATTAGAAAAATTATTTTATTTACAATAACTTAAATTTTTAAATTATTTTTGTTTAAAATATAATACACTAAAAAAATAGGTGAATTTCTGTAAATAAAAGTGAAATGTAACACTCAGATAATTACAAAAAACTGACATAAAATTGGAACTGACATAACATTACAGTCAATAACGAATAATAATTTTCAATAATCCATCGGCATGACACATTGCTTCATAAAGTTCGGGCAAACGAACAGAATGCGAGAAAAAAAATCTGATGTGGGCACCACATGACTTTCCTTGTATAATGCAATGAATTTACTACTTTTACAGTAAAAAAAATAAGTTTTTCTTACAGTAGATACTTATATTCTTTCCAAGATATTGAATTTTCGACAATTAATCATCATTTTCATTGATTTGGCGTCATTTTTATCCATTTGGCGAGATTTTCGTTAATTTGGCAATATTTCAAAATTTCGCGAAGTTGGCGACATTAAGCGAAATTCGTCGCCAAAATCGCGTCTTGTTATGGACGAAGAAATAGGTTATTCTTATATCAGATAAATGACTATTGGCGTTCAAATACAAAAGTATTACTCAAAGTATCTTTTCTCATGAATGGAACGAGCTAGATCCACGAGAATGATGTTACCCAATTTATTGCATGATATTACATATGAAAAGTGAACATGTTTCTCAACAGTTAATTTTTTTTTAATTTATGGGATTTTTTGATAAATTTATTTGAAAAATGTGCAATATCCCGAGAACGGTTCATGCCTGCGTTCTAAAGTTTATGTCAATCGTTTTCTAAGGAAAAATTACATACGAAATGTCTATTTGTGTAACTTTATTAAAAGTTTAGATTTTTTGATGATTTTTTCAAAATTTCACTTTAAAATTTTGGGGGGTTCTGAACATTCGATTACGTTTAAAAACAATTGGTTTCTAGTATTCACGGATTGTGATTTTTGTACCAAATTTCATTCGAATCGATATATTCGTTCGTGAGATATCGTCTCCACAGACTCACTGACACACACACACATACATACTTTCACACACACACATGCTTTCACACACACACAAACACACACAGACACCAGCTCAAAAATATTTGATTCGTGCTCAGGGATGCTTGAAAACGTGCTCTCTCGTCGAAAACTCGCATTCAAATTTTCGATCCTGTCACAATACTTCCCTTATACATTATGTATATAAGGAAAGTAATAAACGCGAGTGTCCGCTAGACCGTCATCGCAGAGAGGAACCAAAATTTCCCTCCAGACCCTCTTCTATTGCCTCCTCATTATAAATGAACTCGACTTCCCATGCTGTTGGCATATCTGCAATGAGGTTCTAGGGTCTGTCCATGATTATTGTCTTTTTCGCCCATTTCTCTTGTGTTTGTTCGCTGTGGCGTTGTTGTCCACAGCGTTCTGGATCAGTTTTTACCTATTTCTCTTCTGTTCGTTGGCTGTGACGTTGTTTTCCACAGTGTTTTGGATCAGCTTTTGCTTATTTCTCTTCAGTTTGTTCGCTGTGGCTTTGTTTTCCACAGCGTTCTGGATTACCCAGGTTATTAATGCTTAGCAAATTGTTAAGCAAAATAATATTTTATATAAAATATCCTTGTATAATATTATTGGTATATGGATAGTAAGCAAAATATTTCACTTTAAATTTTTCGTAATCCCATACTCTGTGAGGAGATGGGAAAAGGTTACCCATTTTGGCCTTAATTAAGAATCGTTTAAACAGCTACCTTTGGTATTTTTTAACTACGACATTGCGGGTTATAAATAAAAAAAATAGTAATAATAAAATTTAGACTTAAAATGCTGGAATTAGTGCCACATGTTATGAAATCACTTATATGAAATCCACACCGATAAGTTATTTCTGTATCCACGTTTTTCCTTAGTCATTTTAGCACCATCAGAAATATTGATTTGGAATGAAACGAACTACTTTAAAATCTACCCCTCTCATTTATATTTATTGCAAATAAACACTATTTTAATGAGCAAGAAAATTGCGAATGCTAAAAATGGGAGGGGACAAATGCGGGCGTGGCCACATACACAATTGATACATGTTCCGGCTATGATATAATGCTATGATACATGTTCCGGCTATGATATAATGCTATGACACGTGTTTTGGCTATGATATAATGCTATGATACATGTTCCGGCTATGATATAATGCTATAACACGTGTTTTGGCTATGATATAATGCTATGATACATGTTCCGGCTATGATATAATGCTATGATACATGTTCCGGCTATGATATAATGCTATGACACGTGTTTTGGCTATGATACATGTTCCGGCTATGATATAATGCTATGATACATGTTCCGGCTATGATATAATTCTATGACACGTGTTTTGGTTATGATATAATGCTATGATACATGTTCCGGCTATGATATAATGCTATGACACGTGTTTTGGCTATGATATAACGCTATGATACATGTTCCGGCTATGATATAATGCTATGACACGTGTTTTGGCTATGATATAATGCTATGATACATGTTCCGGCTATGATATAATGCTATGATACATGTTCCGGCTATGATATAATGCTATGATACATGTTCTGGCTATGATACATGTTCCGGCTATGATATAATGCTATGATACATGCTCCGGCTATGATATAATGTTATGATACATGTCTGGCTATGATACATGTTCCGATTATGATAGAATGCATACATGCTTAGAACCCCACACACACCATCATAACCACCACCAGCACCACCACACTACACTCTTTTTTTCTTCGAACAACTCGAAATGTGTAACGTATCTGTTGACGGCTAGAACAGTGCTAGCCAATTTAAACCTAAGCACAGTTGGGGCGACATCCACAAGGATCATACCCACCTTCCCGTATCACCCACCTTTCGAAAGGACGTTTGGAAACACAGGTTTAACATATCCGTACTCTGCGTAAACACGAAGATAATTTGAGTAGAGCCGGCAATCGAGTTCGGGTTCTCCGAGTACAGTCCTCGTACTTTAACCTCTGAGCTATCCAGCCCTACCATACTACACTCAAGATTTGGACTAGACTTTTATGGATCAGAACGTGTTCCGTCTAGACCACAGGTGAGATTCACAAGGCAGGGAAACTCAATCAGTTCCTGTGAGTCGAATACATAAAATGAGTAGAATATCTGTGTTTGTGTTTCTGTAGGACGTTTGTCGTGAAGAGGTTTCTTGGCCTAAACCTTTGTATTTTCTGGCAAAAAACATGTACAATTACTTTAAATTTAGAACTTGATTATATTTTCTTTTACAGAGTATTGGGTGTTTGGTTTAATCAGACAGCTGATTGTTTTTTTTCTTTGACCCAGACCGTCCGACCTACCCGAAGGTGTTGAAGACCCAAGTCACCTGACTCACCCGAAGATATGAGCAGAAGATTGGATGACCGAGAGAGCTACCCGAAGGTGTAAGGTAACTGTTTGAACGGCCGGAAAGTGCCACCCCGTTTAGACCGAAACCAGGGAGGGGGGCGGCATGTCCGTATCCTCGTTCCACTACAACCAACCTCTCGGAAGGACTTACAGATCCATATATTTAACGTGCCCGTATTCCGCGTTGAGACCCAGACCGTCCGACCTACCAGAAAGGTGTAAGGTAACTGTTTGGACGGCCGAGAACTGCCACCCAATTTAGACCGGAATCCAGTAGGGGAGGCATCCAAAGGGACCGTACCCTCCTTCTCCTACCACCAACCTCTCGGAAGGACGTACGGACCCACATGTTTAACGTGATCGTACTCCGCATGAACACGGCGGCAGTTGTGGCAGCGTGCAAATTCAGCGCGCAAACCACCGGGCTACCGTGCCCGAAATGTGCCAACAGCACGCGGTGTTCCCAGGTGGTCACCCACCCAAGTACTAACCGCGCCCGATGCTGCCTGACTTCGGTGATCTAACGAGAACCGGTATTTTCAGCACGGTACGGCCGTTGGACATTCGTATTCCGCGTGGAAACGTGGACAATTTGGTTAGGCCGGGAATCGAACTCGGGTCGTCCGACTGCAATCCCGGTGCGTCAACCACTGGGCTGTCCCGCCCCTTAGACAGTCGATTCAAATAGAATTCAAAAATTAAAATAACATTTAAAATAACATTCAGTTGTAATTTTGCATTTGCGTTTATGAAGCCCCCGAATCAATTAACCACTGAACCTAATAAGCGGCGTGCATCCTTCATTATTACCAACACAGTTTTCAATTCACTTGCTCGGTTGCATGCCCTGTCTATACTGAAGACATTCAATTGCGGCTTTAACTCAAACAGGTTTGGCTAATCTGAACATTCACATGCATCCGCAGCACCAAGTGGTTCGTCTCCCGCGACCTACTTGGGAGCACTATTTCGGGAAATCTCTCAGGCGCTGTGCAGTGTGTCAACAGGTAGATGGAATAACAAGGAAGAAGGCCCCGTCAGCGGAATGCAAGGAATTTTGTTTTAAGAATTTATTCTGGGTTCTTTTCTAAAGATGGTAAAATCACGAATAGAATATCCAGTTGTGTTTGGGTGAGAGGTTATTGTGAGAAAGGAGCACTGGGAGCGAATGACCTGTAATAGAGGGTTTGAAAAGTTGGAATATAAATTTAAAGCTATTTTTAAAATTATTTTGTTTTTAATGAAATATTTATAAAATTCTTTGAAGAAACATACAATAGGTGCTGCTTCAAGCCTAATTAAAACTGCTGATACATTTTCTAGATATCAAAAACCCTTTCAGATTTAAGCGTAAGAATCTGATGTGGGCAGCATATGACTTGACTCATACTCCCTTTCTTTTTATTTCATCAAAAGTTTATTAAATTGGGTTTAAATGCACAAAATAACGCCCACAATTATATTAAATGGCACTGAATTTGCAATTTTAATACAATTTCCTCGTTTTCATTTAGTAAGTTAGACTTATTTGCAAATGTGGCGTAACAAAAATGCGAAAAAGCTAAAATATTTCGAGAATGGCTAGTCCTATAGTAATGAGGTTGATCTTATTATTTCATCGTAAAAAATCAAGTATAAAATAAAGCATTTCATTCATATATTTAAGCATACGCAATCTCTTATTTTAGATTTTGACGACTTTCGGGAGCCATTTCGCAAAAAGAGGCAGGTTCTGTTTTCTCGAATCCTACCGAAATCTAATCAGCACCAGGGTAATCCACAAGTGACTTATCTACCACATTTTGTGAAATTTAACCGATTAGTTTTTTAGCTAGAGTGGATAAAGGCAATATTTGCGGGCCATTTTGAAAAAAAAAAGCAGGCTCTTTTATCCCGAATAGTACCAAAATTTAATCAGCACCAGGGACATTCATAACTGACTAACCTTCCAAATTTTAGGAAATTTGGTCAATGAGTTTTTGAGTTATAGTGGATACATATTGCACACACACAGAGCAAGAGAGAAACGTCACGCTAAAGCAGTTTTTCGTATTCTAGACGTGCCAAAACGTGTAGATCCGTCGAAAACTCGAGTTGCGATTTACGACATGATTCCAATATTTTCCCTATACATTACCATGTACTGAAGGGAAAGTACAAATCTGATGTGGGCAGCACATGACTTTCCCTCCAAACTCATATTCACGTTCTCTTCATTTCTTCAATAATTCATTAAATCGAGTTTAATTGTGCAAATTAACACCCAACATTATTTTATATTACATTGAATTTGCACTTTTACTTTCATTTTCGTTTTCATTTGGCAACTGAACTTATTTTCAAAAGCGGCGTGGCGAACATGCGAAAAAAATTATATATCTCGAGAACGGCTAGTCCTACAGTGATGGAGTTGGTCTTATGTTTTATTCTTTCATCCTCAAAATAATGTATAAAACAAGCAGTTAGTTGATATATTTGAGCATACGTAATCTTTTATTTTAGATTTTGAGGATTTTTTCGGGCCATTTCGCAAAAAAGGCAGGTTCCTTTTCCCCCAATCATACTAAAATCTAATCAGCACCAGGTTAACTTACAAGTGAATTATCCACTAAATTTTGTGAAATTTGGCCTATTAGTTTTTTAACTAGAATGGATACAGACATTTTTTGCTAGTCATTTCGCTAAAAATAGAAGGTTCTTGTTTTCCGAATTGTACCAAAATCTAATCACCACCAGGGGTATACCACAAGTAACTTATCTGCCAAATTTTGTGAAATTTTGTGTATTCGTTTTCTAGCTAAAATGGATACAGACATGGTTTGCGAACCATTTCGCAAAACAAAACAGGTTCTTTTTTTCGAATTGTACCAAAATCTAATCAGCACAGGGTCCCCCTCAAGTGACTTCTCTATAAAATTTTATGAAATTCGGCCAATTAGTTTTTGAGTTAAAAGTGATACAAAATATGCACAGACAGACACACCTATACACATACAGACAGACAGACAGACACACACACACACGCACACTCAGACGGCACGCTAAAAATGTTTTTTTTTTTGTGTTCCAGAGGTCTCAAAACGCGTATATCCGTCGAAAACTCGAGTTGCGATTTTGTATATGACTCCAATACTTTTCCTATACCATGAATTGAAGGGAAAGTAAAAACGGTCTACATTTTAATTGGTTTATGGTTCAGGTAATATTACTGAATTATACTCATATACGCTCCATCAGCATTAGGTTTCTAGTCATTTTTACTTTCCCTGCAATACATGGTAATGTATAGGGAAAGTATTGGAATCATACCGAAAATCACAACTCGAGTTTTCGACGGATCTACACGTTTCGAGACCCCTAGAATACGAAAAAACCATTTTTAGCGTGACGTCTGTGCGTGTGTCTGTCTGTCTGTCTGTCTGTCTGTGTGTCTGTCTGTCTGTCTGTGTGTCTGTCTGTGTGTCTGTCTGTCTGTGCAGATTTTGTATCCACTGTAACTAAAAAACTAATGGACCGAATTTCACAAAATTTGGTAGGTAAGTCACTTGTGGGCGGGGCTGGTGCTGATTAGTTTTGGGTACGATTCGGAATAAAAGAACCCGCATTTTTTTGCGAAATGGCCCGCAAAAGCTTGTATCCACTCTAGCTGAAAAACTAATGGACCGAATTTCACAAAATTCGGTAGATGAGTCACGTATAGGTCACTCTGGTGCTGATTAGATTTTGGTACGATTCGGAAAAAAATAACCTGCCTTTTTTTGCAAAACGGCCCGCAAAAATCTTCAAAATCTAAACTAAAGAACTAGGTATACTCAGATATATCCATTAAATGCCCGTTTAATACGTAATGTTTAACGACTAAAAGAAGAAGACCAACCCCATTACACTAGGACTAGCCGTTCTCGAGATATTTTAGTTTTTCTTACTTTCCCTACGCCACCTTTGAAAATACGCCCGGTTACCGCATGAGAACGGAAATTGAATTAAAAGTGAAATAAATTTTATTAAAATATAGAGAACATTAATATAAGTCTGCAGGGAAAGTCATGTGCTGTCCACATCAGATTTTTACTTTCCCTGCAATACATGGTAATGTATAGGGAAAGTATTGGAATCATGCCGAAAATCACAACTCGAGTTTTCGACGGATCTACACGTTTCGAGACCTCTAGAATACGAAAAAACCATTTTTAGCGTGACGTCTGTGCGTGTGTCTGTCTGTCTGTCTGTGTGTCTGTCTGTCTGTCTGTCTGTCTGTGTGTCTGTCTGTCTGTCTGTCTGTGTGTCTGTCTGTCTGTGCAGATTTTGTATCCACTGTAACTAAAAAACTAATGGACCGAATTTCACAAAATTTGGTAGGTAAGTCACTTGTGGGCGGGGCTGGTGCTGATTAGTTTTGGGTACGATTCGGAATAAAAGAACCTGCCTTTTTTTGCGAAATGGCCCGCAAAAGCTTGTATCCACTCTAGCTGAAAAACTAATGGACCGAATTTCACAAAACTCGGTAGATGACTCACGTATAGGTCACTCTGGTGCTGATTAGATTTTGGTACGATTCGGAAAAAAATAACCTGCCTTTTTTTGCAAAACGGCCCGCAAAAATCTTCAAAATCTAAACTAAAGAACTACGTATACTCAGACATATCCATTAAATGCCCGTTTAATACGTAATGTTTAACGACGAAAAGAATAAGACCAACCCCATTACACTAGGACTAGCCGTTCTCGAGATATTTTAGTTTTTCGTACTTTCCCTACGCCACCTTTGAAAATAAACCCGGTTACCGAATGAGAACGAAATTTGAATTAAAAGTGAATTACATTTAATTGAAATAAATAGAACGTGGATATAAGTTTGCAGGGAAAGTCATGTGCTGCCCACATCAGATTTTTACTTTCCCTGCAATACATGGTAATGTATAGGGAAAGTATTGGAATCATACCGAAAATCACAACTCGAGTTTTCGACGGATCTACACGTTTCGAGACCTCTAGAATACGAAAAAACCATTTTTAGCGTGACGTCTGTGCGTGTGTCTGTCTGTCTGTCTGTGTGTCTGTCTGTCTGTCTGTCTGTCTGTCTGTGTGTCTGTCTGTCTGTGCAGATTTTGTATCCACTGTAACTAAAAAACTAATGGACCGAATTTCACAAAATTTGGTAGGTAAGTCACTTGTGGGCGGGGCTGGTGCTGATTAGTTTTGGGTACGATTCGGAATAAAAGAACCCGCATTTTTTTGCGAAATGGCCCGCAAAAGCTTGTATCCACTCTAGCTAAAAAACTAATGGACCGAATTACACAAAATTCGGTAGATAAGTCACGTATAGGTCACTCTGGTGCTGATTAGATTTTGGTACGATTCGTTAAAAAATAACCTGCCTTTTTTTGCAAAACGGCCCGCAAAAATCTTCAAAATCTAAACTAAAGAACTAGGTATACTCAGATATATCCATAAAATGCCCGTTTAATACGTAATGTTTAACGACGAAAAGAATAAGACCAACCCCATTACACTAGGACTAGCCGTTCTCGAGATATTTTAGTTTTTCGTACTTTCCCTACGCCACCTTTGAAAATAAGCCCGGTTACCGAATGAGAACGAAAATTGAATAAAAGTGAAATAAATGTAATTAAAATAAAGAGAACGTGGATATAAGTCTGCAGGGAAAGTCATGTGCTGCCCACATCAGATTTTTACTTTCCCTGCAATACATGGTAATGTATAGGGAAAGTATTGGAATCATGCCGAAAATCGCAACTCGAGTTTTCGACGGATCTACACGTTTCGAGACCTCTAGAATACGAAAATACCATTTGTAACGTGACGTCTGTGTGTGTGTCTGTGTGTCTGTCTGTCTGTGTGTCTGTGTGTCTGTCTGTCTGTGTGTCTGTCTGTCTGTCTGTGCAGATTTTGTATCCACTCTAACTAAAAAACTAATGGACCGAATTTCACAAAATTTTGTAGGTAAGTCACTTGTGGGTGGGGCTGGTGCTGATTAGTTTTGGGTACGATTCGGAATAAAATAACCCGCCTTTTTTGTGAAATGGCCCGCAAAAGCTTGTATCCACTGTAGCTGAAAAACTAATAGACCGAATTTCACAAAATTCGGTAGATGAGTCACGTATTGGTCACCCTGGTGCTGATTAGATTTTGGTACGATTCGGAAAAAAATAACCTGCCTTTTTTTGCAAAACGGCCCGCAAAAATCTTCAAAATCTAAACTAAAGAACTAGGTATACTCAGATATATCCATAAAATGCCCGTTTAATACGTAATGTTTAACGACGAAAAGAATAAGACCAACCCCATTACACTAGGACTAGCCGTTCTCGAGATATTTTAGTTTTTCGTACTTTCCCTACGCCACCTTTGAAAATAAGCCCGGTTACCGAATGAGAACGAAAATTGAATAAAAGTGAAATAAATGTAATTAAAATAAAGAGAACGTGGATATAAGTCTGCAGGGAAAGTCATGTGCTGCCCACATCAGATTTTTACTTTCCCTGCAATACATGGTAATGTATAGGGAAAGTATTGGAATCATGCCGAAAATCGCAACTCGAGTTTTCGACGGATCTACACGTTTCGAGACCTCTAAAATACGAAAAAACTATTTTTAGCGTGACGTCTGTGTGTCTGTCTGTGTGTCTGTCTGCCTGTGTGTCTGTCTGTCTGTCTGTCTGTGTGTCTGTCTGTCTGTGCAGATTTTGTATAAACTCTAACTAAAAAACTAATGGACCGAATTTCACAAAATTTGGTAGGTACGTTACTTGTGAGCGAGTCTGGTGCTGATTAGTTTTGGGTACGATCCGGGATAAAAGAACCCGCCTTTTTTTTGCGAAATGTCCCGCAAAAGCTTGTATCCACTCTAACTGAAAAACTAATGGACCAAATTTCACAAAATTCAGTAGATGAGTCACTTGTGGGTTATCCTGGTGCTGATTAGATATTGCTACGATTCGGAAGAAAATGACCTGCCTTTTTTTGCAAAATGGCCCGCAAAAATCGTCCAAATCTAAACCAAAGAACTGGGTATGCTCAAATATATCCATTAAATGCTGATTTAATACGTAATTTTTAACGACGAAAAGAATAAGACCAACTCCATTACACTAGGACTAGCCGTTCTCGAGATATTTTAGTTTTTCGTACTTTCCCTACGCCACCTTTGAAAATAAGCCCGGTTACCGAATGAGAATGAAAATTGAATTAAAAGTGAAATAAATTTAATTAAAATAAAGAGAACGTTAATATAAGTCTGCAGGGAAAGTCATGTGCTGCCCACATCAGATTTTTACTTTCCCTGCAATACATGGTAAAGAATAGGGAAAGTATTGGAATCATGACGAAAATCGCAACTCGAGTTTTTGACGGATCTACACGTTTCGAGACCTCTAGAATATGAAAAAACCATTTTTAGCGTGACGTCTGTGTGTGTGTCTGTGTGTCTGTCTGTGTGTCTGTCTGTCTGTGTGTCTGTCTGTCTGTGTGTCTGTCTGTCTGTGCAGATCTTGTATCCACTCTAACTAAAAAACTAATGGACCGAATTCCACTAAATTTTGTAAGTAAGTCACTTTTGGGCGGGGCTAGTGCTGATTAGATTTGGGTACGAGTCGGAATAAAAGAACCCGCCTTTTTTGCGAAATGGCCCGCAAAAGCTTGTATCCACTCTAGCTGAAAAACTAATGGACCGAATTTCACAAAATTTGGTAGATAAGTCGCTTGTAGGCCACCCTGGTGCTGATTAGATTTTGGTAGAATTCGAAAAAAAATAACCTGCCTTTTTTTGCAAAATGGCCCGCAAAAATCATCAAAATCTAAACTTAAGAACTACGTATGCTCAAATATAGCCATTAAATGCTTGTTTAATACGTAATTTTTAGCGAAGAAAAGAATAAGACCAACCCCATTACACTAGGACTAGCCGTTCTCGAGATATTTTAGTTTTTCGTATTTTTCCTACATCATTTTTGAAAATAAGTTCAGTTTTCAAATGAGAACGAAAATTGAATTAAAAATGAATTAAATTTAATTTAAATAAATAGAACGTGAATATAAGTCTGCAGGGAAAGTCATGTGCTGCCCACATCAGATTTTTACTTTCCCTGCAATACATGGTAATGTATAGGGAAAGTATTGGAATCATACCGAAAATCACAACTCGAGTTTTCGACGGATCTACACGTTTCGAGACCTCTAGAATACGAAAAAACCATTTTTAGCGTGACGTCTGTGCGTGTGTCTGTCTGTCTGTCTGTCTGTGTGTCAGTCTGTCTGTCTGTCTGTCTGTCTGTGTGTCTGTCTGTCTGTGCAGATTTTGTATCCACTGTAACTAAAAAACTAATGGACCGAATTTCACAAAATTTGGTAGGTAAGTCACTTGTGGGCGGGACTGGTGCTGATTAGTTTTGGGTACGATTCGGAATAAAAGAACCCGCATTTTTTTGCGAAATGGCCCGCAAAAGCTTGTATCCACTCTAGCTGAAAAACTAATGGACCGAATTTCACAAAATTTGGTACATGAGTCACGTATAGGTCACTCTGGTGCTGATTAGATTTTGGTACGATTCGAAAAAAAATAACCTGCCTTTTTTTGCAAAACGGCCCGCAAAAATCTTCAAAATCCAAAATAAAGAACTAGGTATACTCAGATATATCCATAAAATGCCCGTTTAATACGTAATGTTTAACGACGAAAAGAATAAGACCAACCCCATTACACTAGGACTAGCCGTTCTCGAGATATTTTAGTTTTTCGTACTTTCCCTACGCCACCTTTGAAAATAAGCCCGGTTACCGAATGAGAACGAAAATTGAATTAAAAGTGAAATAAATTTAATTAAGATAAAGAGAACGTTAATATAGGTCTGCAGGGAAAGTCATGTGCTGCCCACATCAGATTTTTACTTTCCCTGTAATACATGGTAATGTATAGGGAAAATATTGGAATCATGTCAAAATCGCAACTCGAGTTTTCGACGGATCTACACGTTTCGAGACTTCTAAAATACGAAAAAACTATTTTTAGTATGACGTCTGTGTGTGTGTCTGTCTGTGTATCTGTCTGTGAGTATGTGCAATGTATGTATCTACCCTAACTCAACTAATGGGTCAAATTTCATAAAATTAGGTAGATAAGACCCTTGGGTATGACCCTGGTGCTGATTAGTTTTTGGTACAATTCGAAAAAAAAGAATCCACCTTTTTTTGAGAAATTGCCCGCAAAAATCTAGTGTATTCGCTCTAGCTGAAATACAAATTGACCAAATTTCACAAAATTTGGTAGATAAATCACATGTGGGATACTTTGGTGTTGATTAGATTTTAGTACGATTCGGAAAGGAACAACCTGCCCTGTTTTACGAAATGGCCCGCAAATATCGCCAATATTTAAAAAAAGACTACGAATGTTCAAATGTATCAATTAAATGCTTGTTTTATACGTAATTCTTGACGAGGAAAAGAATAAGAACAACTTTATTACTCTAAGACTAACCGTTCCTGAGATATTTGAGATTCTTCGCATTTTTTTATACCGCCTTTGGAAAATTGTCCAAATACCAAATTAATTGAATTAAAATGCAAATTTAGTGTCATTTTGTGCAATTAAACTGAATTTAATGAGTTCTTAAAGAAATAAAAAAAAATGAGTTTCAATCTGCAGGGAAAGTCATGTGCTGCTCACATCAGATTTTTACTTTCCTTATATACATAATGTATAAGAAAAGTATTGTGACGGGGTCGAAAATTCGAATTCGAGTTTTCGACGGGAGAGCACGTTTCAAGCATAGCTGATCACGAATCGAACATTTTTGAACTGATGTCTGTGTGTGTGTGTGTGTGTGCATCAGTGAGTCTTTGGGAGACGATAACTGACGAACGAGTGGACCGATTCGAACGAAATTTGGTACAAAAATTACAATCCATGAACACTGGAAGCCTATTGTTTTTATACGCAAAAGCATGTTCAGAACCCCCCTAAATTTTCGAGTGAAGTATTGAAAAAATCCTCAAAAAATTAAAACCTTTTATAAACTTATGTAAATAGTCATTTGTTATGTAATTTTTTTATTAGAAAACGATTAAAACACATTTTTTAGAACGCTAGCATGAACCATTCTCGAGATATTGTACATTAAAAAAAATTATCAAAAAATCATATAAAATTAAAAAATATGTTACTTATTGTTGAAATATGTTCACTTTTCATAAGTAATATTATGCGATAAATTGGGTGACATCATTCTCGTGAATCTAGCTTGTTCCATTTATGAGAAAAGATGCTTTAGGTAATACTTTTGTATTTGAACACTAACAGTCAGTTATATGCTACAATAATAAATTATTTCTCCGTCCATAACACTTGGCTCTAATACTGACGTATTGAAAAAGTATTGTTTTATCGAAACTTTTTGATTTCAAAATGTTGATACCAATATATGTTTTAAGAGCTTCTGAACACGTTTTGACAATTTTTGGAGTGCTGTCTGTCTGGTGTCTCTGGTCGATTCGATTTCTGGTATACACGATAGTAGGCACAAATATTAATGGATTTTCACGAAATTTTATATCCGGATTTATTATCAAGAAATGAAGAACTAGATATAATTTTCTTTAATTCGAGTGAACACTTTAAATTTTATTCTAAATTTTATATATTTTTTAACATGTCAGTATTGGGCAAAATTTTGACATAATTATACATAAAAGGTTTTATTTATGGCTCTTTGATCACGAGACATAATAGTTTCATTCCTCGTTGTGAGAAATAGCTGAGATATATAATTTTTTATTTGTGACGTCATTAGCCTCCCTCGGGGGGCAAGTTACCCCCTGGGGGGTACATTGTCAAGTTTAGTACCAATCGAAAGATTTTTTCAAGCCCTTTAAATTGAAGGGTAACACGCTATGGTTGTAATCATTTGGGCCCACAATACCGATTTCTCAAAAAAAAAATTTGAAAATTTGAAAATGAATTCTGGTATTAAAAATCTGAGTGGATCCGAACTTCAGTTAATTAAATTGATTACAATAAAGAAGCAACAGAAATATCCAAACATTTGTGTATTGACGTCTTTCTCTTATCGTTATCAATCGCACCATATATTGATAAACATAACCGATAGCAGTCCTCCACGTAAAGAGAATTTATCTACCTTACGTTAACAGATATATATCTCTGAGTTGAGTTTTCATTTGCGTATATATATCTTATCATTTCAATAAGCATATTTCACCGTTGCAAAACATTGAATAATGCTTGGGGCATAAGATTATCTTTCTGAACACGTGAAAATCACGATTAACAGAGCTGTATACACTTTTTCGGTCAAGGTCGAATAGGGCAAAACAAATATGTATACACACACACACACACACACACACATATATATATATATATATATATATATATATATATATATATATATACAGGGTCTTTCAAAAGTCCGTATAAATAAAAATTCCTTAAAAATCGAAAAATCATCACATTGAGGTACGGTTTGTGCCATAAGTATTGGTAGGACGGGGGTTTTTTTGAAGTGAAAAAATTTTGTAGTTTCAAAAATCACCTATAGGTGGCGCTGAACGCATTGGAAAGACAATTAAAATAACTTACTGTACGTGTCAAATCGTGTGACAAGCCTAAGTAACCCTGAACAGGTGAGGACCTTTTCCTTTCTTTAGATTTTTCCTAAATCAGAATTTTCGCAAAGCATCTAATGCTGATTCTCCGCTCATGTAATACAGCTTCACTAACAAGGCTTTCCCGATCAAAGTTAACATTCTCGCAAAAACTTCTTCTTTGCACCGTTTACTAATGAATCAAATGAAGAATCTACAGAGCACTACAGCTCTTTTATTACAGCCTCATTTGCATACTTCTGGAAGATGTATTTGGGTAAGCGCCACGTATAGGTGATTTTTTAAACTATAAAATTTTTTTCGTCAAAAGAACCCCCTATCCTGGCAATACATATGGTACAAGCCGTACCCTGTATATATACACACAAAGTAGGATCATGAAGTTCGGAGACTGTGATGATATCTCTAACCCTGATTGGAGGAGAAGGGAACTATTTTACCCTGGTGTAAAGGCACATGTGACGCGAGATGTGAAAAGGACGAAGCAGGCGGCAGTGCAGGGTTTTTCCAGACAATGCGTGTCAGTGAACTGCAGTCGTTCGCGTTCGTCGAAAATGGAAATGGCGTTTGAAGAACAACGTGTGGATATCAAATTCTGCCAGCGTTTGTGGAAATTGCCGACTGAAACATTGCACCTTCTACAGCAGGTGAAATGGGTCACATTGCTGAGAAAACACATTGCTGGGTGCCTCTGTGGGTCACATTGCCGAGAAAATTCGATTTCGCAAAATATTGGCCAAAATTACTTTTTCGAAACGTCTGCCGCTACATAGGGTTCGCTGGTATCACTGAGAGTGTGTATATATACAGGGTGTCCCAAAACATTGACCTCGGCTTTTATTCCTTAAATATGGATCTTAGACATATATAATAAATTACAAAGATGCGTAAGAAGAGGTATAGAATTTTATGAAATCGATTACTATTTTCAACGGAATTAAATTTTAAGAAATACAAAATTTAAATTTTTATATGACCCCCGTACAAAAATATTCCCAATGAGTAAAATGTTTCTCCATACACTAATAAGGTGATGAACAAAATTTCAGCATTTTATTCTAAAAAGGCCTACAGATATGAAAAAACAAACATGCTGACTTAAACCACTTTTCGATGCATCGAGATAGGTTCTCAGAGGGGGAAAATGATGTCGGCAGTTGACGTTTCAGGGATCGTACACAAATTACGAAAGAAAACAATGATTACATAAATAAATAACAATTTTGCCATGTATTGGTACAAAAGTATCTACACTGTGTAGAAAAAATAACTTTACATAAGGATTACAAACTTATTCAAAATGTTTTCCATCCATGCCAAAGATCCATTAAAGATAAGAGGCAGAAATTATTTGCTTATGATACAGTTCTGCGTTGCGTCATTTGCACTCTTGCTGTAAACATTTACATTTTAATGTGTGATTAATCCCTCACCAAATTTGTTTAAACATATCTCTGGGACGTTTTATGATAAAATGCTGAAATTTTGTACATCACCTTATTAGTGTATGGGGCACATTTTACTTATTGGAAATGTTTTTGTACGGTGCCGTATAAAAATTTAAATTTTGTATTTCTTCAAATTTAATCCCCAGAAAATTTTTATCGATTTCATAAAATTCTGTACCTTTTTTTTACGAAACTTTGTAATTTAGTATGTAAGTCTAAGATCAATATTTAAGGAATAAAAGCCAAGGTCAATGTTTTTGGGACACCCTGTATATAATATATATATATATATATATATACATATGAATGTCCACAGAGATCCCGTCAAAAAACATATCCTCAATAATAATTTCTTCCTACTTCCAATAAAATAGAATATAAATACTTTGCTGAACACGGTTTGAAAAATATTACTATACATATTTTGGATATGAAAACAAATACAGCAGATAGGTATTTTTTTACTTCTTCTATATTAAATCAAATTGTACTCTTTTTCCATATGGATTAAATCAATTATATCTAAATGGTAATATTCTGTAAAATAATTTTGTAGATAATAAATATTCTATTTTTAATCACCTTTTTTTTTGAAACCCCATTTAAATAATAGTCAATCAGTCAAATTCAAAAGATTTAAACGTGGCAAAGGAAACTCCATACATCATGATTATAAAGCTGAGATAAAATGTTTATATAATGAATTTAATAGCACTTATCAATGGAAATTAATAAAATCATGGGTTTTTGCGGTAAAGAAAAAACATTTAAATAATGTTTATGCCATTTTCTTAAATTTTAATCTTACTAAAAAACATTTTAATCATTTTTTCTATAATTTGCTCATTACAAGATCAAAGTATTTAATTTTAAACCTTAATCAATTACATAATAATAATACGTTTACTAATCCTTATTGTGTAATTTCTTTTAAGCATCGAATTTATAATTCTCTAAATTTTGGTCATCTATTTAACAAGTTTAAACATTTATTGCCTATTGGAGATTTGAGAGTTTCAAAGACTTTTAAATACAACAAGCCTATTGGTAGATCTATATTTAATTATAATGAAATTCCACAATCTCTCTCTATAGATCATGATTCTATGTTAATTGCAGATAATGAATGTATTTGCAAAGTAAACAAATATGCTAAATATCTAAATTTAGACTTGGGGCATATAGTTAAAAGAGACTTATGCATAGTTAAAGACGATATATTAAGAACCATTATATCATTTGGCACTAAATTCAGGATACCATCCTGTAATAATTCTTTAAGTTTTAAAATCAATAAATCTTGACCTTGATAAATATATATATATATATATATATATATATATATATATATATATATATATATATATATATATATATATATATATAAATTAGCTTCTAAATGTGCTCTACCGTTAGAGGCATTTAATATGTGGAAATTTACTTTATTAGAATTTATTAAAAATGCTATTGGTAGTATTAAATTGTCTAGATCTATATATAATATTGATAATATAAAACACTTCATTAATGATTTAAAAAGATCTTTTGTTATTACCTATGTGATAAAGCCTCTACTAATTATGCTATTATATATAAAAATGCAATTTCTGTTAGATTTTTTAAATAATAATAGTCTATTTAAACTAGATTCACATTCCATTAATATTATCAAATTGAAAATTATCGATATGTATAGTGATTTAAATATTAAATATAAATTTCTTAAATTTCCATATATAGTGCTTATTCCTAAATTTCATAAAAATCCTATAAAATTTAGAACAGTAACTAGGGGTCATAATACTTACTCTACTGCTGCGAGTAAATTACTACTAAATTCTTTAAATCTAACAGATGATGGTTTACGCCAGTCTAGCAATAATTACCTTATTCTAAATAATAGTAAAGAATTAAAGAATAAATTAACATCACTAAGAAAACTAATAGGATTTCAAACTCTTGATTTTAAAAATCTTTTTAATAAGATTAAAATCTCAGATCTATATGATGCAATTTTAGCTCTATATAATGCTTATATTGCTAATCTATGAACTCATACAAATTTTATGAATTTTGTGAACTTCTTCAATTTGTTATTTCAGATAATTATTTTTTTAATGGAAATAAATTATACTTACAAGTCTCAGGAGTTCCACAGAGTGGCTACAGTAGCAGTATGTTAGATATTTATACCTTTATCATTATAAACAGTCTTTTACTTCAATAGATTATAAAATTTACATATATGTTGATGATCTGATTTGCTTAGTATATACTGGAAATTATGTCATAGATATAGATTTCTATCCGGACAATTTGGAATTAATTCCAAATGAAGCCACTATTAGTAATAATATTATTTTTTTTGGATTTAAATCTTTTTATTGAACCTACTAATGGAATTGTTACAAATTTATATGATAAAAAGACTATTTTAATTTTAACATTAATAAAATATTACTATTTAATTCCTACAACTCGATTCAATTGTTTAGAAATATTATATTTAATCAGCTTTTTAGAATTTATAGATTATCAGTTAAAAAAATTCATGGTATGCATATAAATAATCTAAAAATTACCAGCAAATAATATAAATATCCAGCTTAATTAGTAAATGGTATAGTTAATAAAAAGTTTAGATTAACTGAATTTTCATGAATTCTCTTCATAGTATCTTATATTAGCCAGACATCAATATTCTCTTGTATTAATAATACTTAATAGTTACATCCACTTAAACATTAGCTTTAATGTTATAAGCCCCACTATTTTGTAGCTCTTACTGTATAATATTACCTTTTAATGCCTTTTCGCATTACTACGGTCTATGTTACGGTCAATGCGATTAATCGGTTATTATTAATAATAACCGGCTATTATTAATACTGACCAAAAAAACGGGTTAAAGTGAATAATTTATGAAAATTTATCACATGAACCGGTTGTTATTAATATAGCCGGTTATTATTAATAATAACTGGCTATTATTAATACTAACCAAATAAACGGGTTAAAGTGAATAATTTATGAGAATTTATCACATGAACCGGTTGTTATTAATATAGCCCGTTATTATTAATAATAACCGGCTATTATTAATACTAACCAAATAAACGTGCTAAAGTGAATAATTTATGAGAATTTATCACATGAACCGGTTGTTATTAATAATTACCGATGACGTTTGGTCAATGTAATAATTTTTAACGCGTTTAGCTTGAGATTTGTAATAAATACAATTAATATAATGTAATTTGTATAAATATGATGTCATTTGTTAATAATAAATATAATGTAATTTGTTAATAATAAATATAATGTAATTTGTTTGTGGTAATAAATAATGGATGTATCTTATATATAACAGTAATCATTATTATAAAGCATTTTTTAAGTTGACCAAATTTCATTGCTAACTAAACTGTTAATGTATGTAATTTCATACACTTCCTATCGCATGATAAAAATTACGCTTAATAAATTATGCGGTTTCAATAAATTATGCTTAATTAATCACAATGACCAAACTTCATTAGTAATTATTAATATTTACCAGTAAATATGATTAATATGCTATATTTATAACATTTACCAAAAGACGTGGTCATTATTAATACTATCCAGATTTTTCACGTAACCGCAATATATATATATATATATATATATATATATATGTGTGTGTGTGTGTGTGTGTGTGTATGTATTACTTTTCATAAATAAATGTTAGCAAGAGTCGTGATTATCAATTAAACTTTTATGTCACTTTAGTGCACGAATTAAGATACTATTTTATTTGCTGCTGATATTTTATTATTACCTGAACAATCAGATCCATATTCAGTTCGCAGTTTTCTGGAAACAAAATTCCTATTCCATTATAAATATAAAAAATCTGATGTGGGCAACACATGACTTTCCTTATATAATGCAATGAATTTACTACTTTTACTGTTTAAAAAATGTTATTCTTATAATAGATACTTATATTCTTTCCAAGATATTGAATTTTCTTCAATTAGTTGTCACTTTCATTGTTTTAGCGTCATTTTTATCCATGGCGAGATTTTCGTTAATTTGGCAACATTTAAAAATGCCGCCAAGTTGGCGACATTCCGCTAAATTTATCGCCAAAATCTCGCCAAGCGTTATGGACGGAGAAATAAGTTATTCTTACAGCAGATAAATGACTATGGCGTTCAAATACAAAAATATTACTCAAAGTATATTTTCTCGTGAATGGAACGAGTTAGATCTATGAGAATGATGTCGTCAAATTTATCACATGATATTACGTATGAAAAGCAAACATTTTTCTCAACAGTTAATATTTTTTTTAATTTATTGGATTCTTTTGATAAATTTATTTGAAAAATGTGCAATATCTCTAGAACGGTTCATGCTAGCGTTCTAAAGTTTATTTCAATCGTTTTCTTAAGAAAAATTACATAAGAAATATCTATTTGCATAACTTTATTAAAGGTTTTGATTTTTGATGTTTTTTTTTAAATTTTTCACTCGAAAATTTTGGGGCGTTCTGAACATTCGATTGTGTTTTAAAACAATAGGCTTCCAGTGTTCATAAATTGCGATTTTTGTACCAAATTTCATTCGAATCGCTCCATTCGCTGATGAGATATCGTCTTCACAGACTCACTGACACACACACACACACACACACACATACAGACATCACCTCAAAAATGTTCGATTCGTGATCAGGGTTGCTTGAAACGTGATCTCCCGTCGAAAACTCGAATTCGAATTTTTCGTTACAATACTTTCCTTATACATTATGTATATAAGGAAAGTACTAAGCCGTTTTACTTAATTGTTTGTGGGGGCGCGGTAGCCCATTGGTTAGCGCGCTGGAGTTGCACTCGGTAGGCCCGGGTTCGATTCCAGCCACTGCCAAAAAAACTGCCGCCGTGTTCACGCGGAGTACGATCACGTTAAACATGTGGGTCCGTAAGTCCTTCCGAGAGGTTGGTGGTAGGGGAAGGAGGGTACCGTCCCTGTGGATGCCTCCCCTACTGGGTTCCGGTCTAAATTGGGTGGCACTTCCCGGCTGTCCAAACAGTACACCTTTCTGGTAGGTCGAGCGGTCTGGGTCTCAACAACAACAACTTAATTGTTTGTGGATTTCACTTTTATTTATAAATTTTCTACAATGAAAGTTTTAATATTATACAAATATTTATAAACTTACTGTAAGAGTATTTTTACTAATTTTAAATGTATCTATAATTGTCAGAGAGCAGCTGATTTGACTGTAGAGAGGTATAGGATAAAGTTTAAACATCCGCTAAATTCCATAGTGCATTAATTAAACGTTTTTAATAATTAAAAGCTAGCATTTTGCTGTAATAAACCAATGTTTTGAGTTCAAACAACCAATTCCTATAAATATAGTTCCTTATATTGTAATAAAGATTATTCTGAATTAATATTCAAAATAAATGATGTTGAAATAGAAAACGTTTATAGTTAATGTACACATATTGGGTGTATGAATACAAAAGACAATAAATAGCCAGTCATAGTTTTCACAAAATATTCACCTTGCTGCAAGTATGAATATAAATGCGTTTTACATTTCAAAAGTAAACTAAATCATCAACTTTTATTAAATGTGTGCCAAATTTAAACACGTATTTGTAAATTTCTAAAAACAGTATGTATTTATCATTCCTTCAAAAATAGATTCAAAAGAAAAGTAAATAACATACATAGTATCACCTTAATGGAAATATTAAATGGAACATGACCACATTCTGGTTTACGAAAACAACTACCAAAAAAAAAAAAAAAAAAATTTTGCCATATAATCCATCACTTTCGTTAAAATCGATGTTGTCTATAAATTGTCTAATTTTTCAAAAATCAACGTTGAAATTTTATCATTTTAACTCGTTAAAAGTAATTTATACGCAATCGACTCAATATATTAAATTTATTTCAACCTATAAAATTTCATTTAAGACAGCTATACTAAGATCTCAGTATTTACTTCTCGTTTTTTTACTTTCCTTATATAGATAATGTATAAGGAAAGTATTGTGACGGGGTCGAAAATTCGAATTCGAGTTTTCGACGGGAGAGCACGTTTCAAGCAATCCTATTCACGAATCAAACATTTTTGAGGCGATATCTGTGTGTGTGTGTGTGTATCAGTGAGACTATGGCGACGATATCTCACGAACGAATGGAGCTATTCGAATGAAATTTGGTACAAAAATTACAATTCATCAGCACTGGAAGCCTATTGTTTTAAAACACAATCGAATGTTCAGAACTCCCCTAAATTTTCGAGTGAAATTTTAAAAAAAATCATCAAAAAATCAAAACTTTTAATAAAGTTACGCAAATAGACATTTCTTATGTAATTTTTCCTTTAGAAAACGATTGGCATAAACTTTAGAACGCTACCATGAACCATTCTCGAGATATTGCACATTTTTCAAATAAATTTATTAAAAAAATCCCATAAATTAAAAAAAATATTAACTGTTGAGAAACATGTTTACTTTTCATATGTAATATCATGCGATAAATTTGGTGACGTCATTCTCATGGATCTAACTAGTTCCATTCACGAGAGAAGATACTTTGAGTAGTACTTTTGTATTTGAACGCCAATAGTCATTTATCTGATATAAGAATAACTTGTTTCTACGTCCATAACACTCGGCGAGATTTTGACGACGAATTTAGCGGAATGTCGCCAACCTGGCGACATTTTTAAATGTTGCCAAATTAACGAAAATATCGCCAAATGGATTAAAACGACGCAATATCAATGACAATGACGACTAAATGAAGAAAATTCAATATCTTGGAAAGAATATAAGTATCTATTATAAGAATAACATTTTATTTTAACTTTTAAAGTTGTAAATTCATAGCATTGTATAAGGAAAGTCATGTGTTACCCACATCAGATTTTTTCTAAATGTGATGCCATTTTTCAAAAATACGTTTTTGATTATTACTTTCCCCACATATATAGTATAATGTATAGAGAAAGTATTGTGACGAGGCCTAAAATTCGAATTAGAATTTTAGGCTAGAATGTGCATTTATGCGTATGAGTCCATGAGTCTGTAGATATGATATCTCACAAACGAATGAAGCGTTTTCGTAATTTGGTACGATTATTACGATCCTTGAATACTGGAACTCAATCGACTTTAAACTCGATCCAAAGTTTGAGGACAACCTAAATTTTGACTGAATTAAAAAATATCATAAGAAAACAGGATTTCATTCTAAAACGAATAACGTAATGTTTAGAACGCTAACTTGAACCGTTTTCGAGATATTGCATGTTTTTTAAATAAATGTATCTGAAAAAATACATAAAAATGAATAGTCGTAAGTATCATCAAATATCACTTCGATAAAAAATTGGTAACGTTCGCGTCTAATTTAGCGAAATATGGCCATCTCAACGACTTTTCAATGTGCAGCCAAATTGGAGAAAATGTCGTCAAATTGGCAAAATTGACACTAACTTTGCAAAATGAATTATAATTAACATAGTGTAATATAATAAGTATTGTTACATAGTAAACCCATGCGTCAACGGCCCTACCGTGCTGAAAACACCGGTTCTCGTTAGATCACCGAAGTCAAGCAGCATCGGGCGCGGTCAGTACTTGGGTGGGTGACCACCTTGGAACACCGCGTGCTGTTGGCAAATTTCGGGCGCGGTAGCCCGGTGGTTTGCGCGCTGAATTTGTACGCCTCCACAACTGCCGCCGTGTTCATGCGGAGTACGATCACGTCAAACATGGGGATCCGAAAGTCCTTCCGAGAGGTTGGTGGTAGGAGAAGAAAAGTACGGTCCCTGTGGATGCCTCCCCCACTGGGTTCCGGTCTAAATTGGGTGGCACTTCCCGGCCGTCCAAATGATTACCTTACACCTTTCTGGTAGGTCGGACGGTCTGGGTCTCAAACAAACAAACATGGTAAGCTCATGATCCAATTTGGGTTTGTGATCGTGAGTCATAGCTTTTATATCTTGGGGATCAGCCCCAGGTACCAGCTGCAAAAAAAAAAAAAAAAAAAAAAAAGACAGGATGTGCGGATGGTCTTTGGAGATCACATTTTACTGAAAATATGCAATTTTGTCCGAACCGGGCGAGATCATAGATGTTACGGACTTTTTGAATAAGTGCTCGAAACAGTATTAGTTTGCTGGGGCTTGCAAAAGGGTTGGCTTGACTGGAGAGGTCTAGAAATAATGATGTTGCTTTCGGGTCAAAGAGTTACGCCCCAGAAACTAATGAGATCGTCTTCAAGATTTTAGAGGTGTGTTTTTAAACTTTGAGAGAGAGAGAGTTTTAAATTTATAAAATGGAGAGTTCGAGAGGGTGTTCTAGATCGAGTGACCTAATAGTCGAGACACTTTTCCTCCTGGCACCTCTGGGAACGAACGGATGATGGTTGTGAAAGACTCGCCAATACGAAATGATGTCGGTGAGTTCCCTTTTGGGACTTTTCCTCATTTGCTCACATTTCTCCTTTAAACAAATCTCTTCCTCCTTTAAATAAATTTATATCACGGTTAAGCATATATTTTTATAAAATAGTTACTATCTTTCCAATTCAGTTGGTAAGACACATGTAAATTGTTTTAATTGTTTTACAACCCAATGAAGGGTATAAATATTAATGGTTATTATAACACTTGGAAATAGGTTTAGGTGTTTTTTGGTAAATAAATTATGTATTTCTTAATGTATGCACGGCCTTGTTCTTTACGCGCTCTTACAGGGCGTTTCCTAAAAAGATGTAGATACCTCAGGACAGGTATATTGCTTAGTCATGTTAGCAATATTTCAAATTGTCAAGTTATATTTGAACAAAATATAACTTAATTGGGTACTTCAAAAATTTTTACATGTTGTCATCTAGAAATGCGCTTAATTTCATCATGCTTTTTAACGTTAAAAGCACTGTTCGGTGGATCTTTTCCATTATTATTTCTCGTTGAAAGAACCATATGAGATATTTTGTATTTTTTATGTGCATGTTGCATAATCTTTAGAAAATTTGGCACACATTTGATATTGAAACTTTTTTTAACATGACGTGTTTCTTAAATAAATATTTAAAAACTCAAATACCACTTTTATTTGAAAATAATTATGTATATATTAATATTAATATTCTCTATGCAATTGTGTATCACTATTAATGGTTTTTAAAGTTCAGATAGTCTATAGGTGAATGTCTGAAAATTTTATGCATTTATAGATCAGATATACAGAGTGATTATGATTAAAATTCCCGGTTTGAAAATGCTCTCAAATAAAAAGCACTGGTTCAATTTTGCGTGAACACTCGTGGAGCAATGAAATTTTGTTTGGTAAAGAAAAAAACAGTAGTTCAAAAAGTCGCCGCTAGGAGAATAATTGACGCTTTACTACACTAGAATGCAATACAAAAGTAGTAAACGTTGACTTACTCATTGGCTAATAACGTAATAAATGTTCAATATGCTGTCCTTCGCATTCTGAAACAAGCTGAAAGCGCAAAATAGCGTGTTCAACAACAGATTTGAGTGTTTCTGTAGAGATGTTGTGGATGTGATGCGTGATGCTAGCTTTACGTTCCGCTAAATTGGTAATGTGTTCATTAAACACCACATTCTACAGATGCCCCCAAAACCAAAAATCAGATGGATTGAGGTCAGGGGAACGTGCTGGCCATCTTACAGGAAAATAGTGGCTGATGATTCTGTCATCTCCAAAATGACTGCGAAGTAGCCGCTCCACTAGTTTTAAGATATGTGGTGGAGCCCCATCCTGCATGAAAATAGTGTTATCGATACACTGACGCTCTTGCAGTGTGGGTATAACGTGACTTTTCAAAAGACGTTCATATCCATGGCCATTGACAGAACAGGTGACGGGGCCATGAGGACCAACTTCCTCAAAAAAGAAAGGCCCGATAATAAACTCTGCTGTAAATCCGCATCACACAATGACTTTGGGGTATTGAAGAGGAACCTGGCGCAGTTCCTGTGGATTTTCGGTTGTCCAGATTCTGCAATTTTGCGTATTAACAGATCCGTGGAGATGGAAGTGTGCTTCGTCAGTCCACAAAACGTTCCAGGTCCATTCCTCGTCCATTTGTATCCGAGCCAGAAATTGAAGTGCGGACATTTCACGTGCAACATTGTCCACATGTAGCAACTGTTGAACATGGGTCGGTTTGTAAGGATAACATTTCAAAATGTGTTTCAAAATTTTTTGCACCGTACTGGAGGGTACGTCTAATGATCGGGCAAGTTCACGTGCACTCGTAGATGCATTAGAGTTACGCTCTTCTTCTAACGCTGTAGCTACATCTTCCACTATCTCTCCTTCGACTGCTTTCTGTCCCGTGCCAGGTTTGATGTCCAAAGAGCCAGTCTCTTCAAATTTTAAAATCATTTTGCGCAAGCTTTTGCCATACAGAGGACCAGATTTTAACTTTTACAATGTTCTGAACTTTCTAAGAGCTACTAAACAGGAGCTGTTATTCTCATAAAACAATTTGACAAGAAGAGCACGATCTTTTAATGATAGAGTCATTGCGACAGAACAATAGAGATTTTTTCATTATGAGAAACAAGTTCCGCTCTTCCTTTTTTATAGCAAACGTTTATTGCAACGTCACTGTCTTACGCAAATTTGCAGCAGCATTTGAAGAGCAATTATGTAAAATCCACTTTTTGTGAAAAAAGATACGGCTTACGTTTGCTTAGAATTTAACATTGTTTCAATGGATGAAATTTTTGTTTTCATTCCTTGCATGCATATGATGATGAAAGATCGACTTTTAATTCAATATTTGAAGGACAGCATATTGAACATTCACGTCATTAGCCAATGAATAAGTCAACGTTTATTACTTTTGTATTGCATTCTAGTGTAGTAAAGCGCCAATTATTCTTCTAGCGGCGACTTTTTGAATTACTGTTTTTTTCTTCACCAAACAAAATTCCATTGCTCCACAAGTGTTCACGCAAAATTTCAAATCATTCTGAACAGTGCTTTTTATTTGAGACCATTATCAAACCGGGAACTTTAATTATAACCACCCTGTATATAGGTGAACGTCTGAAAATTTTATGCATTCATTTCAAACAGTTAATGTGGCTATTTGTAGAGATTTATCCCTGCCCATAGTGACTGAGCTCAATTTACTTCTGTAGTAGGAATGGAAGGATTTTTAAAGGCATTTTGACTTGAATAATTTCATACAAGAAACATTTGCAATGTTTTTTTAATTTATTACAAATCACATGTTTTTATTACAAATGATAATTTTTTTTTATTTAAAAATTCATTTCCAAAAAGGTTTTGCAAGATAATAAAATTGTAATAAAATTGTCGAGTGTTGTTCAACTATAATAAAATTACCTGGAGTGTGGCTCAACTGTAATAAAATTTCCTGGAGTGTGGCTCAACTGCAATTAAATTACATGGAGTGTGGCTCAACTGTAATAAAATTATCTGGAGTGTGGCTCAACTGTAATAAAATTATCTGGAGTGTGGCTCAACTGTAATAAAATTATCTGGAGTGTGGCTCAACTGTAATAAAATTTTCTGGAGTGTGGCTCAACTGTAATAAAATTATCTGGAGTGTGGCTCAACTGTAATAAAATTATCTGGAGTGTGGCTCAACTGTAATAAAATTATCTGGAGTGTGGCTCAACTGTAATAAAATTATCTGGAGTGTGGCTCAACTGTAATAAAATTATCTGGAGTGTGGTTCAACTGTAATAAAATTTTCTGGAGTGTGGCTCAACTGCAATTAAATTACATGGAGTGTGGCTCAACTGTAATAAAATTATCTGGAGTGTGGCTCAACTGTAATAAAATTATCTGGAGTGTGGCTCAACTGTAATAAAATTATCTGGAGTGTGGCTCAACTGTAATAAAATTATCTGGAGTGTGGCTCAACTGTAATAAAATTATCTGGAGTGTGGCTCAACTGTAATAAAATTATCTGGAGTGTGGCTCAACTGCAATTAAATTACCTGGAGTGTGGCTCAACTGTAATAAAATTATCTGGAGTGTGGCTCAACTGTAATAAAATTATCTGGAGTGTGGCTCAACTGTAATAAAATTATCTGGAATGGGGCTCAACTATAATAAAATTACTTGGAGTGGGGCTCAACTGTAAAAAATTTACCTAGAGTGTGGTTCAACTCGACTTTTTAATACCTGTATTTATTTATTTATTTATTTATTTCAGATTTTGAAAGAAAAAAATTGAAAAGTCGGTATCGTGGGATCAAATGATTACAACTATAGCGTGTTATCCTTCACTTTAAAGGGTTTGAAAAAATATTTCGATTGATACCATACTTGATTATGCTCCCCAATAGGGGGTGTAACTTGTTCCTCAAGGGTTAATAATGACATTACTAACAAAAACATTTGTATCGCGGCTATTTTTCACAACAATGATTGAAACTTTGAAAGTCTCATGATCAGGGACTCATAAATAAACCCTTTTAAGCATGATTGTGTCAAATATTGTTCTATGCTACCATGTTAAAAAAGTATAAAATTTCGAATAAAGTTCGAATCGAATTCATGTTTGCTCGAAAATTCTATCTAGTTCTAGATTTTTTATAACAAAGCCGGATACGATATATATTATACCGGATATAAAATCCATTAATATTTGTGACTGTTATAGTATACACAAGAAATCGAACGCAAACAGACAAAGACAGACAGACGGAAATCACTCCAAAAATATTCAAAATGTGTTCAGGAGGTCTTAAAATATATATTGGCATTAAAATCTCGAAATCAAAAATATTCGTGAAAGCAATACTTTCTCAATACTACGTATGAGAAAGTAAACATTACAAAATGCCATTAATTTACCCCGCTCACAACTGAAATCGCAACACCATGAAGAAATTGATGTATCCTTATGAAATTTATAGAATATAATTGTAACATGAAGATGTGCAAATGATAAAAAATCATGCTTGGAAAATGAAAGCAAGGAACTTTATTGACATTAGATCAATATTGAATAGGTTCACTGCGAGGGCTATGTAGGATTAAATACAACGAGTCATCCCGTTAATGAGATGGGCAATGGTGTGTTGAGGGATGGCATTCTACACAGCATGCAATTGGGTTTGTAACTGAACGTGGTTTGCTGGAATTGGGAGTTCTCTTAATAGGCGTCCCCTGATGTCCCAGATATACTCAATTGGCGACAAATCCGGAGAATATGCTGGCCAAGGCAGAATATTAAAACCTGGTAGAATAATCATAGTTACCCGTGCAGTATGTGGCCTGGCATTATCCTGCTGAAAAAACAGTCCAGGTCTGGTTGACAGATATGGCTGTACCACAGGTCTCACAATGTCAGAGACTTATCGTTGTGCCGCGATACTGCCGAAACGTGGACCAAAGGTGTTCGTCCACCAAATGTTATACCCCCCCCAAACCATGGTACCACTTGGGGGGGGAGCTGTGTGGCAACTGATAGAAAAAGCTTCTTTGTGACGTTGTTGAAAGCGCCGCCATGCGCGAGTACGGCCATCTGACATGCCAAAACAGAATCATGATTCATCCTTGAGCAGAATATTTCGCCATTCTGTCGACCAATTGCGCCTCATTTGAGACCACTGGAGACGCCGTAATCAGTGAAGACGTTGAAAGGGTAGGTGACGAAAATGTCGTCTACCTCGGAGTTCTGCGTCATGCAAATGGTTTCGAATTGTTAGCGTCGAAACCACGTTATCTGTAGTGTGAAAGGCCCAGACCATACAGCCAACCCAGGGGTTAATGGCAATTAAGTGTATGGCCGGGACGTTATCTGTAGTGTGGACTAAATGTCGTTGTAACACGGTTGCTATGGTAAACGGCTCCCTCGCAACGCTTCTCAAAAGCATTCGATCTTCACGTGGTATGGTACACTTGGAAACTCCACTTCCTGATCTTCGTGTCGTTTCGTTGTCTCTCACGAACCGTAACACACACCTTTGAACGGTGCTCACGTCACGACCCAACAGTTCAGTGATCCTTCGAAGCCTCATTCTACCCTCACGTAAAACAATGAATTGTTGCCGTTCCGTTGACGACAACTGAACGTATGCAGTACGTCGACGTACTCTTGTCATACTGTGATGATTTTTACAACCTGCAACTAATGGCGCTACAATTTAGCTGTGATATCACTCCTCCTTGACCTGGGGCTTTTATGCTGCTCGGCAAGGTGTTACGTCACTATGCGTAAATAAACTGTGATCATTTGCATATCTCGTCTTGCTGTTTCCATTGACTGATTTACATAAAGCTACACCTACAACTTTATGGTGTTGCGATTTCAGTTGTGAGCAGTGTATTACTTTCTGCACATAGTATAATGTATATAGAAAAGTGACGGGGTCGGAAATTCGAATTCAAGTTTTCGACGGAAAAGAATATCTCAAGCATCCTTAACTCGAAATAAATATTCTTGAGGTGATATCCCTGTGTGTGTTTATCTTAATGTGTATGTTGTATATTTTTGTGATGCAAATATCTGACAAAAGAATGGGGCGTTTCAAACGTAATTTGGTATAATTATTACAATTAGTGAATAATGGAACTCCATTGATTTTAAACGAAATCGAATGTTCTTAACACACCCTCAAGTTTCGCATGAATTTTTGAAAAAATCATTAAAAAATATGAGAACTTTTAATGATGTTAAATAAATAATAATTTTTTTACGGAATTTATCGTTAGAAAACAATTAGTATGCACTTTAGAACGCCAGCACGAACATTCTCGAAATATAGAACGCGTTCGGATAAATTTATCAATGAAGCTGCATAAAATTAAAATAAGTAGCATATTTAATGGGTTGACATTGGCGTTAAATTTGACGAAATCTTGACGGCTTTGTAACACTGTTGCTAAAGTTTCAACAAAATGGCTGATTAAAGAAAATTATGACAGAATTGACGAAAATTCAATATCTTGGAAAATGCAATTTTTGTTATACTTCTTGTCACTTTGGGGGAATTAATATTCTTAATTCGGGTTATATAGTATGGGTTATATAGTACGGGTTATATAGTAAGGGGTTATATAGTACTTAAATGTTTAGAAAGGAAGTCTTATGAAAACATTCTGCCATGAATATCATTAGTTTGCTGGTGAAAGAAGTGAAGATGTAGAGAATTGCGTAGTTAAAGTCATGTGCTGCACACATCAGATTTGTTTCATTGCAATTCAGTTATTATACTTTATTTTATTTGTAACTATGTTAAAATATACAGCATGAAACATTTTATTTGCTAATTTTGGTCCCTTGTCTTTTGTCTCCCCAAATTATTTTATCATGCCTCGCCGTTGTCCAGGAGGTCTTGAGACTGTCCCGTGCTTTCAAATTCGAGCCTTTGACATCGAAATCTTGAGACAAGCATATCCATCAACAGAGCTACTCAGGCACGGCGTATATGATATAATATCAGACAGAAATATTAATGAGGGCAAATATGCCAATGGACAAAAGCGGAAGACATTCACTTCTTTTACGAGAACTTTCAAAGAAGCACACGCAATCGCTCCAAGTGATTTACCTCTTACCTTTAGTGAAATATGCGTGTGCAACAATGAAAGCTGCCCGCTGGGCAGAAGATGAAACTAGGAAAATGAATTCTGTTTGAAGGAAATCGTAAATAACCCTGAAGCTGCATTGATGACATATTTTACCAGATAAAGTCTTTATTGCGAGTTATGCAATTACATTTAGAAGCGTGTTTTGAAGTTTTTCAAAGGGGGAGAGGGGTTGCGGTTCGGAGACGGGGAATATTCGACTTTAAGTGGGGGAGTTAGTTATTCGTCCAAATGTACTAGAAATGTAGATTTACGATAGGTACAATTTCACCTTATAAGTGAATATATAACAGTGGAGCAAAGATTTGCGGAAAAGGGCGCTTTAGTTGGGCTTGACAATGCCAGCCTCAAAATTTCCCTGAAAATTTTCGGTTCATAGTGGGTATGAACACGATACCCAGGGGTGGATTTGTTATAGAAGAACTAAGCGGACGAGCTGATCCTCCTCCTACTACCCCCACATCAATTAAAAAGTCAATCAAATAATTAACTGCGACTTAAAAAAGCTATGTGTGATTTGACAGATGGTTAGGATCCTTCAGTATATTCTAGATCTAAAAGTACAACTTCGATTTTGCGAGAACTTGGCGCGAACTATTTTGATATTTTGTAACTTTCTTGGAAACAGGTTTTGCTTTTTGTATTTGACCGGAGTTTTTTACTAAGAAGTTGCCTTTTTGTGAGACACATTTTACTATATTTACAAAAATAACAAAATGGAAATATAGAGATATACTGAAACAGTTAAAGATAAATTTCAACTTTCGAGATCTCCCAGTCAGGGACCAAACAGAGCCACCCATGCAAATTCTGGGCCCCATTACAAATATTTATCACTGAGCCCCTTCATATTTGATTTTCCCCTTTATGCGAATTTTCCATGTTTTTTTCCTCAAAAATATTTTAGGAGTCCGGGCGCCTTCTGTAGTCCGCCCCATCTTTTGAGTGATGACCCCTACTCTAACAGAGGGTTTGGAGACTTTAGAGTATAAACCCTGGCTTTGTAGCCGTTTGTAGTTTGATCTCAATCTTCTATAAATTGGAAGCGATGGCGGCCTGATTGACGGACTCCGTTTGATACTATAGAGCATATAAAGCAGTCATTACCAATCTTCGTGTCTGGAGAAACCCTTGAAATATTTCGTAAAATTTGGCGGTTATATAAAGGGTAGTAAGTTGTATTTTTTTTTGCTCACAGAACATTGTGCCCGGACTTGTGAAGCGCCAGAGCTCCGAGGCACTCTAGTTAGAATTCATTGCGATAGAGAGACACAAGTTTGACACACATAGAACATTTTCTTACTAGAAGTTATGTTTTAAGCTATTCGGTGCTGACAAGCAGCAAGAAATACAAACAAGTCAATCTTTACTTCTCATTGCACTTAGAACACGATTACAAGATTTTGGAACGCCCTTGTTGGCCCTTATTGGACAAAGGATACATTTTTATTAAAACATATTTCCCAGAAACTTTGTTCCATCTTCCTACTTGTATGAATCTAATCTTTCTTGCTTCTTTACATTCAAGACTGCTTTGTGAAACCAATCGTATAAAATGTCAATACTTTCAACTCTTCCGTATAAACATTGTTATATATTTACGCATGCGATAAGCAATCGGGCATGGAGCCGATATCAGCGGAAAAAATTCCATCATCGCTACCTTTTTATCATGCAATGCAGGATAAAAATAAACTTGCTTGAATATAAGTTCGGAATCAAACTGTTCTTATCATGTCTGTGAATCTATTGACGTCATTATAAGTAATTTCGGAATATTTTCTTCACTAAGATTTCTCTAGTGTTCAGAAACGTAGAACTTTCCGATTGGCAAATTGCATTGAGACGCGATTTCTACAGGGGCGTCTTCAAGGATCAGCATCCTTAAAATATTTAGCAAAAGTATCTTAAAATGTTTAATATAAAATATTTAACAGAAATTAATAACATATATAGAGTGAGAAATTAATAATATATATAGAGTGAAAAGCTGCATTCGACTTTCTCATCTCCTTTCTTATGCTCCAGGCTGTTAAAGTCCACATCTAGCATAATCAGTATTAGAAATAAAGAAATTGTATCTATTTATCAGATTTGATTGCGAATTATACATTAAAAAATTTACTTAAAAATACTTCATATTTTTTGCTCAAATTAGCAACTGGTCTACTTCAGGAAATTGTTATTGTTTTCTCTAGGAAATAATTCCACAAAAATCTTAATTTTTTAGTAATTCGCGTTTTGCTGATGAAAATTACAGAACAATCAATCTAACTCTAATTTTTTATATAAACTCTCATTTCAAGTGAGTGAATTTCACTCATTTGGGCTAGTTTCCACTCCTTTGGTCTGGGAAAAACTCAACTTGTTCTTTTGAGTGAAATTCACGCTTTCTCCAACGTGAATACGGCAAATATTCACAAATAATAGAGAAGAAAATCAGCAGTAGAAATCGTAATTTATCAAATGATAAAAGTATCATTCATTTTGAACCAAAAGAATGTCCACTAATCTTTTGACTGAAAAAGTCACCCTATCGGTCTAAGCGTGCAATGTACCCAAACATGTAATCATGGACACACATATATATATACACAGAGACAAGAGGACATCCCACTAAATGGTTCGAAACGTGTTTACGGATCCTTAAAAACGTTTTCTCTCTCAAAATCTCAAAATCGGAAATTTGATGAAAACAAAAATTAAAAATCTGATGTGGGCAACACATGACTTTCCTTATATAATGCAATGAATTTACTACTTTTGCAGTTAAAATAAATGTTATTCTTATAGTAGATACTTGTATTCTTTCCAAAATATTGAATTTTCTTCAATTAGTCGCCATTTTCATTGATTTAGCGTTATTTTTATCCATTTGGCGAGATTTTTGTTAATTTGGCAACAATTAAAAATGTCGCCAAGTTGGAGACATTTCGCCAAATTCGACGCCAAAATCTCGACAAGCGTTATAGACGGAGAAATAAGTTATTCTTACAGCAGATAAATGACTATTGGCGTTCAAATAAAAATTATTACTCAAAGTATCTTTTTTCCTGAATGAAACGAGCTTATTCCACGAGAATGATGTCACCAAATTTATCGCATGGTATTTGTTGTGACACGTCGCAACACTTTATTTTATTATTCCAAATTAACATTTTTTTTTATAAATCATTAAATATTTTATTTTACTTAATTTATTATTCCAAATTATTCTATTCAAAATTGCTTTTATTTTATATACTCATTAATAGACCAATTGATTCTTTTATTAAATTAAATTATACGTGCTGCTATCAGTTCAGGTTTTTATTCGTACAGTGTACGCCCTTTTTAAAAATGACTTGATACACGCACACCTTTTCAATTGGTAGATCTCGTTTCAGGCGAGACACGGAAACTTGTTTTCTTCTGTCTCACTTGACCTCTCTGGTTGAACAGAAGTTTGGTTTATCTGGCATGGCAACGGTGTGTGTGGCTTCAGCCAATCACAGTGTGCCAGGTTAGGCGGGAAATTGACTCGGGTGTGAAATGCTGATGCTCGCTCTCTTCTCTCTGAAATTTCTTGCATGTGAAGGTTATTGTATTTTTCGTAGGCAAAGGGGCCTTGGCCCTTTGCTTTGCCATTTTCTTTTTTACTATTCATTAAGTTTTAAGCACTGAAGATGAAATTATTTACGTCTAAAAAAATATAAATTATATATTTGTTTTTGGGCATATGTCATGAATCAAGTCTGATTTACTGTGGAATGTATAAAAAGTGTGAATACAGTAATTTGCTATTCTCAAGTGGATTTCTTGTAATTGATTACTACATCAAATACTTCAGTGATTATCATTATTAAAAATTATTGAGTCAAGTTAAAGAAGTTATATTTATTTCTTTGGATTGACAGCAGCATTTGCATCTATGGATATTCTCTGTGGATTTGAATTTTTGCCAATCACTATTCAATGATGGTATTCTGCAAGAATAGTTACGTGTGTTACTATGCATTGATGGTTTAGGAGCCTTTATTGCAATTGTTATGTCGGACATTAATTCGACATAATTATTATAATCTTCTTTCAACTACCTTTAGTGCATTATTATAAAAGATTAATTCTTGGCATATTAGACACGAGTTAATAAATCATCATGAAGATTGAAATATTAGCCTTTTTTTTTATTTATGTGCAAGGAATGATGTAAAAACAGCAGAGTGCACATTGGTATTTATGTGTGCAGTTATTAAGGTACATTTTGGAATTGTATTCTGCTATTATTTTCATTTTTTTTTTTTACAAAGAGAATGAACTTTGAGTATAGTTAAAAAGGACTTTAGATTGTGGTCATTACCATGATGAATATGTGTGATTTTGCTTCATCCGATTGGTGAAGTGTTTTCAGCATTAATTATGTGACTCCTTACACTATTCATTAATTACAAGTAAGTAATTTTAAGGCGCTCACATACAAGTATGGTTTAATATTTAATTACACAACGCAATGCTTTATATTCAAAATTCTATTCCCCACTATATGGTCCCATTCCATTAAAAATTAACAATTAATTTCCCTTCTTAATTGTATGTGAGTGTCCGACCCAATCAGGTGTTGAGATATGATCGTTCAATTGATTATATTATTCTTTAATTAAGTCTCTTGGATGGTTGTATCACAACATCTGGTTATATTAATTTTGGTGCCGTGTGTTTTTATATTTATATGTATAGGTTACTAAATTCTTTGATGAAATTTAAAATTTAGAATTGATAAATAATTTTGATTAATAAAAAAAAAAAAAATTAATGATAATTTAATATAATTGACATTCGCACAGTGTTTTAATATTTTATTTTGGTCAATGTATATTTTTAAATTGATATTATGTTTATTTAATTACACATTTTGATTTTATTGATGTCAATAATTTTGTTTTAAGCTAGAAATATGCTTCTTATTGTCAAATTTAAAGTTTTACATAAATTGATAGTAAAAATTTTATTTTAATGTATTTGAAATATAAGATTTAACTAGACTTTTGAATGGTGCATAATTCTTGATTTGATAAAATTTGAAAATTGATATTTTATTATTTTAAGCATCAATAATTTTTTTTTTGTGATTAACTTTATTTATGTAACATGTTAAGTATCGTTCATTTGTGTATTATAAAATGTTTAAATTGATATATTTTTACCTTAACAAAATCAAAAAAATTTTTTAATGTCATTCTTGATTTTTTTGTGGATAAAATCAAACTGTTTTATTTATAAAGGGTTAGGATTGGTAACGAAAATTTTATTTTGATAAACTTTATATCTTTAGATATTCGAAATTCAAACCGTATGTATATATTTAAATTTATCTTTTGAAGCTGGACTTCAATTGTGTAAATTATTTCTAACTTAATTTGCTCAATTTTGAAGAGAATAACTTTTTTTTGAAGAGAATAATCACCCTTCATTTTGTTTTTTTTTTTGTGAGGAATATGCACTTCACACTTAGGTCTATTTTATGGATAAATTGAGCAAAATAAACTAAAATAATAAATTTGCAAAAAAATTTTTTTTTTCAGCAATAACAATAGAAAATTTTAAATACTAATTAACTATTAAATATAATAAAGTAAAATATAGGTATAAAATAAGTAAAAGTGTTTAATTGTTTTTATTTATATGTTTTAATTATAATAGTAGTAAATATTTAGTTTACTACAAGACATGTGATTTTTTATATATTGTGATAAATTCAGTAGCTGGTGTTTTCTTGTCAGGTCTTTCGCATACATGAATAGGCAAGGCAATGGGCCACCTTTGCTGATTTTAAATCATTCACATTTCATTTTTGTGTAATTTTAGCAAAAGTAGTAAAATCATTCATTTTTGCTACAAATTTTGCATTGTATGTGATTTTTTTTTACTTCAAATATTCTGAGCGGCTTTTGTTTTGAAATTCTTCTCATTCATGAAAATTTTCACTTGAAACAAATGCTAATGCTTTTTTTTTGCTCTTATTGCATTTCACTCTCAATCAGAGAGTGAAGCAATAAACAAATGCTTATTTGAGAGTACTCATGATCACAGTTATTATTGTATGTATGATCAGTTAAAAAACCATAACTGATATTTATTAATTACTCTAGATATGACATTTGTATTGTATTTTGTATTTAATTGTATTTATTATTGTGTTCTTTATTTAAATTTAAAAAAAAAGGTAATCTAAAATTAATTTTAATTGGCTAAATTAAAAGTGTAACAATCAATGTTAATGCTTAAAACAAACAGTATTAAAAGTTATTCTAAAAAAAAAAAAAAATTAATCTCAGTTAATTTAAAATATTAATTTAAAATAATTAATCTAAATATTGTTTACAAAAATTTAGGTCAAAAGCTGTTGAAATTGTTTGGTGTTTTTTTATAAAATAAGATTAAATTCAATGTTTCAAAATATTTATTTTGTAAACTTTTATTGATTTTATTTGCATAATTTAAAAATTCTGAGTGACATTTTGGATAGGTGCAGTTGCAGTTGTTGAGAGCAGTTACAGTTGTCGCAAGTTTTTTTTTTATTATTTTAAAATGTTAATAAATTAATTAGTTAAAAGTAAATTTTCTGGCAAGGAATATTCTATTAAATCGAGTGCTTATTTATATATGATTCATGTTTATTAAATAATTAAAGGTCTGTATGTCAAAGAGTGACATTTAAAAAAAAAAAAAAATGATTTTTAGAAAAATATATGTGTATAAATTGATAATGGCCTAATAATCCCATGGAGCATAGACTCCTAATAATGTTGTTATTGTGTTGTTTTAGTATCGAAGTTCATAAAACTTCAAAATATTTAGTAAAATGGGATAAAATTGATTGAAAATTGTATTGTTTATATTATGTTTGTTGAATATGGCAGAACTCGAATTAGATTATTATATGAGATAGGGTTTTGATTGTGTTTATTTTTATATTTTTCCTTGCATTAATTTTAAAACTTACCACCGAAACAAATTATTTTGATAAATTAAACTTTTAGTATTGCTTAAAGCAATTGTTTTATTTATTAATGAAAAATCACGTTTAATTTTTTTTGTGTAAAATTAAATTAATTACAATTTTTTTTATATATATTGAAGAATTGAGTTAGGATTTGTGTAAAATAGAAAATAAGTATTTTTTTTTTATGATGAAGAACTTTAGAATTTTGATAATTTAATTTATGAACTTATTTTACAGATTATTCAAAACTTCTTATTGAAATTTTTCTTTTATAAGCATTTTTCAGAAAATTTAGCATTAAGCTCTGAACTTCTTATATTTATTTTGGTTATTTATTGCATGTTGAAGGAAAAATTTTAAATTTCAAATTGGTAATTTTATTCAATTGTATTATAATGTCTGGTTTTTGTTGAACATATGTGGGTATCTTCCGACTCTATCTTTTTTTTAATTGCATTTGATGATTCATCCATATCATCAAATTTTTGCTAGGGCTCATTTATAGCTCCGACCCGTTCTCAATATTTCAGTATTTATATTTCTGATTGAAAATCTTGATAGCATCTCCGTTAAGTTTTTTTTTTATCAGATAATTGATACATCTCAGCTATTTATTTCATTCTCTCTTGTCAGTCTTTAATTGCAAATTTTGAATTATTGTCTTTATTCCTCATAAGACATAATCTTTTTGTAATTAATCACATAATCTTTATTCTCTACCTGCAGTTTTATTCGAATATGTGAATATATGTGACTTTTGATTTCAAAATTTTTAAAAATTCATTTTTGTTTGAAATTCATTTTACATTGTTGAATATTTTCATTTTTATAATTCGAATTTGTTAATGGTTTATTTTTCTAATGGTTTATTTTCAGGTTTCTGAGGTTAAAATTTGATTTGTACTAATTTTGTTTTTAAATTTATTATAGTTTCAGCAACATATTGCTCGAGGATTCAAGTGTTGGAATATTGACAGAGAATCTGTTGTCAGTCTTAGTTTCTTGATGGATTTTGATGGATAAATTGAGGCAAATTGTGCTCTATAGCTGGGGGTACAGTTTCTTTGGTCTTTTTTGCCCTGATCAAGCAGAACAGCCTTAGAAGTGTCTCGGTTTTTCATTGATTTCTGTTGGGGAAGTCTGACATTTGGTAACATTTCTTAAAATTTCATTTTATTGAGATATTTCATTTATTAATATAATTCATTAATTCAAATGGAATTCATTTATTGATAAAATTTCATTTTATTGATAGGATTTTATTTTATTTATAATTAATTCATTAATGAATAGGATTCTTTACATTGATATTTTTCATTTCTTTGATTTCAATTGGAATATTATTATTTTGTTTTGGTAAAACAGTTCAGTTTTGAAAATATTTTTTTATGAATAGAGTATTTGGAAATTTTAGTTAATTGATAGTAATTGTTTATTTTTCTTTTAATTCATTTATTCTTACTTGAACTTCATTGGAAGATTTTGATTTATTTTAAACTTTGTATTGAAATTTTGAATTTCATTTTTATATTATTAAGGACATTATTATTTTTGCATTTTGCATTCAATGTTGTGGTTGACTTATGGTCTGATTTTTTTATGGTTCAAATATTGTTAATTATTCTCAGAGACTTAGAATTTAAAATATTTTTCTTATATTCATTGGATTTACTAAATTCATTTATGAACCTTGTTTTACGAATTGTCCAAATTTTGGATTATAGTTCATTGAAATTAAATTTATTGTAGTTCATAGAAGTTAAAATTTCTTATGGAATTCATTCATCATCTTTATTCGAATTCTTATTTGTTTTTGATTGAAATTTAGAAAAAAATTTTTAGGATTTTTTTTGTGGTAGTTAAATAATATATTTTATAGTGATGAATTTTTTACTTTAATAGTGGTAATCAATTCTTTTATGTGACAAAATTTAATGAAAATTTTTTTTTTCTTTTATATACTTGCAACTGCACTCATTCAGATTTTTTTTTATATGTACTCATATCGAAAACAAAAAAATTCTTTACATACTTATTCATACTTATTTATATACATTATTGATTGTACTCATTTAATTACATTTTAATATCATACTTGTCTCAGGATAATGTTGATTATATTGTGTGATCATTTACGTGCACTTAGTAGTAATGGATTCATAGAAATTATGTTCATCTACTGTATTCATCACAGATTGTTTTTATATATATTGTATCAGGCATTTGTCAGATTTTAACATTTTTTTATGAAATTACCAGAATTATTTACTAAGGTTAAATTATTTTTTTTTCTCTTTTTTTTTTAGTGAGGAGTTGTAATGTTGTGACACGTCACAACACTTTATTTTATTATTCCAAATTAACATTTTTTTTTATAAATCATTAAATATTTTATTTTACTTAATTTATTATTCCAAATTATTCTATTCAAAATTGCTTTTATTTTATATACTCATTAATAGACCAATTGATTCTTTTATTAAATTAAATTATACGTGCTGCTATCAGTTCAGGTTTTTATTCGTACAGTGTACGCCCTTTTTAAAAATGACTTGATACACGCACACCTTTTCAATTGGTAGATCTCGTTTCAGGCGAGACACGGAAACTTGTTTTCTTCTGTCTCACTTGACCTCTCTGGTTGAACAGAAGTTTGGTTTATCTGGCATGGCAACGGTGTGTGTGGCTTCAGCCAATCACAGTGTGCCAGGTTAGGCGGGAAATTGACTCGGGTGTGAAATGCTGATGCTCGCTCTCTTCTCTCTGAAATTTCTTGCATGTGAAGGTTATTGTATTTTTCGTAGGCAAAGGGGCCTTGGCCCTTTGCTTTGCCATTTTCTTTTTTACTATTCATTAAGTTTTAAGCACTGAAGATGAAATTATTTACGTCTAAAAAAATATAAATTATATATTTGTTTTTGGGCATATGTCATGAATCAAGTCTGATTTACTGTGGAATGTATAGAAAGTGTGAATACAGTAATTTGCTATTCTCAAGTGGATTTCTTGTAATTGATTACTACATCAAATACTTCAGTGATTATCATTATTAAAAATTATTGAGTCAAGTTAAAGAAGTTATATTTATTTCTTTGGATTGACAGCAGCATTTGCATCTATGGATATTCTCTGTGGATTTGAATTTTTGCCAATCACTATTCAATGATGGTATTCTGCAAGAATAGTTACGTGTGTTACTATGCATTGATGGTTTAGGAGCCTTTATTGCAATTGTTATGTCGGACATTAATTCGACATAATTATTATAATCTTCTTTCAACTACCTTTAGTGCATTATTATAAGAGATTAATTCTTGGCATATTAGACACGAGTTAATAAATCATCATGAAGATTGAAATATTAGCCTTTTTTTTTATTTATGTGCAAGGAATGATGTAAAAACAGCAGAGTGCACATTGGTATTTCTGTGTGCAGTTATTAAGGTACATTTTGGAATTGTATTCTGCTATTATTTTCATTTTTTTTTTTACAAAGAGAATGAACTTTGAGTATAGTTAAAAAGGACTTTAGATTGTGGTCATTACCATGATGAATATGTGTGATTTTGCTTCATCCGATTGGTGAAGTGTTTTCAGCATTAATTATGTGACTCCTTACACTATTCATTAATTACAAGTAAGTAATTTTAAGGCGCTCACATACAAGTATGGTTTAATATTTAATTACACAACGCAATGCTTTATATTCAAAATTCTATTCCCCACTATATGGTCCCATTCCATTAAAAATTAACAATTAATTTCCCTTCTTAATTGTATGTGAGTGTCCGACCCAATCAGGTGTTGAGATATGATCGTTCAATTGATTATATTATTCTTTAATTAAGTCTCTTGGATGGTTGTATCACAACAGTATTACATATAAAAAGTGAACATGTTTCTCAATAGGAAATATTTTTTTTAATTTTTATATGACCTTTTGTTAATTTTTTTGAAAAATGTGCAATATCTCGAGAACGGTTCACATTAGCGTTCTAAAATTTATGTCAATCGTTTTCTAATGAAAAATTACATAAGAAATGTCTATTTGCGTAACTTTATTAGCGGTTTTTATTTTTTGACGATTTTTTCAAAATTTCACTCGAAAATTTAGGGGGGTTCTGAACATTCGATTACGTATAAAAACAATAGGCTTTCACTGTTTACGGATTGTGATTTTTGTACCAAATTTCGTTTGAAACGGTCCATTCGTTCGTCAGTTATCGTTTCCTCAGACTCACTGACACACGCACACACACTTTCACACACATACACATACTTTCACACACACACATATACATTCACACACACACATCACTTCAAAAATGTTTGATTCGTGATCAGGAATGCTTGAAATGTGCTCTCCCGTCGAAAACTCGAAATCGAATTTTCGACCCCGTCGCAATACTTTCCTTATACATTATGTATATAAGGAAAGTAAAAAAATACTTACGAAAAAATAAGAATGTAATACAATTCAAGCAAATTCGTCGTGGTAAAAGGGGGATTTCAAATGAAACGTGTAACAACAGAGACTAGTCGAACTGTGATTTTGATTGTCCTCAGTCTGTGATTCGTGCGCAAACAGCTTGCATGCATGTAATAAAGAGGCCCGTAACGTTAAATTTTTTCCAGGAAATGGATTTGAAGGAAGCAGTGTTTAAATATGACTTGAATATAAACAAACACATTGTTTTGTATCGGAGAATGTGATACAATTCAAGCAAATTCGTCGTGGTAAAAGGGCGATTTCAAATAAAAAGTGTAACAACAAAGACCGATCGTCTGCGATTTTGATAGCCCTCAGCTTGCATGCATGCAATAGAGGGGCCCGTAACGTTACATTTTTGCCAGGAAATGGACTTGAAAGAAGTAATGCTTAAATATGATTTTAATATAAACAAACACACTGCTTTGTATTGAATGCACCTGCATTTTTTATGCATACGAGAATTTACAATACAGATAATATTGCATCACTTGAATCAATTACATCCTTTATTTAGGGACTTGAAATTCATAATTTGGATTTCGTCACGACCTGGATTTTAATGGGGGTAAAATTGTGGGTAAAACTTCATGGAAATCGGTTGAAGCATTTCGGAGCAAAGAGTGATCAGAAGATGAGTCGCTACCATTGGAACTCCGCTCCAATTAGTACATATACCACCCCCAAGGACGACTAGATATCAGTAGTGTAGTGTGATATTCTAGAGTGGGGAGGCTGCGGGATTATCATTTTAACTTGGAAAATATTTTTGTACGATGAATAAATTTACATTGGAATTCGCACTTTCAATTAGTTTTATTTCTTTGGTGAATAAAATAAAATAATTCAACATAAAAATGCTAATAGTGAATGAAATGCATAATATTTTAAAATATATTACTTATGTAAGATAAATACATACAAAGTATAACATTTTACATGCTTCCTAATTTCTAATTCAGTTGAACTTTTACAACCATTTTATTAAATATGAAGGTATAATGTCGCTCATAAGGTTGGAAACTCTCCCCCTTGGATATTCAAGATAACAAAGGCGAGCATCAATCTTGACGATGTTATGAATTTTATTCTTGAGTTTTCACCTCTCCTCCTTTCCTGTAAACATTCTACATACGCCATGTATGAAAAATTTGTGAGAAATCTGGAACATAAGCTTAGTTGAAAATCACTGTACTCAACAATGCCCTTAAACTATATTATTTATTGCATATTATTTATTTACAAATACTGTACTATGAAAACTTAAAAATATCTTATAACTACAATATGCTAAGAATCCGCTTAAAAATTATCAACCATTTTTATTTAACTGAGATTCTCGTCTAACAGGGGATTTTAAATGGAAACCAAATGCATTCTTTCTAAAACTCCCAAATTCGCAAACGGATGCTTCACCATATTGATGCCTACATAAAGAGCTAAGTCTACTTTGCAAACCGTAAGTTTAATAGTCGTCATTATTAGAATATTTCTTTGTCTTGAGATCGTTTAAAGTCAGGTAAATCCTAGGTTATTCGTGAAAAATGACAGAAATTCTTTAGTATTACAAATAATGATTATTTTCTACCAATAGTAATTAATAGAATCACGTTTGACTTAAAATGGAAGATCCATTAGCCTTGCACTACCCACCTTCACCCACCCATCATTGATCACGTCTCACATCCAATCATTGATTGTTGTTTATAAAAGGTTGAAAATGGGGGAGCAATAGCCGCACCTTTCTATAAGCTAGTTTCCATGTTAGTTAATCAGCTAGGGGGGATTTTAACAAATGGGTGTTCTTAATGAAATGTTTCTCATTATAGACTAATATATTTTTTAATGGGAAAAATACTCTGAATCGTGTCGTTTTAAGCAAGTAAAATGTAACAATTTTCTAAATAATACATATATCTTCGTAAAATTATTTAAACAATTATAATACATAAAAATATGCTTAAATAATTACTTAAATTAAATTTTAAGCAGGGGAAGCTCAGCTTTTTAGCCTCAATGAACGCTACGCTACTGCTAGATATAACAGATATGTGTATTACAATATATCGCCTTTAAGTAAATGTAAATTGTTGGCCTCTTAGTATTAAAATACAATGTGTTTCAAAACAAATTAGAGTAATGCATATACCACCATTAAGTAAATATAAAATGTTGACCTCAACATTAACATACAGTGTGTTTCAATTAGTTTTTCAATCTGTTATTCGGGCACAAGCAGTTTTCAATATGCTTGTACTTTCAAAGCAGACCAAAACTTGCAAGTAGTTTCAGGAAATGGACTAAAAATATCATTGTTAAAGTGTAATACATTTTGTATGCATAATTTAAATTGTAGAATATATTAATATCGCGTATAATTGTAGAATATATTATAATTTATTATGACTGTATTGCACCCATGGAGGGTTACACAAAATAGGTAGATTTTCGCACTACCACACACATAGCAGAAAATTCTAATCAAAATAAGGTTTTGTTTGTTCTTATTAGACAAAAGAAAAAAGTACTGCAACTTCTTACTAGAAATATTCGTGGAGATATTGTCATCTCCACGAATACGCATGTTAAAGATATGCACTCTGTATACGCATGTTAAAGATAACGTCTTACGCGTGTTCAAAGATAATTCTGAGTGCAATCACAATCAGCGACGCATTGCAATACTGCAAGGGTATGACGAGATCGCTATCCTAATTACTTTTCTTCATCACAAAATTTCTATCCACAGATTAATGCATCGCCTGTAATCCGCAAATTTGTTTCTCTGTTAAGTGCTCACTGCGAATTTCCAAAGATCTAAGGAATCAACATTTAGCCGTACTTTACAAGCAAGTGTGCAGACTCAATGGCAAAATTTCAAACTCTGCCCCCCCCCCCTCCTTTCCATATTCCTCCCTGGGCCTTACCTTCCAAAATATTTATTTTACAATTTTGTCTTGGGCCTCTATACATAATCCCTCCCCCCTCACGTTACGGGGTTTTGCGGTATGTTAGTCATGAAACATAGTTTCTTTTTGCAACAGTGCAGCGACTACTAAAACTGTCCTTTTGACATCTGTACATTGTGTTGGGTTGCTTTAGAATTGATGTAATTTGAGGGTTTGAAATTTACTTTTATTTATTTTTCCCTGGCTCAATATTCTCAATTTGGTAATTTTTAAATAATATTTGTTTTTTCCATTTATTCTTTAATTTGAATAATTTTAATCTTCTAAATTAATTTTCTTTATAATATTCTTAATTAAAAATGTTCCATTCCCTAAATTAATATTACTTTTGATTTGTAAATTTATAAAAATGATTATTTATTTAATACCCCTTAAAATTCCCTTTAATTTGATGCCTCATTGTCCTATTTCGATCAGAAATTCAGTTTGTTTCATAGATTCCAGTTATTTCTATGTTCAGTACGTTTCAAAAATTTCAGTTGCGACCATCTTGGAATCTTGGTTTTGGGCGCTTTTTTCCGCGATTGATGCGACGCCTAAATGATTTTCGCGCCTCTTCGGAATTCGTGAATTATTTTAATTCGTTCGCGTTTTTCCGGATCGTCTGCTATCAGAGTTTTGAGCTTTAATTTTGGCAATTCTAATTTCGGTAAGCTGATTTTAATTGCTGCCGATCTTCTAAACATCTCTCGATTTCCGCACGTATAAATACGCTCTCGGAATTTTTCAGTTTCAGTTTTTTGTTAAAATTCCGCGTCTTCAATTTGCGCGAAAAGCGCGCCGTTCACTTTTCGAATGGAACTTGTGTTCCACGCGATGTTTCCAATAGAACATTAAGTTCCTCGAGATATTTTTTTAACACTTTTTTATTAAATGAAGGTCTTATTTGTTCATATGATCTAGTTACGACGCGATCCATAGAGAAATGCGTTTTGAGATTTTTAAGTGTGCTACGCGAAAAAAGCGTCTCTGGAATTTTCTTCTGGCTGTTTTAAGAACATCCGAGAGTTTTCGTTCTAGATGTTAGGCCAATTTTTCTGACCCCTCTCCGGAATAAAGTATGGTGATCCAAAGAAAACCAGTCTGGGTAATTCTGTGTCTTTCCAGTGAAACTGCGGAGTTATAACTTTTCCCCGGTTTTTGCCGTTTACCTTCATCCTATAATTCTTTCTGATGACCTGGTTGGGTGAATATAAATATTGTTTTTAAACTCTTAATTTCTTAAATTCTGAATACATGAATTCTCAATGTCTGAAATGTATGATTTAAATTTTATTCTTTGAATTTAAAATTCTAAAGCTTTATTTCTGAGAGCAATTTTTTAAACCTTCCTAAATTTATTAGAGCGTGGGAAAATGTTTTAAATTTAAAATTTAATATTCTATGCTTAATAATTTTTATGATGGATTCTAAATAGATTTCCTAGATTTTATATAGATTTCCTAAGTTTATATAGATTCTTTAATTTTAACAAAGCTGATAAATTCTAAAATTCTAATCTATATAAATAAAATTGAAAATCTGTCTGTCTGTCTGTCTGTTTGTCCCATCATCACGAGAAAACGACTGAACCGAATTTGATGAAATTTTGTGGGTAGCCTTGAAATAGCGCCACTTAAAATTTAGTCTGTGTTTTGAGTTTTTACAAGCAATGGTTCTCGAGATATTAGTAAAAAACGAAATTTTCGTTTGTCTCATCATCACGGAAAAACGGCTGAACCGAATTTAATGAAATTTTGTGAATAGCCTTAAAATAGTCCCCCCATAAATTTAGTCCAAGTTTTGAGTTTCTAAGACTAGGGATTGTCGAGATATTAATGAAAAACGGAACTTTTCCCTAAGAGTTCTACACTCCAACTCTGTGGTTTATCCAAACGGAAAGGATGAAAATTGTTTGTTTAAAACGTCAAAATGAGATAAAACTTTATTTCCGAGTTTGGTGCAGGATTTTTGCATTAATTAGTCACTATCTGAAAACATGAATTGTATTGTTTAAAACATGAATTTAAATGGAAAAATCTACCTCCATGGGTTATCTGTCACAAGCTTTTACTCAACGATGAAAAGTATAAAGAAATCAAAATGGTTATTTAATTTCGCATTTTATAAGGAAGATTCTATCTTATATCATGTTGCTCGACAACGGAATGAAATTAAATGTGTTGTTAATATTTATTATTATTTTTTCTATTTGAATAATAAATAAATGAATGTAAAAATATATTTTATAAATGAACGGTTTGATTGTTCTTTTAATTATATAAATTGCGGACTGCGTACATCACTTTCATTTATTTTAGCGAAGAGGTTTCAAGCTCATATATTGTGTTTAGCTAATAAACTCATATATTGTGTTTACCCCATAAATTCATTTAGCCGATTGTTGAAACAGAAAAAGAGTAGAACGGGAGTATCTTATACAATTTTAGTGTTTTCATTTAGTATATACAAACGGGATCAGGATATTTTATTCCTCAGATCTGCAAATTCAGAGCTATGAATTTGGCGGAATATCGCTAACTTGGTAGCTTTTCTTAAACTTTACCAAATTAGCGGAAATGTCTCCAAATTGATAAAAATGACGTAAATCAATAAAATTAAATTTGTTTTTTTAGAATAGAGTACTGAAATGATGTTTCGGTAGCATTTGTCGGTCAGTCCATCCATCCTACTTAGTAACACATTTAACTTATTTTTTAATATCACCAAATAGATAAAAATATTTGTAAATCCATAAAAATGTCATGGAATTGATAAAATTGTGCTTAATAAATGAAATTAATTGTGTTCTGTTAGGGGATAGTATTGTGATGATGTTTTGTCAATTTGTAGCAAAATGGGATTATCAGTTCTACAGTCACACTTGGCGATAAAATTGGTGATTTTTTAAGTTATCGCTAAATTGACGAAAATGTCGCCAAACCTTCCATGGAGATAGCATTACTCAGACGATATGATTTCCATCAATTTATTTGAAGCAAATGATATCATGTAGCTTTGCAACGGATCCAATGTGTTATGCGCCATACGATTTTCATTAAATCTTTTCCCATTTGAATAATAAAGATATGTATATAAAATAAATTTCATTGACATTGCATTTTTGACTGGATAATATCAATTATAGTCTTCAGGTTTAGACATTATTATCATTGATATTTTCGGGGACTGTTGATTCAGGGATTATTGATATTTTCAAGTTATTATGCCATTGTTTATTTATGACGAAAATTGTTGAAACTCATATATAGTACATTGTACGAGTAATCTTCTACAAATGCACGGATATATCTTCTAATCTACGAGAATATAAGTAGTACAGGTATATTGGCATATATTTTGATATATATTAGCATATATTGGAATCAATTACGACCTTCTGGTATAAAGATTACGGGGATTATTGATATTTTCAATTTATTACGTCATCTCTTTTATTTAGGCAAATATATTTGAGACTCATATTGCAATACGGGTAAACTTCTACTAACGCACTGGCATATCTCAATTATAAGTTTCTTTATATTATATACTAGCAGCATACCCGTTCTTCATACGGGTATATAATATAAAAAAAAACTTATAATTCGCAATCATGTGCAAATTCTGTTAAAATATTAAATTTATTGCTCATAAAGAGAAGTTTAAGAATATCTGTTCTCACTATGCAAAATTATCTTCACGAGCAGATCTGAAGAATAAAACATCGTGGCCCCTTTTGTAAGCAAATTTACAAAAAAAAGGAATTGGATCAATATATGCAACCCCGTACTACTTATATTTTCGCAGATTAGAAAATATGCCAGTGTGTTAGTAGAAGCTTACCCGTATTGCAATATGAGTCTAAAAAATATTTGCCAAAATAAAATAGATGACGTAATAATTTGAAAGTATCAAAAATTCCCGTAATCTTAATACCAGAAGGTCGTAATTAATTCCAATATATGCCAATATATATCAAAATATATGCCAATATACCTGTACTATTTATATTCTCGTAGATTAGAAGATATACCTGTGTATTTGTAGACGATTACTCGTACAACGTACAATATATGAGTTTCAACAATTTTTGTCATAATAAAACAATGGCATAATAATTTGAAAATAACAATAATTCCTGAATCAACAGTCCCGAAAATATCAAAAATAAAGATGTTTAAACATGAAGACCGTAATTGATATTATCCAGTCAAAAATGCAATGTCAATGAAATTTATTTTATATACATATTTTTGTTATTCAAATCGGAAAAGATTTAATAAAAATCGTATGGCACATAACACATTGGATCCGTTGCTAAGTGACATGATATCATTTGCTTCAAATAAATTGATGGAAATCATATCGTCTGAATAATGCGATCGCCATGGAAGGTTTGGCGACATTTTCGTCAATTTAGCGATAACTTAAAAAATCGCCAAATTTATCACCAAGTGGGACTGTAGATCTGATAGTCCCATTTTGCGACAAATTGACGAAGCATCATCAAAATACTATCCCCTAACAAAACACAATTAATTTCATTTATTAAGCGCGATTTTATCAATTCCATGATATTTTTATGGATTTACAAATATTTTTATCAATTTGGTGATATTAAAAAAATTCGTTAAATGTGTTACAGTTTTGGATGGCTGGACTGACCGACAAATGCTACAGAAACACCATTTCAGTACTCTATTCTAAAAAAACAAATTGAATTTCATTGATTTGGGTCATTTTTATCAATTTGGAGACATTTCCGCTAATTTGGTAAAGTTTAAGAAAAGTTACTAAGTTATTTAGAGATATTCCGCTAAATTCGTAGCTCTGAATTTGCAGATCTGAAGAATAAAATATTCTGATCCCGTTTGCATATACTAAATGAAAATACTAAAATTGTATTAGAAGATATATACACCCGTTCTACTCTTTTTCTGCTTCAACAGTCGGCTAAATGAATTTATTGGGTAAACGCAATATATGAGTTTATTAGCTAAACACAATATATGAGTTTAAAACCTCTTTGCTAAAATAAATGAAAGTGATCTACGCAGCCCTCAATTTGTATAATTAAAAGAACAATCAAGCCGTTCATTTATAAAATATATTTTTACATTCATTTACTTATTATTCAAATAGAAAAAATAATAATAAATATTAACAACACATTTTATTTCATTCCCTTGCCGAGCAACATGATATAAGATAGAATCATCCTCATAAAATGCGAAATTAAATAGCCATTTTGATTTCTTTATACTTTTCATCGTTGAGTAAAAGCTTGTGAAAGAGGAACCATGGAGGTAGATTTTTCCATTTAAATTCATGTTTCAAAAAATTCATGTTTTCCTATAGTGACTAATTAATGCAAAACTCCCACAACAAACTCGGAAATAAAGTTTTATTTCATTTTGACGTTTTAAACAAACGATTTTCATCCTTTCCGTTTGAAAAAACCACGGAGTTGGAGAGTAGAACTCCTAGGAAAAAGTTCCGTTTTTCATTAATATCTCGACAACCCCTGGTCTTAGAAACTCGAAACTTGGACTAAATTTATGGGGGGCTATTTCAAGGCTATTCACAAAAATTTTCATCAAATTCGGTTCAGCCGTTTTCCCGTGATGATGAGACAAACGAAAATATTGTTTTTTAATAATATCTCAAGGACCACGGATCGTAGAAACTCCAGACATAGACTAAATTTTAAGTGGGGCTATTTCTAGGCTACCCACAAAATTTCATCAATTTCGGTTCAGCCGTTCTCTCGTGATGATGGGACAAATGGACAGACAGACAGACAGGCAGATTTTCAATTTCATTTATATAGATTCCGTACGAAGAACGGGTATGCTGCTAGTCTATATAAATAAAATTGAAAATCTGTCTGTCTGTCTGTCTTTTTGTCCCGTCATCACGAGAGAACGGCTGAACCGAATTTGATGAAATTTTGTGGGTAGGCTGGAAATAATCCCACTTAATATTTAGTCTATGTTTGGAGTTTCTAAGATCAGTGGTCCTCGAGATATTAGTAAAAAACAACATTTTCGTTTGTCTCATCATCACTGGAGAACGGCTAAACCGAATTTGATGAAATTTTGTGGATAGCCTTGAAATGGCCCTCCATAAATTTAGCGTATCGAGCGTAAGCGAAATTTAGCGATTTTGCGTAAGTTTCGAGTATCTAAGACCAGGGGTTGTCGAGATATTAATGAAAAACGAAACATTTTCCTAGGAGTTCTACTCTCTAACTCCGTGGTTTATCCAAACGAAAAGCTTGAAAATCGTTTGAAAGTGAATTAAAACCTTAACTCTGCGTTTGATGGGAGATTTTTTGCGCGAATTATTCACTTTCTGAAAACATGAATTGTTTGAAACATGATTTAAATGGGAAATCAATCTCCATGGTTTATTTTCACAAGCTTTTACTGAACAATGAAAAGTATAAAGAAATCCAAATGGCTATTTAATTTCGCAGTTTATGAGGAAGATTCTATCTTATATTATGTTGCTCATAAACGCAATTAAATTAAATCTGTCTGTTAATTTTAATTATTATTTTTTTGATTTGAATAATAAGTAAATGGATATAAAAATATATTTTAGTAAAGAACGATTTGATTTTTCTTATAGCATTTTTGATTGGATAATATAAATTACGGTTTTCAGGTTTAAACGTTATTATTATTGGTATTTTCGGGGATTATCGATTCAGGGATTATTGATATTTTCATGCTATTATGCAATTGTTTTATTATGACAAAAATTGTTTAAACTCATATATTGTACGTTGTTCGAGTAATTTTCTACAAATACACGGGTATATCTTCTAATCTACGAGAATATAAGTAGTACAGGTATATTGGCATATATTTTAAAATATATTGGCATATATTGGAATCAATTACGACTTTTTGGTATAAAGAGTACGGGGATTATTGATATTTTCAATTTATTACGTCATCTCTTTTATTTTGGCAAAAATTTTTGAGACTCATATTGTAATACGGGTAATCTTCTACTAACGCACTGGCATATTTTCTAATCTGCGACAATATAAGTAGTACGGGGTTGCACATATTGATTCAATTCCTTTTTTTTGTAAATTTGCTTACAGAAGGGGCCACGATATTTTATTCTTCAGATCTGCCCGTGAAGTTTATTTTGCATAGTGAGAACAGATATTCTTAAACTTCGCTTTAGGAGCAATAAATTTAATATTTTAACAGAATTTGCACATGATTGCGAATTATAAGTTTCTTTATATTATATACTCCGTACGAAGAGCGGGTATGCTGCTAGTGTCTGTGATAAATTTAATGTAAACTTGTTAATTCTTCCTGATTTGCCTTTCTGTGAGCAGAGTTTTTGTAATTTGTTCTTTGAATTAATTTGAAGTTTCAGTTTAATAAACTAATTCTCTTTAAACTAATTATTATGTCTTTATTTATAATTTTAAACACAAATCGTCCCTAAATATTTATTTTACAATTTTATCTTGGACCTCTATACATAATCCCCCCCCCCCCCCCCCACGTTACGGGGTTTTGCGGTATGTTAGTCATGAAACATAATTTCTTTTCGCAACAGTGCAGCGACTACTTAAACGGCCCTTTTGACATCCGTACATTGTAAAACATTCTGAAACCTTTGTTCATTTATATGAGCTACTAGTTGATAATTTTGGATATATATATATATATATATATATATATATATATATATATTTGAACCAAGGAATGCCGTTTTTCCCAAGATGGGACTAATATATGCCTGGAAACCATTATTACAATCACACAAATCCACCGTTAGTTTGATACATTCGTCATGAGCAGTTGTTTTACAGAAAGGTGCAGTGCAGCATTTTGGCGTAGCAGATTGGTGAACCGGCGCTGTACACCAAAGCCCTTACAGGTTTCCAATATCTTACCAGAATTCTACCACACCTGCAGTGTTGTTGTTGTTGAGACCCAGACCGTCCGACCTACCAGAAAGGTGTAAGGTACCTGTTTGGACGGCCGGGAAGTGCCACCCAATTTGGACCGGAGCCCAGTGAGGGAGGCATCCACAGGGACCGTACTCTCCTTCCCCTACCACCAACCTCTCGGAAGGACTTACGGACCCACATGTTTAACGTGATCGTACTCTGCGTGAACACGGCGGCAGTTTTGGAAGCGGCTGGAATCGAACCCGGGCCTACCGAGTGCAGCTCCAGCGCGCTAACCAAGTGTTGTTGTTGTTGTTGTTGAGACCCAGACCGTCCGACCTACCAGAAAGGTGTAAGGTAACAGTATGGACGGCCGGGAAGTGCCACCCAATTTAGACCGGAACCCAGTGGGGGAGGCATCCACAGGGACCGTACCCTCCTTCCCCTACCACCAACCTCTCGGAAGGACTTACGGACCCACATGTTTAACGTGATCGTACTCCGCATGAACACGGCGGCATTTTGTGGTAGCGTGCAAAGCGCTAACCAAGTGTGTAATTTTACGTAAGATTTTTGTTTGTCCTTGTACTACAGCAAGTGCGGTATCACCTTGACAGTACATACACTAAGTCATCGATGCAAAATCATTGCAAATTGGTTGAATGTAGAATTTTCAAACAGATTGCTACGACAAAAAAGATTTGTCAAAAGACTTCGCCACTGATGAAGGGCATAATAGTGATCGAAAGCATCATAACCGTGTGATTTTGTACGTCGTAAAAAGGAGATTTTAATAAAATACTTTTAAGCCTATTTTTTGGTTGTCTTTAATTTTACGATATTATGAACGTTATCTAATTGAATGTAAGCTGTTTTTATGAAGTCGTAATGTTTTCATTCAGAAGTGTTCAAAGACTGCTTAAGGGGCATCACCTTTCATTTAAAGATTCTGAAAATATTATAATTAGTGATTTTAAGGGGCTAAATATGTAACAGAAATGAAACAATTAAAATTAAAGAGTTTAGAGATTCAAAAGAAATATGAATGATTAAAGAAATTGAAATATAAGAAACAGATGAGTTGAAACAAATTGAAAACATAGAGTGATAAGTGGTTAGCCTTTTTAATGGTACATTCTAAGGAAAGCCACTAAAAATCAACATCATCAGCCTGCCAATACCATCTAAGCTAAGGATAGGACCTTCTTAAGAATTACAAGTTTCGTTAGAAAGTATATATAAAGCATATATGAAAGTATATATCTTTGAATAAAGGTGTGAAACCACTTATAACAAATTATGTTCACCACTTTAAAAATCTGATGTGTGCAACACATAACTTTCCCTACAGACTCAAATTTATTTTCTCTTTATTTCTTTAATCATTCATTTAATGAGTTTTCTCGCACAAAATAACACGCACATTTATTTGGAATAAAACTGAATTTGAAAATACGGCCAGTTACCAAATAAAAACGAAAATTGAATTAAAAGTGCAAAGGCAGTGTAGAAAAATGTTAAAAGACTGCAATATCTCGAGAATGGTTATCCCAGAGTAATAAGACTGGTCTTATTCTTTTCATCGTCAAAAATTAGGTATGAAATAAGCATTTAATCGATACGATTTAAGTATACGTAGACCTTTATTTGAGAGTTTGACGATTTTTGCGGACCATTTCGTAAAAAAAGACAGATGCTTTTTTTCCGAATCTTTCCAAAATCTAATTAGCACCAGCGCAACCTACAATTGACTTATCAACTAAATTTTGTGAAATTTAATAATACAGTTTTTTGAGTTAGAATGGATACATACATTGCACAGACAGGCACACACACATATATGGCAAACTAAAAATAGTTTTTTCGTGTTCTAGAGGCCCCAAAACGTGTAGATCCGTCGAAAACTCGAATCGTGATTCTCAACACTATTCCAATACAGTCCTTATACATTAATGTGTACTGCAACATGTATCGTATAGAAAGTAAAAAGTATAATTATCGTATGCACCACGTTTTATAAAATTCTGCCATCCTCCTTGTAAGTTCTCATTCTCTTTAGAACTAAACTGGGTTAAGCGAGCACCTATCTCTAAAATTTCAGAACTCTGTGTTATATAAAGTTTTTACACTTTAACCGTTTCATTGCTTGTTAATTTTTACTTTCCCTGCAATGCATGGTAATGTATAGGGAAAGTATTGGAATCATGTCGAAAATCGCAACTCGAGTTTTCGACGGATTTACACGTTTCAAGACCTCTAGAATACGAAAAAACTATTTTTAGCGTTACGTCTGTGTGTGTGTCTGTGTGTCTGTCTGTCTGTCTGTCTGTCTGTCTGTACAGATTTTGTATCCATTCTAACTAAAAAACTAATGGACCAAATTTCACAAAATTTTGTAGGTAAGTCACTTGTGGGCGGGGCTGGTACTGATTAGTTTTGGGTACGATTCGGGATAAAAGAACCCGCCTTTTTTTGCGAAATGGCCTGAAAAATCTTGTATCCACTCTAACTGAAAAACTAATGGACCGAATTTCACAAAATTCGGTGGATAAGTCACTTGTGGGTTACCCTGGTGCTGATTAGATTTTGGTACGATTCGGAAAAAAATAACCTGCCTTTTTTTGCAAAATGACCCGCAAAAATCGTCAAAATCTAAACTAAAGAACTAGGTATACTCATATATATCCATTAAATGCCCGTTTAATACGTAATTTTTAATGACGAAAAGAATAAGACCAACCCCATTACACTAGAACAAGCCGTTCTCGAGATATTTTAGTTTTTCGTACTTTCCCTACGCCACCTTTGAAAATAAGCCCGGTTACCGAATGAGAACAAAAATTGAATAAAAGTGAAATAAATTTAATTAAAATAAAAAGAACGTTAATATAAGTCTGCAGAAGTCATGTGCTGCTCACATCAGATTTTTACTTTCTCTGCAATACATGGTAATGTATAGGGAAAGTATTGGAATCATGCTGAAAATCGCAACTCGAGTTTTCAACGGATCTACGCGTTTCGAGACCTTTAGAATAAGAAAAAATAATATTTAGCGTGACGTCTGTGTGCGTGTCTGGAAAACTACCAGACCGAATTTCACAAAATTCGGTAGGTAAGTCACTTGTGGATTACTCTGGTGCTGATTAGATTTTAGTACGATTCGAAAAAAAAATAACCTGCCTGTTTTGCAAAATGGTCCACAAATATCGTCAAAATCTAAAATAAAAACTACGTACGCTCCAATATACCCATTTAATGCTTGTTTCATATGTAATTTTTAACAATGAAAAGAATAAGACCAACCCCATTACACTTGAACTAGCCGTTCTCGAGATATTTTAGTTTTTTCGTATTTCCTCTACACCACCTTTAAAAATGAGTCAGTTACCCAATGAGAACGAAAATTGAATTAAAAGTTAATTAAATTTAATTAAAATAAAGAGAACTTGGATATAAGTCTGCGAGGAAAATCATGTGCCGCCCACATCAGAATTTTTTAGCAGGCAACATTACCAACTTTCAATTGGGGTATCTTATAATACACCAATTGAAAGTTGGTGATATGGAGGATATTAAAGAAGAAGATGAAGGATGTACTGACGTGCAAGCTTTATTACATGAACAGTTCTTTGTAACAAAGAAGCAATTTTTCCCTATAAAATGTGTGATCCTTCAAAATTAATATGAAATATAATTCTATGAACATATTCTACGAAAGAATTTCAGATTTGAGTACTCATCTTCTTAGAATAGACATATCTTTGTCATAAGATTGCAAAGTTTATCACTCCAAGTTGCATTTCGTGTGATAGCAAAGTATTCTACGTAGCTCAACCACAATGTGCAACGAATCCTACCCATTTCACATGCCTCTTGCCATTATTTCCATGCAACATTCTAATCATGACGCCAAACAATTGTCAAAACAAGCTAGAAAAAGTTTAATCAAACAAAAACACAGAATATCTTCTCAAAATCAGGTTTCTAGTCGCAAAGTATCTATTTTTAGCGGAGGAGGTTTATGTGGACGCATGAAACAAAAGAACTTGACGTCAAAGTCAATGATAAAATATATGATACGAATATTCAGTTTCATGACTCGTGATGTGTTACTCAACCTTTTGTGATTGCTTGGTTGAAAGGCGTGGTCGCTTCACATTGGATGGGATGTCTGTATTTGCTATTTGTATCTTATCTTGCACCAAGGGGATGGCATTGTTTATAGTAGTTTCGTGTTTCGAAACTATACGGTCAACTCAGAGAAGAAGTGTTCCAGAGATAATGTAGGTGAAGAAAAGGAACTATTTCCGGAAGCAAAGAATTTAATGTACCTTGCTACGAAAAGGAACACAAAATTCTTAGAAGTTGCAAATCTATATTGACGTCGTTTGCATTATGGATGTGAAATAGAAATCTGCTCAGTGGCGTCAACAAGGGGGTGGGTTTTAGGTTACATAATCCTCCCAGAGACCCATTAAGTTCCAGTATTAGCATTCTATTAGACACTCATGTGAAAACTTTATTTAAAACACATTTCTAGTAAAACCTCTTTAATGATAACTAAGTTATTGTTAAAGTCTCATTGTTAAAGTCTCATTGTTAAAGTCTTATTGTTAAAATCTCATTATTAAAGTCGTATTGTTAAAGTCTTAAGTCTTAATGTCAAATAAGACTTATTTAACAATAGTCTTATTGTTAAATAAGAATATTGTTAAATAAGACTTATTGCTAAGTAAGAATATTTAAATCTTATCGTTAAATATAAAACAAGAAATATCAATCATGCTTAAAGTATTGATTATGAAACACTTTCCAACTTCAATGCAATTTTATTTAAAAAAGTCGAAAATGCAATACATTCCTCGGTAATATTTTAAAACTTATCACAATACTACATTGATTTATTATATTTGAAAACTTAAACCTTCATTGAAAAAAATGAACTTCATTCGAATGACGGCATTGAAATATAAATTGCCTAGTTTAAATATCTCTAAAATGCAATACATTCCACGGTAATATTTTTAAAACTATCATAATACTACGATAATTTATTATATTTGAAAACTTCATCGAAAACAACTGAAATAAATTCAAATGACGTCATAGAAAAAATAACACGCCCGGATCTCTCTATAAAAGCAGGATTTCATTCATAAATAATTTCCCATTCATGTCATTCATCACAATACTATAATAATTTATTTTATTTAAAAATTAAGACCATGGAGCTACAATTCATAAACTCGATGCTTAAAACTTCATCGAAAAAAATCGTCCTTCTGTTTATAAAATCAATTAATATTTCATTCATATCAGCCATGCAGACTCCATGGACTGAATTATTTTGTGTTAAAGAAATACAGTAATTCTAATACAACTCATTCTACATATTTTGCTGTTTACATTTTACATAGGTGAAAAATAGGCTTAGTTGTAGAAATAATCAAATTTCAATGAGAATTTAAACTCAAATATATTGTCATTGTGTTGTTTTAGTATATAGATGTACAGAATTTAAGCAAAAATAAAGTAGTTTTAGGACGGATACAACACTCAATATGAATTAAAAAGAACTTTCAAAAATCACGATTTTGAAACAAGATGGATGCCATATATCATTTTGAAGTGGGTCATGTGATCGTTTTATATCATGGTCACGTGATCGTTTCATATAAGATGTGTAATTATTATTTTAATTTTTATTTAAAAAACTACTGAATATATTTCGCTGAATTTTTTTTATACATTTTATGGAACAATTTGACTATTACCTAAAATTTTCGAAGCAATTTGTAAATTTTAAATCCGCTTAAAAAATGTTTGAAAAATTAGGTCCCATAGGGCTCACTGTATTTCATTTTTACAACCCGGGTTCAATCCAAAACTAATTGGGGGATATTATTCATTTATATTCCCATAGGTCCTACAGACCGTCTGAACAACATACTAAAATTTCATTTTGATTAAGTCATTTTTACGGCAGTTATCGTGCTAACGGACAGACAGACAGACAGACAGACAGAATGAACAAAGTCATAAACACTTTTCAACTTTTTTTTTTTGTTGTAAAGTGTTAAAAAGGATCACGTTGTATTTCCCCTCCCCTTCACTCCCATCCCCCAAATTAAAAATAACATTGATTATTGATTATTGATTGATGATTGATTATTAGCAAAGCTATAAAACTAAAACAACTTCATTAAAAGCGGCATAAAACGCAATAATATTACCGACAGGTTTCGAAGGCTAGAAACACCCTCTTCTTCAGGACACAGAAGAAGCGTAATCTTAAATCTCGAGAGCTAGATCGGTGGCTGATATAAAACAGAAAAAGAGATTGAAGAAGGGAAAGGGGGTTGCTAATGGCAAGAGAAGAAAAACAGATAAAAACCAAGGAAGAAGGAACAAAAGGGAAGTCACTATGAATGAAAAGTACCAAATGAAAACATTTAAGAAAGTCCAATGTCGTACTTTTCTGAGAATTGATATTTCTTATTTTAACTCCTTATCACCTCTCTAAAACCGCGGTGTCTGTATGTCAGAGCACCAAATACAACCCTGAGGACTTATAAAACTCACGATCATGCTGAATCCAAATTTAATATCCGTTTCTCAAATTAAACCTTGGACTTGGAGAAATAGACTTTCAAATTTTGGCCTTATTTGCTATTTTTGTGTTTACAATCTCAGGCGGAAGACGTTTCCACAACATAATGCAATTGCACAATGCACAGCCATGAGACTTAAATGCCTGAAGAAATGGAAGGAAAACTGTAGTCAGCTCATGTAGTTTTAGAAGAAACCACTTCCATAATTCAGCTGAATAGGAAAATTAATATTGAAAGGCCATCCCAATTTAAAAATTAATAATATAAACACCTTGATTTATCTGTCTATCTATCTACCTCTGTGTAAAGCTGTTACAAAATGTTGCCAAACGTGTTTCCATCACCGATAAACATTTCATGAACTCTGGAGCTTTACGGGCGTTTACCAATCTATCTATAAACTTTGTTTATAGATAGATTGGTTGGAGCTAACTTGTATGACCCATGAAATTTGAAAGAGTTTTCTTGCATGGCATGACCAAAAATTGTAAACGTGAGTTAAAAAGTTTGAGGTATTAAAGTTGATAATTAAAGTTGATACATATAGGGTCTTCATTTCGTTATGTTAGGGATTAGTATAGTATGCATGTTTTGATAGGGAGTCGTATAAGAAATAATAATGTTGAATGAGAGGGGCGTATGGTTGACATGTGTCTGTGGATGTTAGGAGAGCATGAGAGAATCAGCTGGAGTTTATGTCACAGGTTCCTGTTTCCCATGCATGGTGTACTTGGGCGGGTGTAACGGACGAAGCGTGCTGGTTATGCTGATTAATGATAATTGTCCTTTCTTTTCTTCTGTTTAGAAATCTCTGGCTTAATTTTTCGATTTCGCTTGCTGTTTTTTTATTTCGATAATTTTCATCTTTTTTCCTGAATTGTTTATATTTTTTGAAGTATTTGTTGCGATTTTAGATTTTTAGCGTCCAAAACCACTTACTCTTCCACTTATTTTTCATATTTGTTTAGAATATGTTAATTTTACCGCTGATTTAGTCGATTCATGTCACTTCTGAAACAGGCTGGTTTCATCATTAGACATTCACTTTACTCTGTATAGTATTTTACCGTTTATCCACTGTGTTCCCCTGTTGTTCTTTACTCCTTGGTTTTTACCTTTCTCTTTTCTCGTTGTTGGCAGCCTCTTTCCCTGCTTCAATAACGTTTTCTGTTCCTACATCAGCCGCCAGTCTAACTTTTACGAGTGAATGTTGCATTTCTTGTGTGCCCTGACGAAGAAAGTTGTTTTCTGTATTTGAAATTGGTCGACTTGATTATTTTGTGTTATATGCTACCGTTGACGAAATTATTTTATTTTCATTGCTCTAGCAGCAGTTTGAACTTTCTTATCATGACTTTACTTATCATATTGATGAACTTTACTTATCATGAACTTTACTTATCATGAAATATATAAATATCAGTACAAGTTCTGAAGTCCTTAGTACAGAGATACTCAGCCCTTTCTGTTGGGAGCAACCCTGAAATATGTCGTAAAATTTAGGAATCGCTTGCCTCGACAGTTAGACTACAGCGTCGGCGTGTTAAATAATATATCATTTCGAATAAAATTCAAAGTTTTCCTTCGAATTTAAAAATGTTTTTATCTAGCTCTAAATTTTTTTACAACGAAGCGGTATATAAAGTTTCGTGAAAATCCTTCAATATTTGTGGCTGCTGTCGTTCCCACAAGAAATTGATTACAGACAGATGGACATGATTCCAAAAATAGTCAAAACATGTTCAGGAGGTCTTAAAGCATATATTGCCATCAAAATCCCGAAATCGAACATTTTCGGGAAAACAATACTTGCTCAATACTATACGTATGAGAAAGTGAAAAAAATCTGATGTGGCCAGCACATGACTTTCCTTATAGAATGCAATGAATTTACTACTTTTACATTAAAAAAAATTGATTATTTTTATAGTAGATATTTATATTATTTCCAAGATATTGAATTTTCGTCAATGAGTCGTCATTTTCATTGATTTAGCGTCATTTTTATCCATTTGGCGAGTTTTTCGTTAATTTAGCACATTTAAAAACATTTTAAAAGTCGCCGAGTTGGCGACATTCTGCCAAATTCGTCGCCAAAATTTCGCCAAGCGTTATGGACGAAGAAATAAGTTATTCTTACAACAGATAAATGACTACTGGCGTTCAAATACAAAAGTATTACTCAAAGTATCTTTATTCATAAATGGAATGAGCTAGATCCACGAGAATGATGTCACCCAATTTATCGCATAATATTACATATGGAAAGTGAACATGTTTCTCAACAGTTAATATATTTTTTTTAATTTATGGGATTTTTTGATACATTTATTTGAAAAATGTGCAATATCTCAAGAACGGTTCATGTTAGCGTTCTAAAATTTACGTCAATTGTTTTCTAATAAAAAATTACATAAGAAATGTCTATTTGCGTAATTTTATTAGCGATTTTGATTTTTTGACGATTTTTTCAAAATTTCACTCGAAAATTTAGGGGGATTCTGAACATTCGATAGTGTATAAAAACAATTGGCTTCCAGTGTTTACGGATTGTAATTTTTGTACCAAATTTCGTTCGAATCGGTCCATTCGTTCCTCAGTTATCGTCTCCACAGACTCACACACACACACACACACACACACACACACACGCACACACACACACACACACACACACACACACACACACACACATACACACACACACACAGACATTTCTTCAAAATGTTCGATTCGTAAGCAGGGATGCCTGAAACGTGCTCTCCCGTCGGAAACTCGAATTCGAATTTTCGACCCCGTCACAACAATTTCCTTATACATTATTGTATATAAGGAAAGTAATATATTTTGTAACTAGTTTGGAATTTTTCTGTTATTGTTTGCGTTGTTTTCAAAATTTTTATCTGGTAACCCTATGAGTAGTTGACAGGAGTGCTGGTAATATTCATTAATACCAGCTAAATTTCGTACCACTACAAAAATTCCTCGCTTTAACAAAATTTTTCTTCTTAAGTAAAACTCTTGCTGCTTAAATTTTAACAATTACGCTAATATCAAATCAAGTTAAAATTTTAAACTGTTCGTTTTATTTATAAATCAAGTCAAAACCTTATTAGTAAAGACTTGTTACTTTTAATTTTTTTCATTTATACAGAAGATAGCAAGTTGCATTTATTTTTTCCCAAGCTTTTGTTGCAAGAACACTTAGCATAGCCTCGAGGTGCTTAAGGATTCTTTGGAAACCAAGTTGGCAATCAACCTTAGTATCTTAAGGGAACTAACTCTTAGTATCTTAATGATCCATCAAAATTCTTCGTTCACCGGGATTAAAATCTTTTAACCATTGAGTATATAGGACATCTTCAGTATCAATGAAAGTTTCAATTAGAATTAATTAAGAAAAGCTGAGTAAGAATTAATTAAGTTAAAGTTAATTAAGTTAAAGTTTTAATTAATTAACTCAATGTAGTAATAAGTAATTGGCTAAAATTAAGAATGACATAGAAAGAAGATCGTTTACCCAGAAGAAACAAATGAGGATAACTTCTTTTTACTTTCCTTATATACCGGGTGGTCAGAATTAAAACACCCCTACTCTGAGCTCTCTATACATCGAACTACTCAGTGTAAAGATTCCAAAATTGTTGAACCTACTATTCAAGACATGAGGAAAGGGATTACGCGAAAAAAAAATTAGTTCCAGAAACACCGATATGTGGCGCTGTACAACAAAAAATATGCTGAAAAGACACAAAATAATCACAAAAAAACAAACACATGCGATATGGAATTTTTCCTTTTTAATTGCTTTTGCTGATATGCAAAAAAAAGAAGATAAAAAAGTGAAGAAACTTAAACTGTCATTGTAAGTGCAATTTCGTACTGTAAGCACAAAAATTTGCATAAACTCTTGGTTTGCATCTACTATGTTCCGGGTATAAAAGGGGATAAAACTGGGAAATTTTCATTCTTATCAGCGATGGCTGTCACACAGCCAGAACGCGCTTTGCTTTTGAAGCTGTTTTATGAAAACAAAGGACATGCTGCAACTGCACACTGAGTTTCGTCGACTTAATTTGCGCAAAGGACCATTACTTCCACAAGCTCTCGGGAGAATGATCGCTGGATTCGAGAAAACTGGACATCTTGGAGTTCAGCCGGGTCGAGGACGCAAATCGACTCGTTCAGATGTCGTTGACGATGTTGCCACCGCTATTGTTGAACAATCAATGGATAACGTTATAGGCTGTAGTAGTGCACTTGGAGTATCACGACACTTGGGTGTTTCCTACAGCACAGTGCGGAACGTACTGAGAAACATAGTGTATTTTTCCCCGTACAAAATTAGTCACAATCACCACTTGCTGACCATCGACAGGGAGAAGCGACTGACCTTTGTATTGACATTTCTGGCTAGAGTTGAAGTGGATGCATCGTGGCCATAGCAGATTCTATGGAGCGATGAAGCGCATTTCCGTCTAAGTGGAACAGTCAACACCCATAACTGTCGCATTTGGGACACGGAAAACCCTCGTACCTTCCAAAAGATTCCACTTCACTCACCGAAAGTTACAGTCTGATGTGGATTCACAGCCACATTCATTCTTGGACCTTTCTTTTTCGAAGACTACTAATGGCCCTGTGACATGCACCGAGACGGCCAGGAGGTACAAAAACATGCTCGAAATTTTTGTTGTATCCCAACTGCAACAGCACCAATGTCTTGATTCAATTACCTTTATGTGCAAGATGGAGCGCCTCCACACATTGGACTCTGTGTACAGTAGTTTCTTCGGCAACATTTTACTAATTGTAGAGTAATTAATCGTGCGTTTCCGACAACCTGGCCATCTCGTTCTCCAGATCTTAATCCCTGTGATTTTTGGCTGTGGGGATAGTTAAAAAGTCTTGTTTATCGAGGACGTCTGGTAACCTTGGTAGATTTGAAAGACAGTATCACTCTGCATGTGAGAAGCATCTCAATCGACCAATTACGATCCGCAGTTGAACAAGCTGTCCACAGACTGCAGATTTTACATCTTGAAGAAGGGCAGCATTCCCTGCATCGATAAGGTCCTTGTGATATGAATATTTGGTACGTTCGAATAAAATGTGTTACAAATGTGTATTTTGTGTCTTTTCAGCATATTTTCTGTTGTACAGCGCCACCTATCGGTGTTTCTGGAACTAATTTATATAACATAAATTATAACGAACGAATAAATATAACATAAATTATAACGAAACATAAATTATAACGAATTTATATATCATAAATAAGTTATAGTATACATAAAATAATAGCATGCATAATATAATGCATAAAATAATAGCATACATAAAATATTTATGTATGCTATAGTTTTACGATACGAACCACAGAAGCTCCAGGAATGAGGAGTTTGTCAAACGTTTACTGCAGCAGCGACGTCAGCTACATTTTAACACTTTACAACATAGTTGAAAAGTGTTTATGACTTTGTTCATTGTGTCTGTCTGTCCGTTCGTACTATAACTACCGTAAAAATGACTTCATCAAAATGAAATTTTAGTATGTTGTTGAGACGGTCTGTGGGACATATGGGAATGTAAACGAAAAATATTGCCCAATTAGTTTTGGATTGAACCCGGGTTGAAAAAATGAAATACATTGAACCCTATGAGACCTAATTTTTTAAACAGTTTTTAAACGAATTTAAAATTCACAAATTGTTTCGAAATATTTAAGAAATATTCAAATTGTCCCATAAAATATATAAAATTTGAGAAATATATGTTCGGTAGATTTTAAATGAAAATTAAAATAATAATTGCACATATATTATATGAAGAGATCACGTGACCCACTTCAAAGTAACATACGACATCCATCTTTTTACCAAGTGCTAAAATCGTGCATTTTCAAGTATTTTTTATTTTTATATAGTGTTGCATCCGTCCTAAAACTGTTTTTGCGTAATTTCTGTTCATCGATATACTGCGGCAACACAATGACAATATTTTGAGTTTAAATGTTCATCAAATTTTGATTATTTCTACAACTAAGCTTAATGCGGAATGTAAATACATCAAGCTGTAAGATGAGTTGTATAAGAATTGCTGACTATTTTTTAAGCAAAATTATTCAGCTCTGGAGTCTGCAATATAACTGATATGAATGAAACATTCATTGATATTACATAGAGAAGCAGATGATTTTATAGCATTGCCTTTCTCGATGAAATTTTAAGCATGGAGTTAGAAAGTACTTTTACCTGCATGGTTTTAAGTTTTTAAGTAAAATAAATTATTATAGTATTGGGATAATCTTTAAAGTCACATCGCTGATTGAAAGGAATGGAATAAAGTGTATGAATGACATATTCACTGCTTTTATATAGAGAGCCAGGCGATTTATATTTCGATGACGTCATGTGAATAAAGTTCATTCTTCCTCGATGAAGTTTCAAGTTTTCAAATATAATAAATTATAGCAGTATTGTGGCAATTTTAAAAATATCACATCTGAATGTGTCGCATTTTAGAGATGCTTAAATAAAATTGCATTGCTGTTGGAAAGTGTTTCATAATCAATGCTTTATGCATGATTAATCTTTCTTGTTTTAATATAGAGAGATACATATTATTAATAAAATTTCTGAATAAAATTTTTTTATTTAATTTTCAAAGTTGTAAAGATTTTTTTCGGCGCAAATGTCAAATTTTGGGAGCAAATTGTGTAAAGTATCATAAAGTGATCTTTGAAAATTCAAATAACATTCTGATCGAAATATTTTACTTTTCGATCTTATTCAGAGTGTATTTTCAATCAGAATACTTAAGCAAGTTTTAATTATTTTCCTCCAAGAAGGCTTTAAGCGATATAAACAAACAAGCAACCAAATTCACAAAGCTCGTTTCATATATTTAAGATTATACACGAAATTTAATTTTTAATCTCATTAGATTACATATTTATAATATATTAAATTTTATTTCATATCAATGCAGAGTAAAATATATATATTTACACTTTCACAAACAAATTCTGCAATCATTACCATTTTACTGTTTATTCACGTGGAACATTTTTCACAATCCAAACAGATACTAAAACCTTTGCAAGCAATTTTTAAAACTATAACCGTTTTTTCTTCGTTTAATTGGACCACTTTTCACATTCTATACAAATTTGACTTCAAATTTAAACAAACATTATTAATACTCCAGAATGTTTCTAAAGAACGCAGAAAAAAGTACTCAACGTTCTTTCAAATATTATTTTGAAACTTGAATAAGAAGTTACATTGACTCATTCAAAAAAACTTATCCAAATGAAAATCGTCTGCTCTTTTGTCCTTTTCTCCAGCACGTTTTGCCCTAGATAATTGTTACCACTGCTTTTAAAAGATTCAAAAGAATATATTTTTTCTCTTTTTTCCATGCTTCCGTTAGTTGATAGAGTGCTTATTACGCTTATGATAGCGCTCAAAGAGGTCAACATTTCAGAAATCCCTATCTACCTCATTATGGCGATTTTATACAAAGAGCATTATAATTAGGCCGGTGGCAACAGTTCTTGTGAGATAAAGGTACCGGTTCAACATTGATATGGATTGATAAAAGAAATGAATGATATAAGAATGGTGTTCTGGATTTGAAATTGAAGTAGATTTTGTATGTGATACGATGCAGTTAGAACTTTATTTTAGGTAGATTTTGCTTGTGCTATTACTGCTTTGGGGTGTGAAGAAATAATATAAAGTCATTTTTAACACTTTAACAAAGTTAAAAAGTGTTTATGACATTGCTTATTCTGTCTGTCTGTCTGTTTGTCCGTTAGCACGATAACTGCCGAAAAATATGACTTAATCAAATAATCAAAATGAAACTTTAGTATGTTATTCAGACGGTCTGTGGGACTTATGGGAATATAAATGAATAATATCACCCAATTAGTTTTGGATTGAACCCGGGTTGAAAAAATGAAATACATTGAACACTATGGGACCTAATTTTTCAAACATTTTTTAAGCGGATTTAAAATTCACAAATTGCTTCGAAAATTTTAGGTAATATTAAAATTATCCCATAAAATATATAAAAACAATTTCAGCAAAATATATTCAGTAGTTTTTTAAATAAAAATTAAAATAATAATACACCTCTTATATGAAGCGATCACGTGACCATGATATGAAAACATCACGTGACCCACTTCAAAATGAAATATGGCATCCATCTTGTCTCAAAATCGCGATTTTTGAAGTTCTTTTTAATTCATATTGAGTGTTGTATCCGTCCCTAAACCACTTTATTTTTACTTAAATTCTGCGCATCTACATACTAAAACAACGCAATTACAATATATTTCAGTTTAAATGATCATCCAAATTTGATTATTTCTACAACGAAATGTATTTTTCACATATGTAAAATGTAAACAGCAAAATATGTAGAATGAGCTGTACAGGAATTGCTGCATTTCTTTAACGCAAAATTATTTAGCTCATGGAGCCTGCATAGTTGATATGACTGAAATATTCATTGATTTTACAGAGAGAAGGACGTTTTTTTTCGATGAAGCTTTAAGCATAGAGTTTAATTACTTGTAACTCCATGGTCTTATGTTTTTAAATAAAATAAATTATTATAGTATTGTGACGAATGAAATGAATGGGAAAATGTTTATGAATGAAATGCTGCTTTTATAGAAAGAGCCAGGCGTGTTATATTTCGATGGCGTCATTTGAATAAATTTCTGTTGTTTTTGAAGTTTTCATATATAATAAATAATTGTAATATTATGATAATGTTAAAAACATTACCTAGGAGTCAGGCGATTTATATTTAATTGACGTCATTTGAAAGAAACTCTTTTTTTTCGATGAACTTTCAAGTTTAATAAATTATATAATAAATTAATGTAGTATTGTGATAATTTTTAAAATGTCACTGAGGAATGTATCGCATTTTAGATATGTTTAAATGAAATTGCATTGAAGTTGGAAAGTGCTTCTTAATCAATGCTTTATGCATGATTGATCTTTCTCGTTTAATTTTATCAATAAACCACACACGAGCAACATGTAGACTGAGGGTAAAATATAGCCCATAGGACCAATTTCAGTCACGACCCTTTGCAAAGTTCACTTTGAAGACAAAAGCTTGCAATTCCGCTCCAGTATCACAACGGTAGAACGTCGGATACCTAGTACAAAGATCCGTGGTTCGATTTCCGATTGGGGAAGCTAAGTTCTTTACACCTTCTTGAATGTTTATTAATTTAAAATACTAATTTTCAATGCATCAATAAACTAGTTATAATGCCCATTATATTACAGGGTGCAAAAGTTTTCCCCTGGTCCTTTCACCGCAGAATTGGTGCTCATAAAATCGTCGGACACGCTGGCCAAGCATCTATCCGGAAAAATATTAGTAATTACTGTGACTCCCTAAAAACGTGATTACTATATTATACCTTGACAAAACAGAATTACTATATGCCTCCTGGATCTCTCTAGCAAAGAACAATTTCTGTATAACCCCCTAAGAAATCGTAATTGTTATACGATCCAATTTGATGATCTTACATATGCCCAACTTATAATAAAAGAACTTGGAACTAGATAAAATTGAACAGTTATCTTCATTGACTGTCTTCAGTTTTAAGCTACTAAAATATACAAGAATAAAAGAATACAATGCAACAATGAACTTGAATATATGAATAATATTATTAAAATTTACATAAGTTCCATTCTTATAAAATATCAAACTAAAATATATACATTTTATATTTTGATAAATTATATATGAAATTTCATATTGAAAAAGTTTAAATGGAGATTTTTGCAACAAAATAGTTAGATTTTATTCTATTAGGATTATTGCATCTAGTTTTGTTATATTTCATACCTTCATGTCTTCATAAAGCAATACATAAAAGTATATAGTAAAAGTATATAGTAATTTAATCACATAATTTAGTCACATAAAAGTATATAGTAATTTAATGAATTTGAACGAGATATTTTGATCTAGTCTAATTATACGTTATGATTCGTTTGAAACTTTTCATGTGTTCTAAAAGCAAATTGTTAAAAAGTAATGGATTAAAATACAAATTTTTGCAAAATATTTGGGAGCAAGAATATTAATAAAAAATATTATGCCTCATACATATGAATTGTTCGAAAGAAAGGCCTAATGTATTTGCTATGTGAAATCATCCGAAAACTTCATCTCCCTATCCCAATGTAATTTGTAAAGTCACCATTTTTGACTCCATCATCCGTTAATTATTGCAATTTAAAAATGAAAACTGAGTTAATTTGCTTAAGGTATTTATATTATTTTAGGCAACATTTCATTTATTTTGTTGATATTTACAGCGAGAAATTAAAAAAAATCTAATGTGAACAGCACATGACTTTCCCTGCAGACTTATATTCACCTTCTCTTTAATTTAATTAAATTTAATTAACTTTTAATACAATTTTCGTTCTCATTTAGTAACTGGATTTATTTTCAAAGATGGCGTAGAGAAAATACGAAAAAACTAAAATATCTCGAGAATGGCTAGCCCTAGTGTGATGGAGTTGATCTTATTCTTTTCATCGTTAAACATTACGTATAAGAACAACCATTTAATGGATATATTTGAGCATATATAATTTTTATTTTAGATTTTGACGATTTTTGCGGGCTATTTTGCAAAAAAAGACAGGTTATTTTTTTCCGAATCATACCAAAATCTAACCAACACCAGAGAAACCTGCAAGCGACTTATCCACCAAATTTTGTGAAATTCGGTCCATTAGTTTTTCAGCTAGAGTGGATACAGGTAATTTCTGCGGGCCATTTCGCAATAAAGGTGGGTTCTGTCTTTACGAATCCTACCGAAATCTAATCAGCACCATCAGGGTCTCACCCAAGTGACTTACAAACAAAATTTTATGAAATTCGATCCATTAGTTTTTTAGTTAGAGTGGATATATGCATTGCACAGACAGACAGACAGGCAGACAGACACACAGAGCCATAGGCAGACACACACACAGACGTCACGCTAAAAATAGTTTTTTCGTATTCCAGGGGTCTTGAAACGTGTAGATCCGTCGAAAACTCGAGTTGCCATTTTCGGTATGATACCAATACTTTCCCTATACATTACCATGTACTGCAGGGAAAGTAAAAATCTGATGTGGGCAGCACATGACTTTCCCTGCAGAGTTATATTCACGTTCTATTTATTTAAATTAAATTTAATTAATTTTTAATTCAATTTTCGTTCTCATTTGAAAACTGGACTTATTTTCAAAAATGGTGTAGGAAAAATACGAAAAACTAAAATATCTCGAGAACGGCTAGTCCTGATGTAATGGGGTTGGTCTTATTCTTTTCTTCGCTAAAAATTACGTATTAAACAAGCATTTAATGGCTATATTTGAGCATACGTAGTTCTTAAGTTTAGATTTTGATGATTTTTGCGGGCCATTTTGCAAAAAAAGGCAGGTTATTTTCTTTCGAATTATACCAAAATCAAAGCAGCACCAGGGTGGCTTACAAGCGACTTATCTACCAAATTTTGTGAAATTCGGTTCATTAGTTTTTCAGTTAGAGTGGATACATGCTTTTGCGGGCCATTTCGCAAAAAAAGGCGAGTTCTTTTAACCCGAGTCATACCCAAAACTAATCAGCACCAGATTCGTGCACAAGTGACTTACCTACCAAATTTTGTGAAATTCGGTCAATTAGTTTTTCAGTTAGAGTGGATACAAAATCTGCACAGACAGACAGACAGACACACAAACACACAGACAGACACACAGATACACAGACACACACACAGACGTCACGCTAAAAGTAGTTTTTTCGTATTCTAAGGGTCTCGAAACGTGTAGATCCGTCGAAAACTCGAGTTGCGATTTTCGGTATGATCCCAATACTTTCCCTATACATTACCATGTATTGCAGGGAAAGTAAAAAATCTGATGTGAGCAGCACATGACTTTCCCTGCAGACTTATATTAGCGTTCGCTTCATTTTAATTAAATTTATTTCACTTTAAATTCAATTTCGTTCTCATTCGATAACCGGACTTATTTTCAAAGGTGGCGTAGGAAAAGTACGAAAAACTAAAATATCTCGAGAACGGTTAGTTCTAGTGTAATGGGGTCGGTCTTATTCTATTCGTCGTTAAAAATTACGTATTAAATCAGCATTTAATGGATATATTTGAGTATACCCAGTTTTTTATTTTAGATTTTGGCAATTTTTGCGTACCATTTTGCAAAAAAAGGCAGGTTATTTTTTTCTGAATCGTACCAAAATCTAATCAGCACCAGGGTGACCTATACGTGACTCATCTACCGAATTTTGTGAAATTCGGTATATTAGTTTTTCAGCTACAGTGGATACAAGCTTTTGCGGGCCATTTCCCAAAAAAGGCGGGTTCTTTTATTCCGAATCGTACCCAAAACTAATCAGCACCAGCCCCGCTCACAAGTGACTTACCTACAAAATTTTGTGAAATTCCGTCCATTAGTTTTTTAGTTAGAGTGGATACAAAATCTGCACAGACAGACACACAGACAGACAGACACACAGACACACAGACACACAGACAGACAGACACACACACAGACGTCACGCTAAAAATGGTTTTTTCGTATTCTAGAGGTCTTGAAACGTGTAGATCCGTCGAAAACTCGAGTTGCGATTTTCGACATGATTCCAATACTTTCCCTATACATTACCATGTATTGCAGGGAAAGTAAAAAAGGTGCCGTTTTCCAATGTTTTTACAAAAGTTCCACTGATACTAAACGATTTTGGATCATATATGTCGGATGAGTGTCGCTTTCTCATATAAAAGCTCTAGTCATGATTTTCAATGGCTGTGCTTATCCCGGACATAGCTGACTTCATTATCACTTTCCCTGCAATACATGGTAATGTATAGGGAAAGTATTGGAATCATGCCGAAAATCGCAACTCGAGTTTTCGAAGGATCTATACGTTTCGAGACCTCTAGAATACGAAAAAACTATTTTTAGAGTGACATCTGTGTGTGTGTCTGTGTGCGTGTCTGTCTGTGTGTCTGTCTGTGTGTCTGTCTGTGTGTCTGTCTGTGTATCTGTCTGTGTGTCTGTCTGTGTGTCTGTGCAATGTATGCATCCACTCTAACTCAAAAATTAATGGGAAGAATTTCATAAAATTTAAGTCACTTGGATAAGTCACTTGGGTGTGACCCTGGTGCTGATTAATTTTTAGTACGATTCAAAATAAAAGAACCCGCCTTTTTTTGCGAAATGGCAAGCAAAAATTGTCTGTATCCACTCTAGCTGAAACACTAATCGACCGAATTTCACAAAATTCGGGTGACAAGTCGTTTATGGGTTACTCTGGTGCTGATTAGATTTCGGTAAGATTCGGAAAAAAATAACCGGCCTTTTTTTTTTTTTTTGCAAAATGGCCCGCAAAAATCGTCAAAATGTAAAGTAAAAAACTACGTATGCTCAAATATATCCATTGAATGCTTGTTTTATACGTAATTTTTAACGAAGAAAAGAATAAGACCAACCCCATTACACTAGGTCTGGCCGTACTCCAGATATTTTAGTTTTTTCGTAATTTCTCTACGCCACCTTTCAAAATAAGTCCAGTTACCAAATGAGAACGAAAATTGAATTAAAAGGGAATTAAATGTAATTAAAATAAAGAGAACATGGATCTAAGTCTGCAGAGAAAGTCATGTGTTGCCCACATCAGATTTTTTTTTACTTGGTTCTGCGCATATGACGACATGGAAATTAAGTACTCGCGCATTTTGTTCTCGGGCTTTCAAGAGGAACTGAGCTTGTTAACTGCGACTGCCATCGTACTCCACCGAATGTCACTAAATTTCCCTGCACGTCACTGGATTCTATGTGCACCGCACAATTTAAAATCTTTGCGCAAGTTGTTTAGAGCTAGCTATTGCCGCTTATCAAGCAATTTTTAACTGTAATAATGCAAACACTTTTTACGTTTTGGCAACTCCTCTCAAAGTTTGCGCTGGCCCGTGACATCACGAATGATGAAACTTAATTCCCCCCATTACATCAAGATGACAACTTTTCCATTGGTTGCTGGGCTAAGTACCTAACCTTATATTACAGAACCTTAAGCCACGGGATACAATCGGGATCCAAAACTGGGATGTTTCACATCTTCTACACTCCCTATAAAAGTACTTATTAACTATTACTTTCCCTGCAATACATAGTAATGTATAGGGAAAGTATTGGAATCGTGCCGAAAATAGGACACTCCAATTTTCGACGGATCTATACGTTTTGGGACCTCTAGAAGACGAAAGATATATTTTTAGCGTGACGGCTGTGTGTTTATCTGTCTGTGTGTCTGCTTGTGCAATGTACACTCATTGCCATAAAAAATTGCTCACCAAGAAGCAATTGTGGGATTATAACGAAACTAGCATGAAGGTACGTGTCAGGCAGATATGCATATGATTTGAAATACAGGGTGATTGCTCATTGCGTAATGCCACCACAGAGAGTTGAACTTCGTTCTCCCTGCTGCAGAAAAAGGGTACGCAGAGGCTTTTTGCCTGTACTTAATCTGTTGCAGACGGACGTTTTTTATTAGGGATGCCGTTACGCCGTCATCAAAGACAATATGATCAGCTGTCAAAGTTCGAGAGGGGAAGAATTATCGGGATGATGGAAGCCGGGTGGTCAGCTCGACCAGTTTCCTGCCTCTTAGGCCGTTCTGACTTTACTGTGAGGAGGTGTTGGGACCAGTAGACCAGAGAGAGGTCGAATGCACGGTGGCCAGGCTCAAGACGTCCTCAGCAAACAAATAGCCGAGAAGACCATCACATCACCCGACACTCATGCACAGAGCCAACTGCATCATTTTCCGCCGTCCGAATACAGGCAGCACCTTCGCTACGGTCCCCTGTGTCTGTCCGTACCATCGCGAGGCTCTTGGCTGAAGGCCATTTGTTATCGCTGCACCTATTACGTGTGCTGCCAATGACACTGACCAACCGTCACCTCTGTATGGAGTCGTGTCGCGCTCGACAGGATTGGACCGGAACCGAATGGAACCAGATCGTCTTCGGCGACGAATCGAGATTCAATTTGGGCAGTGACAACCGTGTACGTGTGTGGAGGCCCCATGGTGAACGCTTCAAACCTGCCTTCACTTTACAGCGGCACATAGCTCCCACAGCTGGTGTGATGGTATGGGGTGCCGTCGCATACGACAACCGGTCACCTCTAATATGGATCCACAGAACCATGACAGCCCAGCGGTACGTTCGTGACATCCTTCAGGCACATGTGTTGCCACTCATGGCAGGGCTCCCAGGAGGCATTTTTTAACAGAAAAATGCTCGGCCACACACAGCAAGGGTGTCACAGAAATGCCTCCGCCACTTTACCACCCTTCCCTGGCCTGACCGATCCCCAGATTTCTCACCGATTCAGCATGTCTGGGATCACTTGGGACGGCAAGTTGGACATCCTACGAGTTTGGTCGAACTGGAGGCGTGCTTACAACAACTGCTTGAAATGAGATAGCGCAGGACACCATATGGTACCTATATGTCTCAATGCTCGCGAGTATCTCATCCTGTATTCACGCTAGAAGTGGCCTAACAGGATACTAGAGCTTCCATTCATTTGTAGTTTTGTCTGTAATAAATGATCATGTTGCTTGGATTTTCGTATCCCTTATATCAACGTTGCACACATATATATAAAATTTCTTTTGATTCTGACAACTTTTTCCTGGTGCGCAAATTTTTATAGCAATGAGTGTATATATCCACTCTAACTCAAAAACTAATGAACCAAATTTCATAGACTTTGGTAAATAACTCACTTGTGTGTGACCCTACTGCTGATTAGTTTTTGATACGATTCGGGATAAAAGAACTCGCCTTTTCTTGCGAAATGGCCCACGAAAATTAACTTAATCCACTCTAGCTGAAAAACTAATAAATCAAATTTTACAAAATTTAGTAGAGAAGTCACTTGTGGTTTACCCTGAGGCTGATTAAATTTTGGTACGATTCGGAAAAAATAACCTGCCATTTTTTGCGAAATAGCCCGCAAAAATCGTCAAAATCTAAAATAAAAACTATATATGCTCAAATATATCCATTAAATGCTTGTTTTATACGTAATGTTTAAAGATGAAAAGAATAAGATCAACCAGATTACACTAGGACTATCCGTTCTCGAGATATTTTAGTTTTTTCTCAGTTTCGCTACGCCGCCTTTGAAAATAAGTCCCGTTACAAAATGAGAACGAAAATTGAATTAGAAATGCAAATTCAGTGTCATTTAAAATAATTACAGCTGTTGTTTTGTCCAATTAAACTCAATTTAATGAGTTATTGAAGAAATAAAGAGAATGTGAATATGAGTCTGCAGGGAAAGTCATGTGCTGCCCACATCAGATGTTTTTCATTACAACTTCAAATCGTTACCACTAGATTGTGTTTTTTAATTACCACTTTCTGAAGAAGTTTAGTTAGAATGAGATCAGACTCGTGTAAGGCGATCACAGGCGATCGCTTTACACGAGCCTGATCTCTGGCGATCGCAGGCCACTGAAAACACTCGACCGGAAGAAACTCTTGTATATTAAATTCGATCATGTTAATACGAGACTTTGAATCCGATTTTAAATTACCTCCTGTATCTGGAGAAAATCTTTTCATAGTTTATATCTCATTTGCTTATATCTCAGACCGAAAACGTTGCCACAACGTGATGCAATTCCACGGTCATGAGATTAAGAAAATAACTGTATTCAACACATGAAGTTAAAGATGAGACCACCTCCATGATTCAGTTGAATAGGAAAATTAAGATTCAGAGGTCATCCCAATTTAAAATTTCAGAACCATGAAGTAAGTTAGAGAGACTTTCTTCCTTATTTATTTTCAAATCCATGTTTTAAACAATGGAATTAATGTTTATGGATAGATTAGTTGGAACTGCATTGTATAGCCCATGAAGTTAGGAGTTAAACCATGGTATAACTAGAAATTGAAAACTTGAAATAAAAAATGTGAGATATAAACTTGATAAATTTGTTTGCTTGAGGGTCTAGGGAAGTGAAAATTATTACTTTCCTTATATACAATAATGTATAAGGAAAGTATTGTGACGGGGTCGAAAATTCGAATTCGAGTTTTCGACGGGAGAGCACGTTTCAAGCATCCCTGATCAAGCATTTTTGAAGTGATGTCTTTGTGTGTGTGTGTGTGTGTGTGAAAGTATGTATGTGTGTGTGAAAGTATGTGTGAATGTGTATGTGTGTGTGTGTGTCAGTGAGTCTGTGGAGACGATAACTGACGAACGAATAGACAGATTCGAACGAAATTTGGTACAAAAATCACAATCCGTAAACACTGGAAGTCTATTGTTTTCATACGCAATCGAATGTTCAGAACCCCCTAAATTTTCGTGTGAAATTTTGAAAAAATCGTCAAAAAATCAAAACCTCTAATACAGTTACGCAAATATATTCCTTATGTAATTTTTCATTAGAAAACGATTGACATAAATTTTAGAACGCTAACATGAACCGTTCTCGAGATATTGCACATTTTTCAAATAAATTTATCAAAAACTCCCATAAATTAAAAACAAATATCAACTGCTGAGAAACATGTCCATTTTTCATATGTAATACCATGCGATAAATTTGGTGACATCATTCTTGTGGATCTAGTTCTTTCCATTCATGAGAAAAGATACTTTGAGTAATACTTTTGTATTTGAACGCCAGTAATCATTTACCTGCTATAAGAATAACTTATTTCTCCGTCCATAAAGCTTAGCCAGATTTTGGCGACGAATTTGGCGGAATGTCGCCAACTTGGTGATTTTTTGAAATGTTGCCAAATTAACGAAAATCTCGCCAAATGGATAAAAATGACGCTAAATCAATGAAAATGACGCCTAATTGAAGAAAATTCAATACTGGAAGGAATATAAGTATCTACTATAAGAAAACCCTTTTTACTTTCCTTATATACATAATGTATAAGGAAAGTATTGTGACGGGGTCGAAAATTCGAATTCGAGTTTTCGACGGGAGAGCACGTTTCAAGCATCCCTGATCACGAATCAAACATTTTTGAAGTGATGTCTGTGTGTGTGTGTGTGTGTGTGTGTGTGTGTGTGTGAAAGTATGTGTGTGTGTGTGTGTGTGTGAAAGTATGTGTGTGTGTGTGTGTGTGTGTGTGTGTGTCAGTGGGTCTGTGGAGACGATAACTGACGAACGAATGGACCGATTCGAACCAAATTTGGTACAAAAATCACAATCGGTAAACACTGGAAGCCTATTGTTTTTATACGCAATCGAATGTTCAGAACTCCCCTAAATTTTCGAATGAAAATTTGAAAAAATCGTCAAAAAATCAAAACCACTAATAAAGTTACGCAAATAGACATTTCTTATGTAATTTTTCATTAGAAAACGATTGACATAAATTTTAGAGCGCTAACATGAACCATTCTCGAGATATTGCACATTTTTCAAAAAAAATATCAAAAAGTCATATAAAATTGAAAAAAAATCTTGTTGAGAAACATGTTCACTTTTCATATGTAATACCATGCGATAAATTGGGTGACATCATTCTCGTAGATCTAGCTTGTTCCATTCATGAAAAAAGATGCTTTGAGTAATACTTTTGTATTTGAACGCCAATAATCATTTATCTGCTGTAAGAATAACTTATTTCTTCGTCCATAACGCTTGGCGAGATTTTGGCGACAAAATTGGCGGAATGTCGCCAACTTGGCGACTTTTTGAAATGTTGCCAAATTAACGAAAATTTCGCCAAATGGATAAAAATGACGCTAAATCAATGAAAATGACCACTAATTGTCGAAAATTCAATATCTTGGAAGGAATATTAGTATCTACTATAAGAAAAACCTATTTTTTTTATTTTTACTGTAACAGTAGTAAATTCATTACATTATATAAGGAAAGTCATGTGTTGCCCACATCAGATTTTTTTTACTGTAAAAATAGTAAACTCATTGCATTATATAAGAAAAGTCATGTGTTGCGCTCATCAGATTTTTTGAGTTATGTTATGAGGATAGTATAGTATATATATATCTTGATAGAGGGCGTAAAAGAAATAGTAATATTGAATGGGGGGGTGGTATATGGCTCATTATGTTTGTGGATATTAGTAGCGGATGGGTGGATGGACGGAAGTTGATGTCCGCCGGTTTCTGTTTCCCCGTGCATAGCCACGGTGTACTTGGACGAGCGTAACGCATGAAATACACTCGCTATTCTGGTCAGTTACGAATTTCGTCCCAGTAGCTCAATTTTTAGAGCATCGTCTGTGCCATTCAAAAATGTGTGGTTCGCATTCCATTTAAGATTTGTGTTTTTTTTACACATCTTAATAATTATCAGTTGTCACGATAAATTTATATAACTTTTGCATTGAAACATAATCCTGGCGCCCACGCCCCACGCATATGATTGTATTGCAATTACAGATTTTCTTTTTAAAGATATCGGTTCGTTAAAAAAATATCAAACGTGAAAATCATGAAATTAAAATTATTATTTTCATGAACAAAAATTTTGAAATTGCTTGTCCAATATTCACAATCTATTTGATAGCTACTGAAAGCACCAAGTTATTGAGTGAGGGCCCCATTATGCTCGCAAACGGCATAGTTTAGACCGTTGCTGTAAAGTTATGTCTTCACGATTCTATTTTTTGACAACAACATATGGAATCCAGGTCCTATGAATTATTGCATTGAACACGCAAAAGCTACATTAAAGCTATGCAGTTGATGAGCCGAGAAGTAAATGGGCGAGAGCACCATGGTGCTCCCGAGCAACATATTGCAAACCTCTGTTGTGGAGTTATTTCTGGATGATTCTAATTCTTGCATTTAGATCCTACTACAACTAATAAAAACCAGGCCACATGATACATGAATTATTGCGCTGAACACGCAAAAACTACTTCACTGTTTCGGATAGAAATGCAGTTTTTGCGTGTAAGGCAGTTTTTGCATCAAGTACTTAAAGAATTTACTTAAAAAGCATATTAAAAATACATTTTACATAAACATAATTTTGAAACTGAGCACGGTTGTCAAATATTTGCAAGCTATGTCATTACTAGGAGAGCACCAAACTAATGAGTGAAAGCACCATGATGTTCGTGAGCAACCTCTCATGTAGACCTAGAGTTGCAAAAAACCACGGATTTTTGAGAAGCAAGAATAAATGCGGGTATTTTGGGGAGTAAACCAAGAATTTTGGAAGCATTGGAAACTTTTATGGGAAGAAAGTAATTTTTCCGTTTCTTATATTCTCAAGGTAAATCATCATACGCAGTTTGAGCCTCATTACGCAGTTTAAGCCTTAATTATGGATCACCATTTACTAAATCTGTGTATTTAATAATTTAAAGGTAAAGTCTACTAAAATTTAAATTTTGAAAATATAAACCTTTATTGAAAATCGGCAAAATATATTAATGATAAAATTAAGAAAATATTATTGAGACTAATATAGATTTCTTTTTATTCTTCAATATTAACTAAATATCAATGAATTCACCACCCTGTAATAAGTAATGCAGAGTGTTTTAACTTTTAAAATATTTACAAATCGAATTACAATTATTTTTGGAATTAATTTTCACTTTTATATGTAAGAATGTCACATAATTTAAATATTTTTCTTTGATCTAACAAATCTCTCTCAAAATTCCATGCTTCAGCTATTTACATTTTCTAATGCAAAATATATTTATTAGTTTTGGATTATACACATTTCTATTCCAATGTAAAATGTAATATCTGCAAATTCCCACTTTTTGAAAATTTTCAAAGTTCTCAGTTTTTTTTTCCAATATTCCCTTCCCAAAAATCCCTGTTTTTTCCCGTCTGTGCAACTCTCTCTCTCTCCCTCCCTCTCTCCCTCTCTCCCTCCCTCTCCCTCCCCTCCCTCTCTCCCCCTCCCTCTCCCTCTCCCTCCCCTGTCCCTCCCCTCCCTCTCTCCCCTCCCCTCCCTCTCCTTCTCCCCTCCCCCTTTCTCCCCCCTCTGTCTACCTCTCTCTTCCATCTCCCCCTCTCTCCCATCTCTCTCTCTTTCTCTCTCCTTCCTCCCCTCTCTCTTTGTCCCCCCCCTCTCTCTCTGTTGAGAGTTATTCCTGAACGATTAAAATTTTTGCATTTAAATCCCACTATAACAATTATATACAAATCAGGCCAGATAAATTATTGCGTCGAACACGCAATTGAAGCATAAATAAAAACATATATATGGTGGAACACGAGACTAACATCTAAGTTCTCGTTAGCGCATAATAGTTTGAGTCGTAAACTAGAGATAAGAAACATTGTTAAAAATAGAACCGCTCTACAACATTCTTAACAAACGTTATGAATGCAGAATCAGCAATTATTCTCGGACATCGTGACGTTACCATCTTCGACGTTGCAAACAACTTCATCAAGCACGCCATCACGCCAGAAAGCGATCTGGGAACGGGGTCTAACACGGGTGCCCGCTTTACAAATTCCGAGGAAAACTGACCTTATAATCGATAGCCCGATTGACTCGGGTCATCTTTTACGCCTATGGACACGAGCTGGCCCAGCGCGCAGCTTTTATAATGAATCGGCTCAAGAAAATTCAAGGTCATCGTTGTATTTTGGCGGTATGTAGCGTAAAAAAATAAAATACTAGTTAAGTAGGATAAAATAACAAATCGTTTCTAAATAGTGTAAAGGCTTTACGATTTTTGCTTGCGGCAAGGCTGTTTATGACAGTAAGGGACCAAGCGCACAACTTTACAGAACTAACTCCCTTCTTAATAGGTCATCCAATATGGGATATTGCAGCAAAAAAACGGCATTTCTATTAAATATTTTCTATAATTTAATACCGGTTTCGATACAAAAATACCGGTAATTCGGTGTTGCCAGTATTTGTGTATTACTGGTATTTCGATATTACCAGTATTTCTGGTATTATTAGTATTTCAGTATTACTGGTATTTCTGTTTTACCAGTGTTTCAATATTATTGGTACTTCGGTATTTCTGGTATTTCGGTATTACTAGTATTTCAGTATTACTGGTATTTCTGTTTTACCAGTGTTTCAATATTACTGGCACTTCGGTATTACTGATATTTCGGTATTACTAGTATTTAGATATTACTAGTATTTCGGTATTACTGGTATTTCTGTTTGACCAGTGTTTAAATTTTACTGGTACTTCGGTATTACTGATATTTCTGTTTGACCAGTATTTCAATATTACTGGTACTTCGGTATTACTGATATTTCATATTTACCAAATTGTTAATGTGAAAATTTAACTTTTATTCTAAGTAAGAATTAGTATTGTAATAATATTGTAACAATGTAAGAATTAAATCATTCATTGTAATTTTCTGTCGATATTTTTTTTTCCATCATTTAATCAACTTCTATTAATTTGAAACTTTGTTTTCAATTCATTCTGTTACTTGTGTTTGAGAACGAAATATATTTCTGAAAGTTCTATCTCTATTCCCTTTAATTCATTCATTATATAAATGTTTATAATCTTGTTGTGTGCTTAACATCTATCATTGGGGTATTTCTGGCTGGAACCGGAGCGTTACGAAAAATGTAAACACCTGAACGCTTATATCTCCGAACTTAATAAATAAAGATATAAACAGATTTTACTTATTTTGTCGAAAATATAGTCATATTTATGAATTTATAACAAAATTTCAATCACTGAAAAATAATTTTTAATTGGCGTCTGCGGGACGAAATATTTTAAATCGGCTTCAAAACGTCCTCGACCAGTTTTTTTTTTTTAAATCGAGTGTTATTGGCCCATGCAGTTTATAATTTTATTTGAGAATTTGATCAGCGAGTTGCGATTCGGCAGATTTTAGTGTGGATGTCCTGCCCTTTATATATAGACAGGTAACAAGACATTTTCTTTTTAACCTTTTCCTTACGGGTGGAACAGCGTCAATCCCTAACGAAAAACCTCTCAAAAAGATAGGTATTGCATCCCTAGATAGGTATACCCTATTCTAAACGGTTCGATTCCTCTTTGCAGACATTGGCGTCCATGGACGCCAATGTCTGCAAAGGGGGATCGAAACGTCTGCTGAGCATGCGCAGTCGCTAGGTAAAAAAATCCGCTTGGAAGAAAATAAAAATCGAAAACTTTGATGGGTCGCTCACTTAAAAACTGACCAAAGTTAAAATTACTTATCAAATCGAGAAAAAAAAATGTTAGAATCATATGCTGAGCTTTTAACCAAACTATGGAATTGTGCTATTCCTAATTATTCAGGTGCGACGATATATAATATGAGGTAATCTAAAAATTCAAATTTCTATGTATTTAAAAAAAAAATAAATATGAAGGGGCAGGGAATTGTCTTATGTAAGTGGTTCAAACACATCGTTGGAAAGAACGTTCTACAATCTTTCCAGTGGTGTCAAAATGGAAACTGTGCAACAATATATGTATGAAAATAATATGACTTAAAATAACTAAAAAACTTATTCGGATTTTTCAAAAAATAACACCGATATTTACGAAACCCATTTTGCCTCATTTTACAAAAATGCACTTTCCCAGGTCCTGAAGTTCCAAATTTCATGGCCGTACGACTCTTAGATTCCCCACTACAAACTACACAGACAATCAGACAGTCAGACACACACACACTGACTTCTTCATTTATTAAGTAAGATCTGTTCCATGGGGAGGGGGACCAAAACTAAATTTTCTTCTGTTGATTAATGGTTTTTCATATATCCCTCCACTTCTACCACCAACCTTTGGTATTATATTCTTCTCTGGCACTCCTCGTGAAGCAAGCTCTATAATGAAACAGCAAAGGAAAATGTGACCTTAAAACTTCAACCCAAAAAACCGTAAAGTCACGCAAACAAAAGAACAAGGTTGGAACGGAAATCTTTGTTATTCTTAAGTAACATGACACTAGACTTTATTGAATAAACGATTCAGAAAATTACACAAATAACCTTTCCTGATGACACTCAAGGATTGAAACAAAGACCTTAAACGCGCCGAAGAGCACCGGCTTCGCCCGTTGCCAATTCAAAGTATGAAAAAGATATGTAAAAATGCTGAAGCATGAACTTTTGCTTCTAAAAGAGTGGGTTGGTCTAAGAATGTTTCGTTTACAGAGTTATGCTTCGAACTGCATTGTTGAATTGCAAAAGTTTTATATTTTTTGAAGGTTTTTCTTTTTAGACCTATATGAAAAGTGGCATATTTTAAATCATATATTTTGCGTACATTCAGTTATGATTTTTTTTTTAATTTTGTCAATTTTTACTTTCCTTATATACATAATGTATAAGGAAAGTTGTATTATGACGGGGTCGAAAATTCGAATTCGAGTTTTCGACGGGCGAGTACGCTTCAAGCATCCCTGATTACGAATCGAACATTTTTGAATTGATGTCTGCGTGTGTGTGTGTGTGTGTGTGTGAAAGTATGTATGTGTGTGTGTGTCAGTGTGTCTATGGAGACGATATCTCACGAACGAATACAGCGATTCGAATGAAATTTGGTACAAAAATCACAATCCGTGAATACTAGAAGCCTATTGTTTTGAAACACAATCGAATGTGCAGAACCCCCTAAATTTTCGAGTGAAATTTTGAAAAAATCATCAAAAAATCAAAGCCTTTAATAAAGTTGCGCAAATGGACATTTCTTACGTAATTTTTCCTTAGAAAATGATTGGCATAAATATTAGAACGCTAGCATGAACCGTTCTCGAGATGTTGCACATTTTTCAAATACATTTATCAAAAAATCCCATAAATGAAAAAAAAAATATTAACTGTTAAAAACCATGTTCACTTTTCATATGTAATATCATGCGATAAATTGGGTGACATCATTCTCGTGGGTCTAACTCATTTCATTCACAAGAAAAGATACTTTGAGTAATACTTTTGTATTTGAACGCCAATAGTCATTTATCCGTTGTAAGAATTACTTATTTCTCCGTCCATAACGCTTGGCGAGTTTTTAGGGACGAATTTAGCGGAATATCGCCAACTTGGCGACATTTTTAAATGTTGGCAAGTTAATGAAAATCTCGCCAAATGAATAAAAATGACGCTAAATCAATGAAAATGACGACTCATTGACGAAAATTCAATATCTTGAAAAGAATATAAGTATCTATTATAAGACTAACATTTTTTTAACTGTAAAAGTAGTAAATTCATTGTATTATATAAGAGAAGTCATGTGCTGCCCACATCAGATTTTCTACTTTTGAGGCTATGACATACGTGCACTATCTCCCATCCGTTATAGAAACTATGCGTGTTGGGGGTAAAAGAATACCTGCAGTTTATCACACGAGAACGTTCGCTCTCTTGTGCGACAAACTTCATGTGTCTCTAACTCCATGGTCTGAAAAACGGATTTTAAATTTGGATTTAGCATGGTCGAATAATTAATACATTATTTTTTTTTTTCAAAACCTTCCATGTTACATTTAGTGCTCTGAGATACCGATTCTGCGTTTTCAGAAATTGGATCTAACGTTAATTTAATTTAAATTAGTATATAGTTTATGTTTCATTAGGGTGTTGTATAATAGTTAAACCGCATGTGTCTGGGGATATTATGAGTGCAACAGCTATACTTTTATTCTGATAATGATTGTAAGACAATCAGAACTAAATACTATGGAATATAATTTGAAAAATTCATATGGAGAATGACGCATAAGAGGCTAGGTAGCAACTTACCAGCAGATATTGAGAGTTAAAATACATTAGAGCACAATAACTCTCCGTGGGTACAGGTAGTATTTATTATTTTGTAGAATTTTTACTACCATTTTTTAACACTTTCCAACATAGTTGTAAAGTGTTTATGATTTGTTTCATTCTGATTGTCTGTATGTTCGCACGATAACTGCCGTAAAAATGACTTTATCGAAATGAAATTTTAGTATGTTGTTGCGACGTCCTCATTGGGACATATGGAATGTAAAAAAATAATATTACATAATTAGTTTTGGATTTAACCCAGGTTGCGAAACTGGAATACATTGAATCCTATGGGACCTAATTTTTCAAACATTATTTAAGCGGAGTTAAAATCCAAAAATTGCTTCGAAAATTTTAGGAAATAATCAAATTATTATATAAAATGTGTAAAAAATATTTTATCAAAATATGTTAAGTAGTTTTTTTAAATAAAAATTGAAATAATAATTTTACTCATGATATATATATATATATATATAATAGAAGTTTGAAAATCCAATGAACGAAAAGTAAGAAGATGTAACACGATAAACCTAACTTTTTAAAACACCCACAGAATAAAATATAATACAGCAAATCATCAATCAAATGGATAAAAAATACAAAACACAAGCTATCAAGTTACAGAAAATCAACAAAATTAAAAGGTATGGAAACAAAAAAAGAAAAACATGAACTAAATTCAACTATCTAACTGGCTTACAAAACAAAAGTAAAAATCAACTAATCCTCAAGCAAATGGGAAAAAAATAAATAAAATAAATATCGAATCAACAAGTCAATGAAAAATATATAATACAAAGGTATGGAATCGAAATAAGTATAACAAACGAAATCAAGTACAAACGCCATACACGTGGACGAGGCTCTAAGCCTAAATCATGAATTGTTAACCTCTACAAAAATCTAATCATGTCCAAGTTTTTTGTAGAAGCAAACACAAAAATGTATGTTTCTGAAGAAATAGATAGATTATATCTATAAAATATTTCTACTTTTACGACATACATAAAGAAGGAATAAAAAAGAAAAAATGAATACCTGGAAAAAGCACAGCGTATGTACGATCGAGTCGATACAGGGAACACTGATAGAAGAGACCAGTGTTGCCATTCGTAAAGAAAAAATAAAAACCCATTACTGTTGCCATTCATAAGAATTGAAAAACAGTGAAGCGAAATGTTAAGAAAAGTATTAATATACAAAAAGAGCTACTAAAAGGAGGGGCAAATAATAGTAATGCTGAAGTGGAAGAGAATGTAAGAAAAAAAAAAGAGAATGGAGATGTCTGGCTAATATAAGATACTATGAATAGAATTATATGATACTATGAAAAGAATTATAAAAATCCAGCTATTTTAAATTTTTTAACAATACTATTTACTAAATAAGAGGGATATTTATACAAATTACTAGTAATTTTGAGATTATTGATATGCATAGCATGAAATTTTTTATCAGATAATCTATAAATTCTAAAAAGCTGATTGAGTATAATATTTCTAAACAATTGAATCGAGTTACAGGAATTAAATGGTAAGATTTTATTAATATTAAAATTATAAAAGTCTTTTTTATCATATAAATTTGCAACAATTCTATTAGAAGGATCAATAAAAAGATTTAAATCCATAAAATTAACATTTTTACTAATAGTAGCTTCATTAGGAATTAATTCCAAATTGTCTGGATAGTAATCTATATCTATGAGATAATTTTCTGTATGTACTAAGCAAATCAGATCATCAACATATCTGTAAAAAGTATAATCTATTGAAGTAAATGACTTTTCATAATGATAAAGGTATAAATTAGCTAGCATACTGCTACAGCAGCCACCCTGTGGAACTCCAGAGTCGGCCAATTGGTGGTACTTTCCATTGTTTGCGTTCAATTTTTATTTTCATTTCTTTTTAGATATTATATTTATAAACTAGGTACAAGGGCAGCATCGCCCCATGTAGTATTGTTTACATTAGAGGATTTTAAGTAATATCAACCTGTTTTAAATTACAAAGCTTTTACTTTTGTATTATATATATATATATATATATATACTGTTGCATCCGTTCTAATACCGCTTTAATTTTGCATATTACCTATGTATCTAAAGTCCTATGCAATTACAATATTTTTGGTTTTAAATGATCACTAAACTTTATTTATTTCTGCAACGAAGCCTAATTTTAACGCATGCAGAATGCAAACAAATGAAGCAATTGTAAGATGAGTTGTATACGAAATGCTGAATTATTTAACGCAAAATTATTTAGATCTGGAGTCTGGAATATAAGTAATATGAATGAAATATTCATTTATTTTACATAGAGAAGCAGACGATTTTATAGCATTGCCTTTTTTGATGAAGTTTTAAGTTTTCAAGTTCAATAAGTTATTGTGGTACTGTGATAATTTAAAAAATATCAGTGCTGAATGTATCGCATTTTAGAGATGCTTACATAAAATTACATTTCAGTTGGACAATGCTTCATAATCAATGCTTTATGCATGATTAATCTTTATTGTTTTTAACTTAATCTGGTGTTTCCTAACGGGATTCAAATCTTTGAAGCCGTAACTTATCATGTTGCAATCACTAACGTCGCGTGAAATTTGGTACGTCGCTATCTTTTGTGGTATAATTTAGTTCCTTTGATTTTGAGACTTATCAGGCTAGCCCGTCTTTCTCCCGCCGTAGGAATGTGCGCGTTTTTTTTTTTTTTTGGGGGGGGGGGATTAGAAAAACAAGAGCAACTGGAATGTCCAAATTTAGTATGTCGTTGTCTTTCGTGTTATATATCAATTCTCTGAATTTGGACCTTATCGGGTTAGCACGTCTGGACCCGCCATATATTTGAATTTTTTGGGGAATAACTCGAAAATCGGAGCAACTAGGAGGTTCAAATGTAGTGTGTCATTGTCTTTTGTGGTATATTTTCATTCTTTGAATTTTAAACATCATCGGACAAGCCCGTCTTGTGCCCGCTATAGGAATCTACTCGTTTTGGTAAATAACTCGAGTATCAGAGCAGCTAGAAGGTCCACATTTAGCTTGTCGTTGTCTTTTGTGGTATATTTTAATTTTCTATTTTGAACCTCACAAGCGCAGTTCGTCCTGGGCCGGCCATGGAAATGCATTCGTTGTTTGGGAATGACTTCAAATCCGGAGCAGTTAATTTAGAATGTCGTTGGCTTTCGACTTACATAAATTTAAGTTGCATACATTTTATTACATGCATTTTATTACATACATTTTATTACATGCATTCCACATCCATTTAAATTGCATGCAAATAATTAAAAAAGGTGCTTAACTATATTGTTTGTTACTTTCCTTATACACAATAATGTATAAGGAAAGTATTGTGACGGGGTCGAAAATTCGAATTCGTGTTTTCGACGGGAGAGCACGTTTCAAACATCCCTGATCACGAATCAAACATTTTTGAAGTAATGTATGTGTGTGTGTGTGTGTGTGTGTGTGTGTGTGTGTGTGTGTGTGTGAAAGTATATGTGTGTGTGTGTCAGTGAGTCTGTGGAGACGATAACTGACGAACGAATGGACCGATCCGAACGAAATTTGGTGCAAAAATCACAATCCATAAATACTGGAAGCCTATTGTTTTTATATGCAATCGAATGTTCAGAATCCCCCAAATTTTCGAATGAAATTTTGAAAAAATCGCCAAAAAATCAAAACATCTAATAAAGTTAGACAAATAGATATTTCTTATGTAATTTTTCATTAGAAAATGATTGACATGAATTTAAAACGCTAACATGGACCGTTCTCGGGATATTGTACATTTTTCAAAAAATTTATCAAAAACTCATATAAAATAAAAAAAAAATATTTCCTATTGAGAAACATGTTCACTTTTCATATGTAATACCATGCGATAAATTGGGTAACATCATTCTCGTGGGTCTATATATAGCTCGTTCCATTTATGAAAACATATATTTTGAGTAATGCTTTTGTATTTGAACGCCAATAGTCATTTATCTGCTGTAAGAATAACTTATTTCTTCGTCCATAACACTTGGCGAAATTTTGGCGACGAATTTGGTGGAATGTCGCCAACTTGGCGACTTTTTTTAAATGTTGCTAAATTAACGAAAACTCGCCAAATGGATAAAAATGACGCTAAATCAATGACGACTGGTTGATGATGACGACATGGAAAATGACGTCTCATTGACGAAAATTCAATATCTTGGAAAGAATATAAATAACTATACTATAAAAATAATCTTTTTTTTTTTTACTGTAAAAGTAGTGAATTTCATTGCATTATATAAGGAAAGTCATGTGCTGCCCATATCAGATCTTTTTTTCTTGTTTCTCAGTAGAAACGAAAAAATGTGTAACAATAACCTTATTAAGTGTCTTGTTTTCAAACTTGTATACAGAACATATTTTTGTTAACGGTGCTGAAATTTTGAAGTTTTGTTTTGTTAGTACGCATTTATATAAAGGTTGAGAACTTCTGTTTTAAAGCATAACTTAAGTAGGAAATCTGAAAAATATGCCTATATCCATTCTGATAATGACTGTGAGTAATGATAATGACTTCTGATAATGACTAAACACTATGGAGTATGGAAGCACGAGCAAGTCTAGTGGAGACTCACACTACAGACATTTTGAAGGGATTCTATACATAGTACGAATTTTGCTATTATAAGAGTGTAATGTACAGATTATATAACTTTCATTTTATAGTTTCCTCCTCTTTGCAGTCCTTCACCTTGGGGTTAAGGAACCGATACGACACCAACTGATGATCTTTCTGGGTTTTTCTTAGCCATTTTTCTGCCCTCCCGCACAATACATACCGCCTTCGTCTATGACGTCAATGTTGACACCAGTTGCGCTTTGTTGAAAAGAAGCTATCAAGATTGTTTTGGATCGCGCAGAGACCCCGCCCGGCAAGTTTTGAATATTTTACATCGCCCACCCATTGACGTACAGCGATGATGCAAGGTTAATGCCATTCGGACTCACACACAGATTGTTTTGAAGGCAGTGTGTATAAGAAATCAAGTGGAGATGCAGGGAAATATTTTGTAGACATGAAGATTGTAGAGCAATAGACTTAAATTTAGCCGCTGAATATACAATGCGTTGCGTGGGATCGAGGTATCAACCCAACGCAACCTGGACAAACATGCCCCATACTACACTACTCTGGACCTGTAAGGACTTCTTTAATTACTTTACATATCCACCTTTCCAAAGCAGTACCATAGACATTATGAGCAAACCCGGTTAGTGTGTACACAACCCCCTTCTGCTCTGCTGCCGCTCTGTACATTTTCAGTTCAGTGTATTCCGAATTTTTGGAAAAGTCCAGTGGCGTACAGTCATGAAGCGGGACGGAGCAATCGCTCCAGAGCTAAAGTTGCAAAAGACTCGGGGATTTTGGAAGCATTGAAAACTTTGATGGAAAGAAACTAATTTACGAGTTTCTTATACGTTCTGTCTAATCCGACACATTACTCAGATTAAACTTTAATGATGGATTGCGATTTAAATACATTTACAAAATTTTTGCATTAGTCTATCTATTAGTCTTTGTATTACCTTATTAGGAGTCTATTGAAATAAAAACTTTGAAAATTTGAAAATACAATAATATTTTTGAAAATGCATGAATTATATTAGTCATAGAATTATTAAAATGCTATTGGGACTAATATAGATTTTTATTATCGTTCAATATTAAATGAACATAAATGAATGAATCGCTTTGTAATAAGTATTTCATCATTAGGAGCGTTTTTTCTTTTAAACTATTTACTAATTAAATTGCAATTTATTTGTGGAATTAATTCTCATTTTTATATAAAATAAAAAAGTCACATAGTTTATATATTTTTCTTGAATCTAACACATTATTCTCAATTTTCCATGATTCGGCTATTTACAATTACGAAATGTTAGTTTCGGGTCATACAATGCGAAATTTGCATGCTTTTACAATGCAAGATGCAATGACAAAAAATTCTCACTTTTTAAAAATTTTCCCAGTTTTTCTTTAAATTTCGTTTTCCAATAAACTTTGTTTTCTACCAGGATTAAATCGGGGTTTCTCTGTCCTTGCAATCCTAACCAGAGTGAGAACGCCGAACCAGAATTGAAGCTAATGTTGATATGAACATATGTTTGGTTTAAAAGCCAAAGACTATATAATATATTATATGAAAAAAACGCCCTGAAATTATTTGATCAAGGGCGCCAAAAATCTAATTACGCCACTGGAAAAAGAAGGGTTTTGTGACTACGAACTCATATTTTACCTCGTTTTTCTGCGAAGCAGCTTATACGTAATCGAAACATATATTATACCAGAAGAAAGGTAAACAATAGTTTTGTATGTTGCAGCTTTCTCAGAATTGTTTTTCAGAAACATCTATCGACACTCTTAAAGTGTCGTTTACCATAACGTTAACGAAAGTTTCAACGACAGCTTTAGAAATTAGAGCACCAAATGATAATGGTATTCGTTAAATCTTTAAAAATCACAAAAATATTACTTTTTTTGAAATGACTACTATATAAAGTTTTCAATAATAAAATATTACATTTGGGTGGATGGAGGGAAGATGTTGTAAAATTTCACAAATTATTTTGCTTAAACTTAAATGGTATTTTTATTTCAGAATTTGCTAGAACTTTTCAAAATCATTTCTATATTGTTTCAAAATTTCAAATACTAGTGTTCAGTGAAATTTTCATAAATCTCTGTATAAACATATTATATGTATAAATGTAAATCGATTAACTTTTATTTTAAAAATATTGATATTCATTTTTTTTCTTGTTCTGCTATGCAATTCTTCATAAATAGTTCAATTTTAAATAGGTTTGATAAGATCATACAACTTGTAAGAAAACACCTTTTAGATAACTTGAAGTATCGATATAGTGTCGAAAGCATTTTAAAATAGTTCTCTCTATCGGACAAACTGTCTTTTCTTAAAAACGGGAATCAAATCGTTCAAATTTTTTATTTTTAATTTCAAAAATGACTCTTCACAAATCATTATATTTCCAAAATGGATCTCTTCAAAGAACTCTTTATTTACGAAAAGGAATGCTTGACAAAATTATTTATTTTCAATGCCGAATCCTTAAATAAAACATGCATTTACAACACCTTCCCGAAAGTATTTAAATAAAACCTTTCACAATATTATTTATTTTAAAAAATGACCAATTATGAAATCCTGTACTTCAAAAGGGACCATTCACAACATTCTTTATTTCAAAAGACCCGTTCGTAAAATTTCTAATATCACAAATGAATGCGTCACAAAATCTATGTGCGTAAAATGGACTTCTCATAAAAATTCAAATTTCAAAATCTGACAAAAAAAATCCCCACACCTCACCCCGAAAAAAAATTGTTCTCAAAAAATAAGACACCAAACTGACTATTCACGTAAATGCTTTCAACCGTTTATCTTAAGTAATTCACAAAATATGAAAACTAAAACGTCTTAAAGGAAATCGGTATATCAAAACAAAATGAACGTGCATGACAATTAACTTTTAGCAGTGTTCTTAAAATTTTCAAAATATTATATTTTGTTCTTCATAAAATTAGACTTTTCCCCACAGAAATGGAATTTTATAGAAGAAAAATATCCCTCACTGAACACTGTAAAATCTAATGAAAGTTTGTACTCTAACATAGTAGAAGAACACTGTAAAAAGTAGACAGACTAAAAGAGTCTTATGCATTAAGTAGCACAAGTCCTTGTAATTTAAGATTCACTGCCTTCACTTTAGACAGACTTATATCCAGCACCATATTCACCAACGATTTTAGCGGAGTTATAGAGCTTACTTCTGAAAAAAATTCTATCAAACTCCAACCAAAACCACGTATACACGAAAGCCAGTGAAATTGGGAAATTAAAGCTTCCATTAGTTAAAATAACCCTTTAACAATTCGTCACTTTTCTCAAATTGGAAGACTGTTTCCTAATGATAATTGATTTCCAGTGAAAATCTCCCAACTTCTATCAAGTGATTGCTCAGTGTATATGGCCAAAGTTCGACTTACAAATGATGATGCATGGGACCTACAAGCCATGTGATGCCCTTTGAACTTCGATGACTATGGCTTAATATGTCTAGCTCTAGAGCAAGTGCATCCCCTGGCAGGACATGCCTACTGCAGCTGTGAACATCTTTACCAATATTTTGCTCCATGTAAAGGGTATCTGTATGTAAAAATACAAGGAAGATATAATGTATATTTTTTTGTTTGTCTTCTAAAGGTAAATGCAATGCTAATGCAATGCAATTGAAATATAAAAATAAACCTTTTTTACTTTCCTTATATACATAATGTATCAGGGAAGTATTGTGACGGGGTCGAAAATTCGAATTCGAGTTTTCGACGGGAGAGCACGTTTCAAGCATCCCTGATCACGAATCAAACACTTTTGAAGTGATGTCTGTGTGTGTGTGTCTGTGTGTGTGTGTGTGTGTATGTGTGTGTCAGTGAGTCTGTGGAGACGATAACTGCCGAACGAATGGACCGATTCGAACCAAATTTGGTACAAAAATCACAATCCGTAAACACTGGAAGCCTATTGTTTTTATACGCAATCGAATGTTCAGAACTCCATTAAATTTTCGAATGAAATTTTGAAAAAATCGTCAAAAAATCAAAACCATTAATAAAGTTACGCAAATAGACATTTCTTGTGTAATTTTTCATTATAAAACGATTGGCATAAATTTTAGAACGCTAACACAAACCGTTCTCGAGATATTGCGCATTTTTCAAAAAAATTATCAAAAAGTCATATAAAATAAAAAAAAATATTTCCTATTGAGAAACATGTTCACTTTTCATATGTAATACCATACGATAAATTGGGTGACATCATTCTCGTGGATCTAGCCCGTTCCATTCATGGAAAAAGATACTTTAAGTAATACTTTTGTATTTGAACGCCAATAGTCATTTATCTGCTGTAAGAATAACTTATCTCTGCATCCATAACGCTTGGCGAGATTTTGGCGACGAATTTGGCGGAATGTCGCCAACTTGGCGACTTTTTGAAATGTTGCCAAATTGACGAAAATCTCGCCCAATGGATAAAAATGAAGCTAAATCAATGAAAATGACGACTAATTGTCGAAAATTCAATATCTTGGAAAGAATATTAGTATCTACGATAAGAAAAACCTATTTTTTTACTGTAAAAGTAGTAAATTCATTACATTATATAAGGAAAATCATGTGTTGTCCACATCAGGTTTTTTTTTACCAGAAAACGAATTTTAAGTTAAATGACCACATCTGAAAAAAAACATTGAAACAGGCAAATACTTTATTCTTTTCCTTCATCTGCTGGGAAATCACAACAAAACAAAATCTGCACCTAAGATCTTCTTCCTCTTTTACTTCATATAAAGCCCAGAACAAACGATACACAAACGCAGTCTGATAACACCAAGAGATAGATCTCCCTTCTTTGGCAATAGAAACCTATTTTTAGATCTCTCAAATCTCCTAGCATCCTAACCTCACCCCCGAGTCTTTTGTTTCCATCTGAAGCTGCATTGATTTCGTATATTGTTTACTAATTGTGCAACGTTTCCCATTGTGCAACCACGCCGTTAGGACATGGTGGCTTTGTGATGGAACTTCTTTTGTGTATTCTCAGTCTTACTCTTTGGACATGCTCTGATTGCTTTGCCGACAAGCCGAGACATCCACTCGCATTCGGGGTTTCTTTATTTGATGTTTTTCTACCTCTGGACTCAGGTGTTAACTATGTCCATTGATTAGTTCCGAAAAAAATCTCATTTGCTGCTGGTGATTAAGCTTAGAGCGACATAAAGGTGAACAATGCTGCTTTGAATAAGGGTTCTTAGTTGCATCTGGGGTAATTGTTTTTCGCAGAATTGTTTCTTTCATTTTAGTTTCAATGGATTATGATTATGCCTTCTCTTAATTAAGCGAAAGTAAATACACTTGGTGATGTCGTCATACTGTGGAATTTCCAATCCAGTTTGAATAGTTAAAGTGTGGTTTAACTCTAAAAATATATATTTAACTCCTTCGCTACTAATGTCGTTGATCATGTACGAACGTTTAAATATTCAATATAAATTTGCTTATATTTTTACAACCACTATGGACATTTTTCGTATTTTTACACGCCTATTTCATTTCCCGGCCACTCTAACGGTTACTCTAAGTCCTCGGACGAGTCGGGTGGTCTGGGTTTTCGACGCCTATTTCATTTGTGCAGGAAGTCATCATGCTAATTGTTGATCCTTTGTCGAATAATCCTATCAACATTTTAGGCTCGTGTGACAACCACTTAAACTTAAACAAGATAAAATTAAAAAAAATATTTTTAACAAGCAAAAACAAAAGAACAAAAAATAATAAATAAATAAATTAAAACCTTATTTTTAGTACACATTTTTAACACTTTACAACATAGTTGAAAAGTGTTTATGACTCTGTTCGTTCTGCCTGTCTGTCTGTCCGCTAGCACGATAACTGCCGTAAAAATGACTTTATCAAAATGGAATTTTAGTTTGTTTTTCAGACGGTCTGTGGGACCTATGGGAATATAAATGAATAATATCACCCAATTAGTTTTGGATTGAACCCGAGTTGAAAAAATTAAATACATTGAACCCTATGGGACCTAATTTTTCAAACATTTTTTAAGCGATTTTAAAATTCACAAATTGCTTCGAAAATTTTAGGAAATATTCAAATTATCCCATAAAATATATAAAAACAATTTCAGTAAAATATGTTAGGTAGTTTTTTAAATAAAAATCTGATGTGGGCAACACATGACTTTCCTTATATAATGCAATGAATTTACTACTTTTACAGTAAAAAAATAGGACTTTCTTATAGTAGATACTAATATTCTTTCCACGGTATTGAATTTTCGACAATTAGTTGTCATTTTCATTGATTTAGCATCATTTTTATCCATTTGGCGAGATTTTCATTAATTTGGCAACATTTCAAAAAAGTCGCCAAGTTGGCGACATTCCGCCAAATTCGTCGCCAAAATCTCGCCAAGCGTTATGCACTAAGAAAAAAGTTATTCTTACCGCAGATAAATGACTATTGGCGTTCAAATACAAAAGTATTATTCAAAGTATATTTTTTCATGAATGGAACGAGCCAGATCCACAAGAATGATGTCACTCAATTTATCGCATGGTATTACATATGAAAAGTGAACATGTTTCTCAATAGGAATTTTTTTTTATGTGACTTTTTCATAATTTTTTTTAAAAATGTACAATATCTCAAGAACGGTTCATGTTAGCGTTCTAAAATTTATGCCAATCGTTTTCTAATGGAAAATCACATAAGAAATGTCTATTTACGTAACTTTATTAGCGGTTTTGATTTTTTGACGATTTTTTCAAAATTTCATTCAAAAATTTAGGGGGGTTCTGAACATTCGATTACGTATAAAAACAATAGGCTTCCAGTGTTTACGGATTGTGATTTTTGTACCAAATTTGGTTTGAATCGGTCCATTCGTTCGTCAGTTATCGTCTCCACAGACTCACTGACACACACACACACACACATACTTTCACACACACACACACACACACACACACACACACACACACACACATACACACACACAGACATCACTTCAAAAATGTTTGATTCGTGATCAGGGATGCTTGAAACGTGATCTCCCGTCGAAAACTCGAATTCGAATTTTCGACCCCGTCACAATACTTTCCTTATACATTATGTATATAAGGAAAGTAAAAATTATTTAATATAGGGAGAAAAACAAATTCAATTAAATTCTGACTCTTGCTATATCCTCCACAAAGAAAAAAGAGATATATTATGTAATAAATATCTTTCTTCAAGCGTTTAATTATTTTATATATAGGAGAGTTTTCACATTTTAAAATAAATGTGGTACATAACAATTTTTCAAATTTTTAAATAAACAAAATGATTATAGTATTGTGATGAATGAAACGCTTGGAAAAATGTTTATGAATAAAATGCTGCTTTTATATAGAGGCGATTTATATTTCGATGACGTCATCTGAATAAAGTTAATTTGTCTTTGATGAAGTTTTCAAATATGATAAATTAATGTAGTATTGTGATAATTTTAAAAATATTACCGATGAATGTATCGCATTTTAGAGATGTTTATATAAAATTGCATTGGAGTTGGAAAGTGTTTCATAATCAATGCTTTATGCATGATTGATCTTTCTTGTAATTATTTGTGTGTAACCTAAATGTATGGGAAATATATTTATCACAATGTATGTAACTTAAAAGTATGCAAGGCTACGAATACAAAAATTTAGACTTTGTAGATGCTTTGGTTCTTGATTTTGGGGTTATTCTCCACAAATGAGCATTCATATGGCGATCATACTAGGATGGGCTGAGACAGTAAGGTTCAACTTCCAAAAAATTCAAATACATCACAAAAGACAACGATAAGCCAAATATGATATTTCTAGCTATGCTGAATCTCGAGTTATTCCCGAGAAACGAGAACATTCTTATGGCGGGTCCAGGACGGACTAGCCCGATCATAACCTAATCTCAAAGTATAAAGATACATCAAATTTGGACATTTTAGCTGCTCCGGTTTACGAGTTATTCCCAAAAAACGAGTACATTCCTATGACGGACTCAGGATGGGCTAGCCTGATAAGATTCAGAATACAACGAATCAATTAATAATATAAACACCTTCATTTATCTGTCTGTCTATCTCTGGGTAACGCTGCTTCAAAATGTTGGCAAACGTGTTTCAATCACAGATAAACATTCCATGAACGCTGGATCTTTACGAGCGCATGACATCAGATACTGAAAGTGAGTCCATGATGTGGGCGGTCCGTTCCCTACATAATCCAATGACTATACTTCCTTCACAGCAAAAAACTGCGAGGAAACCACGGAACTTTATGAGCGTATGACATCAAATATTGATAGTGAGTCCATGATGTGGTCGGCCTGTTCCCTACATAATGCAATGAATATACTTCTTTCACAGCAAAAAACCGCGAGGAAACCACGGAGCTTTATGAGCGTATGACATCAAATATTGATAGTGAGTCCATGATGTGGTCGGCCCGTTCCTTACATAATGCAATGACTATATTTCTTTCACCGCGAATAACTCCGATGTAACCATGGAGCTTTGCGTTGCGTATGACATCATATACTGAAAGTGAGAGCATGGTGTTTTTTACTTCTTATCATTTTATAAATGTTTATTTGAGATATACGACTGAAGTCTGTAAACAAATTCAACAGAAGAAGGAAACTATCTTTTTTTTTTGTTTATTACTTATAGGGTTGAATATCCGCAGGTCTCACTAGTATATATTATGAAAACAACAACATATCAAATTTGAATTTTCTAGATACTCCTGTTCTGAAGTTAGTCCTCAAAATCGAGCACATTTCAATGTCGGGATCAGCAAGTGTCCCGATAAGGTTGAAAATTAAAAGAATTAAAATGTACCCCAAATGAGAACGACATACTAAATTTACATTACTATAATTAATGGAACTTGATTAGTTAACCTTTTGTTTACGGGTGGGACAGCGTCAGAATCAGACATCACAGTAGAAAATATAATTTGCAAATAAATGTGTACTAATTTTAATCATTTTACATATTTTTAACTCTATCCAGCGGCAGATTTTCATTTCCTCCTAGTCAAAGTCAAGTCAGTTGCCAAAAACACGTGAACAGGAATTGTAAACAGCTTCAAAATTTAGATGAATTTTTAAATCAGTCAATCATTCATGTAGCAGATTTCTAAAAACTTTCAAATTCAATTAGCAGCTCAAAATTCTACAAAATGGCTTACTTTCAGAAATACTCTCAGTTTAGATATATGTATACAAATGGTCTTCTGCCAGTTGTTTTTGACTACCGCAGGTATGGAAGTTTTTCACCGTTATAGTCTTAGCATTGTGTTGTGTATCGAGAAGTTTATCACTGAACTCGAAATATATAGAAATTATGACTTTGTAATTTTAATAGACATTGGAGTTATGGTTACTTTTAAGTTGCGCTTTCTTTAATACTGCAAACAATGTTGTTCAAGATTAGGTTGAAGTTCGGCCATAGCCCTCGCATGGCATGATTTTGGATAGAAACGTTATTTCGGGGGATGAGGTTCTGCTGGAGTCCCGTTAGGCGAAAATTTGGTGGTGAAGGAATAGAACAGAAACTCTTGACCTGCAAGCACAGGATCTCAACTAAACTATACAAGGGCCAAAATAGACCAACGGTTAAAGAGCTAGAATCGCACACGGTAGATCCAGGGATTAAATCCTAGAGACCGGTACAGTCGTTTTTTTTTTTTTTAATCGCGCCAAATCGGCGATAAGCAGAGTGCAATGTTGCGACCTTGGTGTAACTCTTTAACTCTTCATAATCATGGTAACCTTGCGAGTTGGTTGGATACTATGGCAACTCTCTCAACATCGGGTGCCAGAAAAATCACCAAATGCAAGACCGTACCTATCTTTGGGATAATGCCGATCCGGGTTAAATCCCCAACGCCACCCAAAGTTATCTACATGCCTATGCGGAATATGGGAACGCTAAATATATAAGCACAAAATGGTTGGTTACGGGGAGGTTGGCACTGTCTCTGTGGTTCTTCCATTGGATTCCGGTCTAAATTGTGTGGAACTATCTCGGCCACCCAATCAGTTACCATATACTTTCAGTTGCGTCGGATTGTTTGGGTAGAAAAAGAACTGAACTATATAAGCAACATAAGACTCTTAACGCAATATTAATGAAAATTATCATGTGTTTCTATATCTGCTCTCATATTATAAAATCTGACTTTCCCTACAAACATAAATCCATGTTCTCGCTTCTTTCTTTTACAATTCATTAAATCCGATGTAATTGCACAAAATAGCATGGATAATTATTAGAAAGACAGTGAATTGCAGTTTTAATTCAATTTTCGTGTTCATTTGGCGGCAGGGCGTATTTTTAAAGGCAGCGTAGCATAAATGTGAAAATTTTAAATACCCCGAGAACGGTTAGTCTTAGGAGCTATGAGGTTGGTCTCATCCCTTTCGTCGTCCAAAGTTAAGTATAAAACAAGCATTTAATTGATATATTTGAGCATACGTAGTCTTATTTTAGATTTCGATAATTTTTCGAGACATTTCGCAAAAAAAGACAGGTTCTTTAAATTCGAATAGTATCAAAATCTAATCAGCACCAGGGTAACTCAGAAGTGACTTTCGTATATGCTAAATGTTGTGAAATTTGGTCAATAAGTTTTAAAGATAGAGTGGATACATACATTGCACAAACAGACATACATACAGATAGTCAAACACACATACAGACGTCACTCTAAAAATAGTTTTTCAGGGTTCTAGAGTGCTCGAAATGTATAGATCAGTCGAAAACTCATATTGTGATTTTCGACACGATTTCAATACTTTCCCTATACATTACCATGTATTGGATAAAGTAACAAGATATTGCATGATAGGTTACTTGGATATTATACTGAATTGCACAATGTTTATGACAAAAACATATATTTTTTCGCCAATTCATAGGCACAACGCTTTCAGTACGTGACATCACCGGCTAAGCTCTTGCCTGAACAAAGGCTACTATATATAGAGATCTGGCGCATCCTCTATTTTATTTCATACTTGTTCGTTGATTTATAATGCGCAGTAGCTCGATATTGTGAATTGTGGTATAAATTCACAATAAAATTGTACTATATTCGGCAGTTAAATTGTTCAATTATTCCCGAAAAGAGATACGAATGCTTAGAGTCTTGAATGAGCAAGAGAAAAAAAAAAGAATATCTTTCAGAAGAGAATAATGAAAGAATATCGCTTTTTCGTCGCAGTCTCTGATAAGTGCACCAAAATAAGTGCGTTACTCTAAAGTCAGCAAGAAGAGTGGTGCTGTTTTTCACTCCTTGTCGACAAGGCGTTTCTCACTGTGTGTTACAACATGGAGGCTATAGGTCAGCCTGTGTTATGGGAACTCTAGACTAAGCAGTAACAATGCAAAGAATTAAGCTCCACTACCGTAAGCGCCTAGCAATGGGCAGAGCTTAATGTTCTGCATTGCTACGTAGTTCGAAGAAAATTCTTCCGCCATTAAAACAGTGAGAAACTCTGTTATAGATTGATACGAAACATCACCTCCTTCGTATAATTTGAATGGGAAATGTTTGATGTGTGTTGCGTGTGACGATGATACTTTACCTAGGAAAAGGATTCAGCATTTTTTAGTCGTTAAGATTTTTGGATTTTTTGTTTAATTATACAGTTTTGATAGATTAATAGAATGTAGTTTAATTCGTCCGTATCGGACTCCCAAACAACGACATTATCGAAGATGAAACATTGGTATATAACGTTGGCAGTCACTGCACCGGGCGAGCGAGAGGTCGTCGAATGCGATAAGGGCATACTGGCGTATAACGCAGATGTTGAAACACGGATGTTGCAGATCTAAAATTTAAATGTTTTAATAGTTTACAACCAAAATTACTTATCTAGTGTGTGGTACCCGTAGATTGGGTAGAGATAGATCACGCAAGTGTCACGAATGCAAGCACTATGAAAAACACCCACGTGAACGGCGGGAGGGAAACAGTACATGATAAAAAGGGTCTCAAACTAAAATAAGTTCAGGACACACATGAATGACTTCTTCTACCAGAATTGTTTTATAATACAGCTTTATAATATGAGTTGTTGTCCCATTTAGGAATGCTAAAATATAATACATCTTTATAATATGAATTGTTGTCCCATTTAGGAATACTAAAATATAATACAGCCATATAATATGAATTGTTGTCCCATTTAGGAATACTAAAATATAATACAGCCATATAATATGAATTGTTGTCCCATTTAGGAATACTAAAATATAATACAGCTTTAATATGAATTGTTGTCCCATTTAGGAATACTAAAATATAATTCAGCTTTATAATATGAATTGTTGTCCCATTTAGGAATACTAAAATATAATACAGCCATATAATATGAATTGTTGTCCCATTTAGGAATACTAAAATATAATACAGCTTTATAATGTGAATTGTTGTCCCATTTAGGAATGCTAAAATATAATACAGCTTTATAATATGAATTGTTGTCCCACTTAGGAATGCTAAAATGTAATACAGCTTTATAATATGAATTGTTGTCCTATTTAGGAATGCTAAAATATAATACAGCTTTATAATATGAATTGTTGTCCCACTTAGGAATGCTAAAATATAATACAGCTTTATAATATGAATTGTTGTCCCATTTAGGAATGCTAAAATGTAATACAGCTTTATAATATGAATTGTTGTCATATTTAGGAATGCTAAAATATAATACAGCTTTATAATATGAATTGTTGTCCCACTTAGGAATGCTAAAATAAAAAACACCTTCATGCACAGATATATAATGAACAAACAGCCTGTTCAAAATAACCTCAGTCAACAACAAAGCACATTCGAATTCGAGAAAAATATTTGCACATACTTTGACACGGTCACTTTACTATAGATAGATCTATACGCTCACGGACACTTCTTACAAAGTGATTTAAGTGCTTTATGATATGAGAGTGAGTATTTGAGAGCGAAAATTAGTATATAAGAAAATCCAGTATACAAGAGTGAAAATTAATAACCTCCTCTAAATATATCAAAATGATTTACTATGATGTGTAGCCATATGCTGTTGAAATGATTTATTTTTAACACTTTACAACATAATTGAAAAGTGCTTATGACTTTGTTCATTCTGTCTGTCTGTCTGTCCATCTTTTTGCACGATAACTGCCGTAAAAGTGACTTTATCAAAATGAAATTTTAGTATGTCGTTGAGACGGTCTGTGGGACATATGTGAATGTAAATGAATAATATCACCCATTTAGTTATGGATTGATTCCGGGTGGAAAAAATGAAATACATTGAATCCTATGAGACCTAATTTTTCAAGCATTTTTTAGTGAAGTGAGAATTCACAAATTGCTTCGAAAATTTTAGGAAATATTGAAATTATCCCATAAAATATATAAAAAAAATTTCAGCAAAATATGTCCGGGAGTTTTTAAAATAAAAATTGAAATAATAATTACACCCGCATAATACGAAAAGTATTTTAAATTTATATTTTGTGTTGCATCCGTCCTAAAACCGCTTTATTTTTGCGTAATTTTTGTGCATCTATATTCTGCGCCAAAGCACAATTACAATATTTTTTAGTTTAAATGATCATCAAACTTTGACTATTTCTACAACGAATCCTAATTTTAATGGGCGCAAAATGTAAACAAGTGATTGTAAAGATGAGTTGTATCAGAACTGCTGATTTTTTTTCACGCAAAATTATTTAACTCTGGAATCTGGAATAAAAATGTATGACTGAAATATTCCCTTCTTTCACATAGAGCACCAGAATGCCTCCCCCCACTGGGTTCCGGTCTAAATTGGGTGGCACTTCCCGGCCGTCCAAACAGTTACCTTACACCTTTCTGGTAGGTCGGACGGTCTGAGTCTCAACAACAACAACATAGAAAACCAGACGATTTATATTTCGATGACGTCATCTGAATGAAGTTCATTTTTGTCGACGAAGTTTTAAATTTTCAAGTAAAATAAATTTTTGTAGTTCCGAGATAATTAAAAAAATATCACCGCTGAATGTATTGCATTTTGCATTTCAATTAGAAAGTGCTTCATAATTAATGTTTTATGCATGATTGATCTTTCTTGTTTATTCTATTCCTGCCTATCAAGTTTGAAAATATTCGGCTAAATATAGTAGGAGGAGATAATGACACAGTTTTCCACAATATTGTCTTTTATACAGACATATATTGCTATTTGTAAGTATTCAAAATATCCGCTACCAAATTTTAGAAAATTCAAAACTCAGCAACAGATCCCACAAAACGAAAATTGCTAATTAATTTCAGAAACATGAATTGGGTAAGTTAAAATTTAGCTTGAAATATTCTGTTGAAAAGCATGTAAACACATAGAATTTCTCAAAACTACAGTGGTGAAAGTAATTGTTGGATTGACGTTATGCAATTTCAGCTGTTGCCATACATGCAAGTAAGAGCAGGAACAAAAAATAAATTTCTGCGTAAACATTGTGACACAATTCTTGATAGGATTAATTGAAGTGCAGCTGAACTCGAAGTTCTCATACAAAAAAAAAACATTTTTTAGTAACTTGCGATTTTTTTTCTTTCCTTTTAACGCTTTTTAACACAGCTTCGAAAATTTTAGGAAATATTCAAATCATTCCATAAAATATATAATAAAAATTTCAGCAAAATATATGCAGCAGTTTTTCAAATAAAAATTATAATAATTACACATTTTATATGAAGCGATAACATGACCATTATATGAGGAGATCACGTGACCCACTTCAAAATAAAATATGGCATCCATCTTGTGTCAAAATCGTGATTTTTAAAGTTCTTTTTAATTCATATTTAGTGTTGTAACCGTCCTAAAACCGCTTTATTTTTACTTAAATTCTGTGTAGCTACATACTGAAACAACGCAATTACAATATATTTGAGTTTAAATGATCATCCAACTTTGATTATTTCTACAACGAAGCTTAATTTTCACTTATGGAAAATGTAAACAGCAAAATATATAGAATGAGTTGTATAAGAATTGCTGCATCTCTTTAACGCAAAATTATTTACCTCACGGAGTCTACAATATACCCGATATGAATGAAATATTCATTGATTTTACAGAGAGAAGGAGAATTTTTTCGATGAAGTTTTAATCATAGAATTTAATTACTTGTACCTCCATACCTGTCTCAAGTTTTTAAATAAAATAAATTATTATAGTATTGTGATGAATGAAATGAATGAAATGCTGCTTTTATAGAAAGAGCCAGGTGTGTTATATTTCGATGAAGTCATTTGATTAAATTTCACTTGTTTTCGATGAAGTTTTCAAATATAATAAATTATGCAGTATTATGATAATTTAAAAAAATATTACCGAGGAATGTATCGCATTTTGGAGACGTTTAAACCAGACAATTTATATTTCAATGCCGTCATTTGAATGAGGTTCATTTTTTTCGATGAAGTTTTAAGTTTTCAAATATAATAAATTTACGTAGTATTGTGATAATTTTAAAAATATTACCGAGGAATGTATCGCATTTTAAAGATGTTTAAATAAAATTGCATTGAAGTTGGAAAGTGTTGCATAATCAATGCTTTATGCATGATTGATCTTTATTATTTTTTTTGCGAGAAAATTTTTGAAAAATCTATAACTTTGGTATAAATGATCACATTTATACCAAATGTCATTACTTTTCATTTTGAAGGGATTGAAAAACACTTTCGATTGAAACCAAGTTTGACAATGTACCCCCTCGGGAGATAACTTGCCCCCTTCCCCCGAGGGGTGTGGTAATGACGTTATGAACGCAGAAACTGTATCGCGGCTATTTATCACTACAATTATTGAAACTGTTAAGCTTCGCGATCATTATGCCCCAGATAACCCCTTTTATCCATAATTATGCCTAATTTTGTCCTATGCTGCCATGTTTAAAAATATAAAATTTTAAATAAATTTCGAAGTTTTGGCTTGAATTTCAAAAAATTTTATCTGGTTCTAGAGTTTTCAATAATGAAGCCGGATATAAAATTTCGTGAAAATCCATTGATATTTGTGGCCGCTATTCTGTAGACAAGAAATATGCTACAGACAAACAGACAGATATCACTCTAAAAATTTTCAAAACGTGTCCAAGAAGTCCTATAACATATATTGGCAGCAAAACCTTGAACTTGAAATTATTCATGAAAACAATACTTCCTCTATACTGTATTCTACAGTATGAGACAGTAAATATCGCGAAAGAGACTGAGTTTCACGTGTATAATAATATTTAGTATTAGAACCAAAGAGCATAAATGATTCAACAAGCTTTCCCTTTTTCTCGTTCTTTTAAAATTTTCTTTAATTTATTTCTTTAAAAATTTCTTTTTTCAAGATGGAAGCAGCTTATAGTAACACCGTTGGATTGGATATAGAAAGAGCATGAATGATTCAACAAGCTTTCCTTTTCTTTCGTTCTTTTAAAATTTTCTTTAATTTATTTCTTTAAAAACATTTTTTCAAGCTGGCAACAGCTTATAGTAACACCGTTGGATTGGATATAGAAAGAGCATGAATGATTCAACAAGCTTTCCTTTTCTCTCGTTCTTTTAAAATTTTCTTTAATTTATTTCTTTAAAAAATTTTTTTTCAAGCTGGCAACAGCTTATAGTAACACCGTTGGATTGGATATAGAAAGAGCATGAATGATTCAACAAGCTTTCCTTTTCTCTCGTTCTTTTAAAATTTTCTTTAATTTATTTCTTTAAAATTTTTTTTCAAGCTGGCAACAGCTTATAGTAACACCGTCGGATTGGATATAGAAAGAGCATGAATGATTCAACAAGCTTTCCTTTTCTCTCGTTCTTTTAAAATTTTCTTTAATTTATTTCTTTAAAAATTTTTTTTCCAGCTGGCAACAGCTTATAGCAACACCGCTGGGTTGGATATAGTATTTAGGTGTTCACTATGATACTGATACTAATCATTTCCAACAACGATTCGGGCAATCGATTTGACTTATGGTCAATGAGTGGTCACCTACACGTTTGCTAAAAATTCTGAATATAAGTTAAAATATATCAAATTAAAGCATAGCAAGAAAGATCAATCATGTATAAAGTATTGATTATGAAACACTTTCTAACTGCAATGCAATTTTATTTAAACATCTTTAAAATTCGACACATTCAGCGGTAATATTTTTTAAATTATCACAATACTACAATAATTTATCATATTTGAAAACTTAAAACTTCATAAAAAAAGGACTTTATTCAAATGACGTCATCGAAATATAAATCGCTAAGCTCTCTCTATAAAAGCAGTAAATATTTCATTCATAGATTTTATTTCATTCCTTTCATTCAGCATTGAGCATTTTTAACACTTTACAACAAAGTTGAAAAGTGTTTATGACATTGTTCATTCTGTCTGTCTGTCTGTCTGTCTGTCTGTCCGTCATTAACACTTTACAACAAAGTTGAATAGTGTCTATGACTTTGTTCATTCTGTCTGTCTGTCCCTTAGCACGATAATTGCCGTAAAAATGACTTAATCAAAATGAAATTTCAGTATGTTGTTCAGACGGTCTGTAGGACCTATGGGAATATAAATGATTAATATCACCCAATTAGTTTTGGATTGAACCCGGGTTGAATAAATGAAATACATTGAGCCCTATGGGACCTAATTTTTCAAACATTTTTTAAGCGGATTTAAAATTCACAAATTGCTTCGAAAATTTTAGGTAATATTCAAATTGTCCCATAAAATGTATAAAAAAAATTCAGCGAAATATATTCAGTAGTTTTTTAAATAAAAATTAAAATAATAATTACACCTTTTATATGAAGCGATCACATGACCATGATATGAAAAGATCACGTGACTCACTTCAAAATGATGTATGGCATCCACCTTGTCTCCAAATCGTGATTTTTAAAGTTCTTTTTAATTCATATTGAGTGTTGTATCCGTCCTAAAATCACTTTATTTTTGGTTAAATTCTGTGCACCTACATACTGAAACAACACAATTACAATAAATTTGAGTTTAAATGCTCATCCAAACTTAATTGTTTCTACAACGAAACCTATTTTTCACCTATATAAAATGTAAACAGTAAAATATGTAGAATGAGTTGTATTAGAATTGCTTTATTTCCTTAACACAAAATCATTTAGTTCATGGAGTCTGCATAGCTGATATGACTGAAATATTCATTGATTTTACAAAGAGAAGGACGATTTTTTTCGATGAAGTTTTACGCATAGAGTTTCATTACTTGTAGCTCCATGGTCTTAATTTTTAAATAAAATAAATTCTTATAGTATTGTGATGAATGACATGAATGTGAAATTATTTATGAACTAGCCGCCTTTGGCGACCAGCCTGTTCGCTACCCTTGAAAATTCTGACCGTGGCAAACTCGTTGGCGCGACCTACCAGAAAGGTGTAAGGTAACTGCTTGGAAGGCCAGGAAGTGCCACACAATTTAGACCGGAACCCAATGGGGGAGGCATCCAAAGAGACCGTACCCTCCTTCCCCTACCACAAACCTCTCGGAAGGACTTGCAGTCCCACACGTTTAACGTGATCGTACTCCGCGTGAACACGGCTGCAGTTTTGGCAATGGCGGGAATCGAACCCGGGCCTACCGAGTGAAATTCCCGCGCGCTAACCACTGGGCTACCGTGCCATCCGCGACAATCTCCATAACTTTATTTTTATTCGGCAATTTTGGGAATCGAACCCGAGCCTACCAAGTGCAAATCCCGCGCACTAACCACTGGGGTACTTCACCCTCCGCGATATTCTTCATAACTTATTTTTTATTCACCCAATTTAGACCGGAACCAAGTGGGAGAAGCATCCACAGGGACCGTACCCTTCTTCCCCTAGCACCAACCTCTCGGAAGGACTTACAGACCCACATGTTTAACGTGATCGTACTCCGCGTAAACACGGCGGCAATTTTGGGAATCGAACCCGGGCCTACCGAGTGCAATTTCCGCGCGCTAACCATTGGGCTACTTTGCCCTACGCGACAATCTCCATAACTTTCTTTTTATTCATCCAATTTAGACCGCACCCTCCTTCCCCTACCACCAACTTCTCGGAAGGACTCACGGACCCACATGTTTAACGTGCTCGTACTCCGCGTAAAACGGCGGCAATTTTGGGAATCGAACCCGGGCCTGGTAACTGGTTGGACGGCCAGGATGTGCCACGCAATTTAGACCGGAACCCAGTGGGGGAGGCATCCACAGGGACCGTACCCTCCTTCCCCTACCACCAACCTCTCGGAAGGACTTACGGACCCACATGCTTAACGTGATCGTACTCCATGTCAGTGGCGGAAATCGAACCCGGGCCTACCGCGTGCAATTCCCGCGCGCTAACCACTGGGCTACTTCGCCCTCCGCGACAATCTCCATAACTTTCTTTTTATTCACCCAATTTAGACCGTACCCTCCTTCCCCTACCACCAACCTCTCGGAAGGACTCACGAACCCACATGTTTAACGTGATCGTACTCTGCGTGAACGTGGCGTAAGTTTTGGCAGTGGCGGGAATCGAACCCGGGCCTACTGGGTGCAATTCCCGCGCGCTAACCACTGGGCTGCCGCGCCCTCCGCGACAATATCCATAACTTTCTACATATTCACCCAATTTAGACGGGAACCCAGTGGGGGAGGCATCCACAGGGGCCGTATCCTCCTTCCCCTACCACCAACCTCTCGGAAGGACTTACGGACCCACATATTTAACGTGATCGTATTCCACGTAAACACGGCGGCAGTTTTGGCAGTGGCGGGAATCGAACCCGGGCCTACCGCTAACTTCCCGCGCGCTAATTTGCAATTTAAAATGACCATATGCTTAATTCCATCATCCTCATTCCATTGTTTCATTGTTCTATCATTTAAAATATCCATAAAATTAAAATATCCATTTAAAATATCCAAAAGTTAAAATATACATTTAAAAAATCCAGATCGTCCCATCATTTAAAATATAAATATAATAATTTATATAGAGCAAAGGCGCTCTATTCAGAACCGTGACGTCACCTCCACCTTGACGTCCCCACCCACCACCTTCCCTGCTTCAGAGGGGGAGAAACGAACGGAACGCCGAGAAATTTAAAATCATGGCGTCTTTAAAATTGCCATCCTGAAGGCAATTTTCATTATTTCTGGACCACATTAGACTTGTAAGAATGCCAGATATTTCAGCTTTCTAAAAATGTAAATTATTAGTCGAAATTATGAGTACTTTTCACGATGCGAGAATTTAAAAACCAAAAATTGATTTTTTGAGCCAAAAGTGAGTTTTGTTTTAAAATCTTTAAAAAATATTAGAAATCGAAATTCAGATTTGAAATTGATATATTTTTACTCGAAATTCTCTGCTCTTTCCGATGGTGTAATTTGTTTTTTTCTACGATGTCTGGATCGTGGAGAAAAAAGGGCAAAAAGGGCAAAAAACGGTCGAAATCGCATAAAACATTAAATAAATAAAAAAATAATTAAAATTTTAAAAATCGGTTTTCACGTGTCCCCTCCCCTCCCCCCCCGGGTCTCCAATTGCCAAATTTCGTAGCTCTCCGACGCGCGGTCGCGAAACGTATAGTGTATAAGACAGACACACAGACATTGCCTTTTATTATATAGATGAAATGCTGCTTTTATAGAGAGCCAGGCGTGTTATTTTTTCTATGACGTCATTTGAATGAATTTCAGTTGTTTTCGATGAAGTTTTCAAATATAATAAATTATCGTAGAATTATGATAATTCTAAAATTATTACCGAGGAATGTATCACATTTTAGAGATGTGTAAACCAGGAAATTTATATTTCAATGCCGTCCTTTGAATGAAGTTCATTTTTTTCGATGAAGGTTCAAGTTTTCAAATATAATAAATGAATGTAGTATTGTGATAAGTTTTAAAATATTACCGAGGAATGTATTGCATTTTAGCCAAGTTTAAATAAAATTTCATTGAAGTTGGAAAGTGTTTCATAATCAATGCTTTAAGCATGATTGATCTTTCTTGTTAAAATTATCACAATACTACAATAATTTATTTTACTTAAAAACTAGAAACCATGGAGGTAAAAATAATTTCTAACTCCATGCTTAAAAGTTTATAAAAAAGGCAATACTCTAAAATCGTCTGCTTCGCTATGTAAAATCAATGAATATTTCATTCATATCAGCTATATTCCAGACTCCAGAGCAAAATAATTTTGCTTTAAAAAAATTCAGCAATTATTATACAACTCATCTTACAACTTCATGTGCTTACATTCTGCATATATTAAAATTAGACGTAGTTGTAGAAATAATCAAAGTTTGATGACCATTTTATTAAAAATATTGTAATTGCGTTGGCGCAGTATATAGATGCGTAGAAATTACGCAAAAATAAAGCGGATGCAACACTAAACATAAATTAAAAATAACTTTAAAAATAACGATTTTGACAGTTAGAAAAAAGATGGATGCTATATTTTACTTTGACGTGGGTCACGTGATCTCTTCATATAATATGGGTGCAATTATTATTTTCATTTTTACTTAAAAAACTATAGAACATATTTTGCTGAAATTTTTTTTTATATATTTTGTGGGATAATTTGAATATTTCCTAAAATTTTGGAAGCAATTTGTGAATTTTAAATTCGTTTAAAAAGTGTTTGAAAAGGTAGGTCCGATGGAGTTCAATGTATTTCATTTCTTCAACCCGGGTTCAACACAAAACCAATTGGAAGATGTTATTCTTTTACATTCCCATGTGTCCCACAGAACGTCTGTACAATATACTAAAATTTCATTTTGATAAAGTTCTTTTTTACGGCAGTTATCTTGCGAAAGGACAGACTGACAGAATAAACAAAGTCGTAAACACTTTTAAACTGTGTTGTAGAGTGTTAAAAATGGCACCCATTTTGTACTTCTGTTATACATGGAAATTGTGGCATGCAAAGCGATATTTCATTTTAGATCACTGTATATTGAGATATTTTGCATATTATATACGGCATTTTTTAACACTTTCCAACATAGTTGAAAAGTGTTTATGACTTTGTTCATTCTGTTTGTCTGTTTGTCCATTCGCACGATAACTGCCGTAAAAATGACTTTATCAAATTCAAATTTTAGTATATTGCTCAGACGGTCTATGGGACATATTTGGAATGTAAATAAATAATATCACCCAATTAGTTTTGGATTGAACCCGAGTTAAAAAATCTGATGTGGGCAACACATGACTTTCCTTATATAATGTAATGAATTTACTACTTTTACAGTAAAAAAATAGGTTTTTCTTATAGTAGATACTAATATTCTTTCCAAGATATTGAATTTTTGACAATTAGTCGTCATTTTCATTGATTTAGCATCATTTTTATCCATTTGGCGAAATTTTTCATTAATTTGGCAACATTCCAAAAAAGTCGCCAAGTTGGCGACATTCCGCCAAATTCGTCGCCAAAATCTCGCCAAGCGTTATGCACTAAGAAAAAAGTTATTCTTACAGCAGATAAATGACTATTGGCGTTTAAATACAAAAGTATTATTCAAAGTATATTTTTTCATGAATGGAACGAGCTAGATCCAAGAGAATGATGTCACTCAATTTATCGCATGGTATTACATATGAAAAGTGAGCATGTTTCTCAATAGGAATTTTTTTTTATGTGACTTTTTCATAATTTTTTTGAAAATTGTACAATATCTCGAGAACGGTTCATGTTAGCGTTCTAAAATTTATGCCAATCGTTTTCTAATGAAAAATTACATAAGAAATGTCTATTTGCGCAACTTTATTAGCGGTTTTGATTTTTTGACGATTTTTTCAAATTTTATTCGAAAATTTAGGGGGGTTCTGAACATTCGATTACATATAAAAACAATAGGCTTCCACTTTTTACGGATATGATTTTTGTACCAAATTTGGTTCGAATCGGTCCATTCGTTCGTCAGTTATCGTCTCCACAGACTCACTGACACACACACACACACACACACACACACACATACTTTCACACACACACACACACACACACACACACACACACACACACACACACACATTCACATACACAGACATCACTTCAAAAATGTTTTATTCGTGATCAGGGATGCTTGAAACGTGCTCTCCCGTCGAAAACTCGAATTCGAATTTTCGACCCCGTCACATTACTTTCCTTATACATTATGTATATAAGGAAAGTAAAAAAGTGAAATACGTTGAACCCTATGGGACCTAATTCTTCTAACATTTTTTAAGCGAAGTTAAAATTCGTAAAATCCTTCGAAAATTTTAAGAAATAATCAAATTATCCCATAAACTATATAAAAAAATTCCAGCAAAATATGTTCGGTAAGTTTTTAAATAAAAATTAAAATAATAAAATTACACCCATATTATATGAAGAGATCACATAACCCACTTCAAAATAAAATAGGACATCCAACTTTCTTCCCAGTGTCAAAATCGTGACTTTAAAATACTTTTAAATTTATATAGTTTAACATCCGTCCTAAAACCGCTTTATTTTTGCGTATTTTTTGTGCATCATATTCTGCACCAATGCAATTACAATATTTTTGAGTTTAAATGGTCATCAAACTTCCATTATTCTTTAATTAAGACTAATTTTAACGTATTCAGAATGTAAACAAATCAGGCTGTAAGATAAGCTGTATAAGAATTGCTGAATTTTTTTAACGCAAAATCATTTAGCTCTTCAGTCTGGAATATAGGTGATATGAATTCATTGATTTGACATAGAGAAGCAGACGATTTTATGGCATTGTCTTTTTCGATGAAGTTTTAAGCATGGAGTTAGAAAGCACTTTTACCTCAATGGTTTTAAGTTTTTAAGTAAAATAAATTATTGTGGAACTATGATAATTTAAAAAATATCACCGCTGAATGTATCGCATTTTAGAGATGTTTCAATAAAATTGCATTGCAATTGAAAAGTGTTTCATATTCAATGCTTTATGCATGATTGATCGTTCTTGTTAATTCCTTTAGATATCTCTCAATATCGGAAAGATTCTCGCACTTGCAGTATTTAGCCGTGTAATAACTATTGTTCATAATTGTAATTCAATTTTTACAAGTATTTTTACTTACTCATATGTAGTATTGAGAAAGTACTGTTTTTTTTTACGAAAATTGTCGATTTAAAATATTCCGTTGCCATTATATATTTTAGGACCTACTGAACACTTTTTAACTATTTTCGGAGTCATGTCCGTTTGTCTGTAAGCCTGTCGTCGACTTTTTGTATATATGATAGCTGCCACAAATTTTAATGGATTTGCACATATCTGTATATACGGCTTTGTTATCAATAAGTCTAGAACTAGATAGAATATTTTATAATTCAGGCAAAAACTTCGAAATTTATTCGAAATTGTATATTTTCTTAACATATCTGCATAGAACAAAATGTAACATAATTATGCATGAAATGGATTATTTATGGCTGAATGATCACAAAACATAAAAGATTCAATCATTGTAGTGAAAATGAGCCTTGATACAATTGTGATGTTCGTGACGCCATTAGACACTCTCGGGGGGGGGGGGGGGGGGAATGTTACCCTCCTCCACTGAGACACTACAAATTTAAACTTGTTATCAATTAAAATTTTTTTAAAAACCTTTAAAATGAAGGGTAACATGCTACAATTGTGATTATTTGAATTAATGATACATGTTTTCCAAATTTTTCTTATAAAAGTCAAGTTACTTGAAAATTGATTCAGGTATGAGAAAGTCGATTGGAGACACACTTCAGTTAATTTTCGAAATTTTTAGGCAAATCAATTAATAATAACAATATTTTTCAATTATTCTGTTTAAAGAATTGCTTACAAAGTTGTATTTGATCCGTAAACCGTATGTGAAACGTAACTTGGTTACCATTGTTGTCACAATTGAATGAAAAACTACAAATACACCCATGGATAAAATTTTAAAAAAATCTTATGTGGGCATCAGCACATGACTTTCCTTATATAATGCAATGAATTTACTACTTTTACAGTAAAATAAAAATAGATTATTTTTATAGTAGGTATTTATATTATTTCCAAGAAATTGAATTTTTGTCAATGAGTCGTAATTTTCATTGATTTAGCGTCATTTTTATCCATTTAGCGAGTTTTTCGTTAATTTAGCAACATTTAAAAGAGCCGCCAAGTTGGCGAAATTCCACCATATTCGTCGCCAAAATCTCGTCAAACGTTATGGACGGAGAAATAAGTTATTCTTACAGCAGATAAATGACTATTGGCGTTCAAATACAAAAGTATTACTCAAAGTATCTTTTTTTCATGAATGGAACGAACTAGATCCACGAGAATGATGTCTCCCAAGTTATCGCATGCTATTACATGCGAAAAGTGAACATGTTTCTCAATAGGAATTATTTTTTTATTTTATATGACTGTTTGATAATTTTCTTGAAAAATGTGCAATATCTAGAGAACGGTTCATGTTAGCGTTCTAAAATTTATGCCAATCGTTTTCTAATGAAAAATTACATAAGAAATGTATATTTGCATAATTTTATTAGAGGTTTTGATTTTTTCACGATTTTTTCAAAATTTCACTCAAAAATTTAGGGGGATTCTGAACATTCGATTGTGTATAAAAACAATAAGCTTCCAGTGTTTAAGGATTGTAATTTTTGTACCAAATTTCGTTCGAAACGATCCATTCGTTCGTCAGTTATCGTCTCCACAGACTCACTGACACACACACACACACACACACACACACACACACACACACACACACACACTTTCACACACACATATGCACATACTTTCACACACACACACACACACAGAGACATCACTTCAAAAATGTTCGATTCCTGTTCAGAGATGCTTGAAACGTGCTCTGTCGTCGAAAACTTGAATTCGAATTTTCGACCCCGTCACAATACTTTCCTTATACATTATTGTATATAAGGAAAGTAAAAATTGTTTGCTGTAAATATGAGCTGAAATCACGCAATAGTAGTTGATTGTATAACCATGGAGTTAATTAAGAACATTTAATATATTTTCTACTGCGCATGATGGAATAAAAACGAAATTCATACGCGTAGTCTTTCTTCCTTGAGTTATAGCTGAAAGAATGTCAAAAACGAATGTTTGAAAGAATGGCATAAACAAAACATTCAGCAATTTTTATGTTTACCGAACAAAATTCTAAAATCAGGATCAAAGTCCAAAAACTAAAATGTACCACAGAAAACAGTGATATATCAAATTTCTTGTTACTATATTTAATGAAACCTAATTAGTTACGATGTGAAAGATTTGAATGGCACTGAGAAACAAACGCCAGATCGAGTGAAATAAAAGGTTGTAATGAAAAAAGAATTTTTTTAAAATGTATAAAATTACTGGTTTAAGCCTGTTATACACGAGGAAACTAGCTCTATTAAAAATAAAGTTGCAATATTTTTAATAAGATTTATTTTATTTAACAATGTAAGCCACTTAGTGAAAACAGCCATTTTAATCAAAATTGGTTTAGTTAGATCCTGTCTCATGGTCGATAATATATATCTGCAAAGACTGCTACGTCATTTGGGGTAGAGGGAGTTTCTAGAAGATCTGGAAATACAAAATCACGTTAGACAATTTTCATACAAATATTTTAAAATAATAACATGGACAAGAAATTTGTAAAAGATACATGTTTATTTCATTCTGAGAATAATTATTGGAGAAATAGAACTTAAGGAAAACTAGAGCAACGTAAATAAGCACATTTTATAAGCATGTTTAATAAGTTTGGGGCCGAAGCCAATCTTGTGTTGTTACTTCTCGTTTCGGATTGGCTGGACTCTTCTTCATGTTGATTTCTAATTGGCTCTCACTTAATTCAGGTTTTGGGTATATAATCCCCCTGTTTCTTCCTTCCACGCGCATTTTAATTGGCTCAACTTACGCCAGACACAAATCCAAACATGACACACAAGACGACCTCTCCTCACTATTCAGATTGCACGATTGCGTTATTCTTATGGGCGATTTTAATGCGCACCATAAGCATTGGAACTGCAGGAGGCAAAATAAATATGGAGGAGAGATCAACAATTACATAGCTAATAATAACATCAGACACATCTTCCCCTCTATTCTCACCCACCTTAATGCAAACACGCACGACTCCACAATTGTTTTTGCCCTCACGTATAACATCCCCTTCCCTCACGAAATCGGAACCCTAAATGAGCTAAGCTCCTATCATCTCCCTGTAAAACTCACCTTTTATCTCGCCCATAACATGCCTATCACACCCTCCATAAAATCAGTAAATTGGAAGAAATTTTCTCAAACTCTAACCATCTCTCACTTAATATATGGAAATTGCAATAATACCAACGACATTGAAAAAACTGCCAACACCTTGATCCATGAAATTCGTAAAGCCATAGCCGTCGCCACCACCTACGCCCGCCCCCTCCCTCACACCACAAACTCCCCCCTGCCATGAAAAGGATCATCAAGGAACGAAATCAAACAAGAAAACTCTGGCAAATAAACAGACACCCTACCACTAAAAATAAACTAAACAGCCTAAATCGCCTAATTAAAATCAAAATACAGCAACACAAACAAAACGATTGGAAAAATTTCATTAGCTCACTCGCCCCCACTGATAACTCATTATGGAACTTTTGCAAAATAATCAAAAACACCCCAAAAAAAAACCTCCCTCCTTCAGGCGAATAGAGGACCCCTACACTCAAAGACTGATATTGCTAATTCCCTTGCCGATAATTATGAGACACAGTTTACAATTAATAAGAATCTAAACTGCCCGAACATTGAATCTGAAGTCAACAACACGGTCAAACTGTTCCTGGACACGCCCTCCGCACACGCAACCAATCCCACTGCCCCTTCCGAAGTAATTGCGGAAATCAAAAAGCTTAAAGCCAGGAAAGCTCCTGGAATCGACGAAATCTGAAACAAAGCCATCAAATCCCTCCCCATCAACATTATTTATTTCATCCCCCTGCTAATAAATGCAATTCTAAAATTTAACTACTTCCCCAATAAATGGAAAGTCGGTGTAATTATTCCAATTCTGAAGCTAGGAGGGGATCCCACTAGTCTACAAAGCTACAGGCCTATCACACTTCTCACAACCATTAGTAAACTGACCGAGCGCATTATACACGCTCGACTCAAACAATACATCTCTCAACAAGACATCATTATACCTGAACAATTTGGCTTTCGCCCATCGCATGCTACAACACACCAGTTGTTAAGGGTTAACGTATTCATATCTGAAGGAATGAACCTGGGACTAACAACTGGAGTCATACTTCTGGATGTAGGGAAAACGTTCGATCGCATATGGTTCGAGGCTTTAATCTACAAATTAATTAAGCTGAGCATTCCAGATGCCCTCATCCACCTAATACACTCCTACCTTCGCTACAGATCATTCACCGTCCACTACAACAACACTTACTCAACACTCAGACCTATCAGATCTGGAGTCCCACAGGGCTCCCAACTGGCCCCAACTCTTTTTAACATTTATATTAACGACATTCCAAAATCCCCACACACACATATTGCTCTTTATGAAGATGACACTGCCATTTATACCAGATCATCAAACCCCAATTTTGTGCGCCACCGCCTTCAGAAACACATACACACACTCCCTTCCTGGTTCCAGAATTGGAAAATTAAAATTAATGCTAAGAAAACAAGCAGCATCCTGTTCACTAAAAAGAAGAAAAAGCTCCCCCCCCCCCAATGAAGATTAATGACACTAACATTCCTTACGTAAACACATGTAAATACCTTGGTATTAACTTTGATAAAAAGCTAACATTTAAACACCACATTCTAAATGCAATTTAAAAATATCACATCGCCAGATCTAAATTATATACAATCCTACACTCCTCACACGTTAACTACACAAACAAAAGCGCCCTCCATAAAACTGTGTTAAGACCAGTGCTGTTATACGGAGCCGTTGTCTGAGGTTTTGCCTCCAAGACCAATATGGAGAAGCTGCAAATTACGCAAAACCGAACCCTTAGATCAATAAGGAAAGCCCCCAGATACCTGAGGAATGATGTCATCCACCGGTACTTTGGAGTGAGAACCATTAGAAAAGAAATCCAAAAATTAGCAACTAAATTTTATAATAACATCCCCTTAATACCTAAACAAGAGCTGCAAAATTTAAAAATGTATGACCCACACCAGTGGAATTTCAGAAAACGCCCCAGAGTGACCACTATATTAAATTAAAATTAATTTAAAGTAAAATTAAAACCTAAATTACAATTAACCTGAACTTATTGGCATAATGTAATACAGAAACCTTAATTAACTCATTTTCTGAACCTCCTCCCTTAAACTCAATGTGGGTGTTAAAAAAAAAAAAAAAAAAAAAAAAAAAACTGGCCTCTCCCACATGGGAGCCAATCAGCATTCACCTGTTCTCCTAGGAAAACTATATGGAAAAGTCTGTTCTATATTGAGCAGCATCCATCTTGCCTTCGGGAACACATAGTATTTTATTATCTTGTATATCACCCAGGAGATACAGCCCATAGAGGATAGGGGCTCCGTAAAACCGTGTCCAACATAGATTGCGCGCGCATTCCGCTTTTGGACTTCGGTTTGATGGTTCTCTTGCACGGACGAAGAAGATCCAACGTATACTCGAAACAGCTGTATGCTGCATTAATTTGTTATTTGTGGTTATTTACATTGCTCTAGTTTTCGTTATCTTTTACGCAAAGTATATTTTACTTATTGAAATAAGACTTAACGCTATGGAATAAGGCGATATGAGAAAATTGAGTGGTCATTCAAACCCCCCAGCTATTTTATTACACAAACGAATAAGAAAACCTGACGTAGTTATTTACGATTGCCCCAGAATGCGAAGAAATGAATGTCCCCCGCTGATTGATGTGGAAAACAGAAATTCTGTGCATAATTTAATTTTAAACACGGTGCTGGCTTAGAAATAATGTAAAAGAATAAACAGGAATATACAAACATAATACTGATCCAATTTCTTGGCTTTTAGTTAGAAACTAGGCTACTTAAACATCTACTTATAAAAGAGGATTAAAAACAGCTAAGATAAAAAAGCTATAGCCGCAGGACAGATTATTCAGATTAAAAGCAATCTGCAATGAAAATGACAGACGGTGACATAATTTTGAGAACCAAATGCTTTAGAAAACACGTGCCAAGTGCTTATGAATCTGGAACTGATAAAAATATGTAATGTATTAATCATCTGTGTTGATTAACTAATGATGTTTTGCTGTTTTAGATTTACTTTGAGTATGATTGAGTCAGTAGATAAAACTCCCATGAATGAAAGCTTTTGAAAATACCATAATGCTTTGAGAACTGCATCTAGGTACCGCTAGTGTTAGTGAAGTCTTACCTGTTCTCATTTAATGCAACATGATGGCGTAGTATTTTATATATGTATTTTTAATTAAATTAAAATTTTCCAATTATAAGCAGATTTAAATTAAATTTTCCCAAATATAGCAAGCAGCATGCATTTTTAATTACTTTTAAATTAAATTTTCCTAATTATAAGCAAATGTAATCAGTGTTTTTCTTAGTTGCAGAATCGGGAACAAAATATAGGGAAATAAAAGATAATTGTAAGGTAAAATAAATTTAAATATGTGGGCTATTGTTTGAGATCTAATTTAGATTGAACTGATATTTTTTTATTCAAAATTAACAGTTTAATTAAATATAATTTAATTTAACACGAGCCTTTTAAACACATATAATGTGGTGGAACTGAACTTGTCCCAGAACCACTTGAATTATTATCTTAGACGATTTTGGCGTTTTCCCAGTGTGAAGATTTAACTCCTACCTTTTACCAAATGTGTGAAACTTTTATGTGTTGTATCCCAAGGAGTTTAGATATATAGGAGTCCCCATATGAGAAAATATTTAACAATAACCATAGAATATTTATTAACATAGGGGTCATTGAAGTTGCTTCAAAAAAGATTCATTTTGCCCACGAAGGAGTGATTAAATACGAATTCCACTGACCATAAGATTAGTCCATATCTAAGAAGGACTAGTTCCCACCAAAGAAGGCCAATACCCTCTGGAGTTCTCTGTTACTTACACTTTAAATTATATAATTTGATTTACTCTACTCCACGCCTTGTTTCACAAGCCAAGAAAATAATTATAAAATATGTAATACGGAAGTAGGCATATTCGTAAATTATGAAATGGATAACCACACTTATACCTAGTGTTAATTATACAATTTTTAAACAATAGCATTTCTAAATTATTTTTGAGTTTTATTTATTCAATTGTGCTCAATCACGTGTGATCTTTACAAACTGGATTCTACAATATTTATATCTATCTCATTAATCTAGTAATGTGATAACCAATATTCTCTCGAATTGTATCCAAATCATCTTTTATATTTAATTTCTATATAGTTTGTTATAATAAATATAATAAACTAGTTTCTTAATTAATCTTTATGTATATTTCTATTTTAAAATTGTAAAGCGCAAGATTCGGAAAATTTAATTATCTTAGTCGGAATATTAATGGTGTTGTTACGGTACAGTTTCGATACAATGAACAGATATATTGATACAATGTCGATACAAAGAAGAGAGATGTTGACACAGTATCAATACAAAGAAGAGATATATAGTGTCGATACAAAGAAGAGAGATATTGATATAGTGTCGATACAAAGAAGAGAGATGTTGACACAGTATCAATACAAAGAAGAGATATATTGATATAGTGTCGATACACAGAAGAGAGATATTGATATAGTGTCGATACAAGGAAGAGAGATATTGATATAGTGTCGATACAAAGAAGAGAGATATTGATATAGTGTCGATACAAAGAAGAGAGATATTGATATAGTGTCGTTACAAAGAAGAGAGATATTGATATAATGTCGATACAAAGAAGAGAGATATTGATATAGTGTCGATACAAAGAAGAGAGATATTGATATAGTGTCGTTACAAAGAAGAGAGATATTGATATAGTGTCGATACAAAGAAGAGAGATATTGATATAGTGTCGATACAAAGAAGAGAAATATTGATATAGTGTCGATACAAAGAAGAGAGATATTGATACAGTGTCGATACAAAGAAGATATATATTGATATAGTGTCGATACAAAGAAGAGAGATATTGATATAGTGTCGATACAAAGAAGAGATATAGTGATATAGTGTCGATACAAAGAAGACAGATATTGATACACTATCAATACAAAACTGATATGGGCAGCACATGACTTTCCCTGCAGATTCATACTCACGTTCTCTTTATTGCACAAAATAACACTGAATTTGCACTTTTAATTCAATTTTTCCTTTTATTTGGTAACTGGACATTTTTTAAAAGGCTGCATAACAAAAATACGAAAAACTAAAATATCTCGAGAACGGTCAGTCCTAGAGTAATGCGGTTGGTCTTATCCTTTTCGTCGTCAAACATTACATATAAATAAGCACTTAATTGATATATTTGAGCTTACGTAGTCTTTTATTTTTAGATTTAAAGATTTTTACGGACCATGTCGCAAAAAGAGGCATGTTTTTTTTTTCGAATCGTACCCAAATCTAATCAGCACGAGGTTAACCAACAAATTATCTACTAAATTTCATGAAATTTGGTGTATTAGTTTTTTTAGCTAGAGTGGATATAGACAATTTTAACGGACCATTTCGCAAAAGAAGGCTCGAGATAAAAGAAAAGTTCTTTTGTCTCGAATCATACCCAAATCTAATCAATACCAGGGTCACCCACAAGGGACTTACATATCAAATTTTATAAAATTCGATCAATTAGTTTTCCAGTTAGAACGGACACAAAATCTGCACAGACAGACACCCACACAGACGACACACTAAAAATTGTTTTTCGTGTTCTAAAGGTCCCAAAACGTGTAGATCCGTCGAAAACCCGAGCTGCGATTTTCGGCACGATTCCAATACTTTTCTTATGCATTACCATGTATTGCAGGGAAAGTGAAAATAGATATATTGATACATTGTCGATACAAAACAGGGATATATTAAAACTGTATCGATATATTACCACATGTATGTATCGATACAGCGCGTACCTTTTTCTACCATTACTTTCTCCTACAGTTTCTCTCCTACCCAATTCTATTGCAATTCTACAGACAGGATTATTATTGAATTATGTCGTGTTATCCAAAAAATGAGGTCAATCGGATCAAGACCACCTTCTAGAAAAAGATATTTGCTTTCAAATTCTGTAGAAGGAAAAATTTGTTGTATTACAATGCAGTAAAAGCAATTCTGCGATCTTAAATGTAAAAATCTGATGTGAGCAGCACATGACTTTCCTTATATAATGCAATAAATTTACTCCTTTTACCGTAAAAACAAAATAGGTTATTTTTATAGTAGATACTTATATTTTTTCCAAGATATTGAATTTTCGTTAAATAGTCGTCATTTTTTAGCGTCATATTTATCCATTTGGCAAGATTTTCTTTTTGATTTGGAAACATAAAAAGTCGCCAAGTTGGCGACATTCTGCTAAATTCATAGCCAAAATCTCGCCAAGAGTTATGGACGGAGAAATAATTTATTCTTATAGCAGATAAATGATTATTGGCGTTCAAATACAAAAGTATTACTCGAAATATCTTTTCTCATGAATGGAACGAGCTAGGATCCACGAGAATGATGTCACCTCAGTACCTTAGTCATTATAAAAATGTCAAATGCCGTGCTAAATTGAATTGCATTCAATTTCCCCAATTGTTTGGCATGTATTATGTTCCATGCGTAAAAGCAAAATTATCAATATTTCGAGAACAGAACGGTATAAATATTAAACAATAATGGCCATCTATTTCCATTTTTTTTACTTTCCCTGCAATACATGGTAATGTATAGGGAAAGTATTGGAATCATGTCGAAAATCGCAACTTGACTTTTCGACGGATCTACGCGTTTCGAGACCCCTAGAATACGAAAAAACCATTTTTAGCGTGACGGCTGTGTGTGTGTGTGTATCTGTGTGTCTGTCTGTGTGCCTGTGCAGATTTTGTATCCGCTCTAACTAAAAAACTAATTGACCGAATTTCATAAAATTTGGTAGATCAGTCACTTGTAGGCGAATCTGGTGCTGATTAGATTTGGGTATGATTCGGGATAAAAGAACTCGCTTTTTTTTTGCGAATCGGCCGCAAAAGCCTGTATCCACTCTATATGAAAAAGTAATGTACTGAATTTCACAAAATTTGGTAGATAAGTCACGTATAGGTCACCCTGGTGCTGATTAGATTTTGGTACGATTCAGAAAAAAATAACCAGCCTTTTTTTGCAGAATGGCCCGCAAAAATCGTCCAAATCTAAACTAAAGAACTACGTATGCTCAAATATATCCATTAAATGATTGTTTTATACGTAATTTTGAATGCAGAAAAGAATAAGACCAACCCCATTACATCAGGGCTGGGCGTTCTCGAGATATTTTAGATTTTTCGTATTTTCTCTACACCACCTTTTAAAATAAGTCCAGTTACCAAATGAGAACGAAAATTGAATTAAAAGTGAATTAAATTTAATTAAAATAAAGGGAACGTGGCTATAAGTCTGCAGGGAAAGTCATATGCTGCCCACATCAGATTTATTTAATTTTGAAACAGAATGTTCGAAAAGTTGAGAAAAAGCTTTGACCTAACCTTGCTGAAAATTAATGAACCACTCACGGTCATGGATTTCAATAACCGTGCCAATTTTCGAGTAATTATCTCACCTTATTTAAGAGTTATCTCCTCCGCAGACACAGTTGGATAGTCAGACATACAGACAGCATTGAAAATGAGATTGATTTGCATCAGGAATGCTCAAAACACGTAGATCCCTCAAAGTCTAAGTTTCGTATTTTGACCCTATCACGATATTTTCCTCTTACATATACTATATGTTTTAAGAAAAATATATATAGCTGATATCCGATACAATTACATAAGAAATATACGATAATATATATTTTATTTATTAAGAATTTTACGATTATTCGTGTAATGAATGTATCTTACAACAGTTTATTGTATCACTAACTATTTAAATCGCATATTTATGTTCACTATACAATTAAAATTTGGTTCACAAACATTTCTATGTGGTGATACATAAGCAGCTGCATAACGTTTTGTATTAAAATTGTGACTTTATTTATTGCAAATGTTTGTAAATTCAACATTATTATATCGGTGACAGTCTAGGTTAATATTTTAAACAAATGGGGATTTCAGTATCGTAGGCCTTGATCCACATAGGTAAATCTGCCTGTAACAGAAAAGCGTATCGTACTTTTAATCAGTAATACTTTACCTTACAAATAATTTTCTAGTATTATCCATCCATTAAATTGCTCTATTTATTTATAATAAAGAGATAAAATGGAACATTGTTCTAGTTGAATGTTATTCCAGTTCCATTGGCCCATTGCAAAGTCTAAAGTTATTGTTACTTATAGATGGCAATTTATTTCTTATTTTATTTCTATTTTGGATGAAATCCAAATGTTGAGAATGGATGTAGTGACATTATTTTACATAACTAGCTAGTTGTGATGATGTGTTTCTTAATTCTAAATTTTTGATTATATATGTAAAATAATGGATAGGAAAACTTTGTTCGGTAATTACTTATATAGTTAGAGTTTTGTAACTGGCAGCATGCTTGCAGCATGAGGTTCTTGTACAGTACCGGATTTTAGCCATTTGTTACTTTCAGCACAAATTAATCCTAGTATTTAGTGCTTGAACTAAAACTAAAATATAGCATGGTTTTCTGTAGGAGAGGATTGGGGGTGTTTCTGCTAGTCTTGTTATTAAATGGGACATATAATGTCCCATTCAATAACAAGACAATGGGACAATTCATTGGAATTTAGAAATATTGAAGTAAGGGAGAAGCTTCAAACCAAAATTGGACACACACTGTAGCCTAGTCCAATTTACTGCGCCATGTCCTAGGATGAGCTGGTCGGCCTGGGCTCTCGACACACTGTATCCCTTTGCGACGGCCGCATTCCGGAACTGCTGTGGGCCATAGCGCAGAGCGTTTCGATTTCAAACTGCTCTCAAAGGACGGTCATTTTTTGCACTAAGCCTAACTCTTGAAAAAATTCACTGAAAACCATTCATTCAACACAGCATGCTACTCCTATCCGAAATAAAGGAAATACTTATTTTCCATTAGATGTATAGATTCCACACAAATTGTATTTTATTTAAATGTTAAAAAATGTAAATGACTAAAAATGATTAACTAACTTGATTAAAATGGTTATTGTTACGCAGGAAAAATATATCCAAATGATTGCACTCAATACTTTATATAGCTAATAGAGATTATGTACAATTTTTAAGAAGAAAATACCGCTGTTACTAATTGTGGCAACCGAAAACAAAAGCTGTTTGACTACTTATTATTACTTACTACTTTTGTTAAATTAAACTTATTATACATGGTCGTAAATCCGTACATAGTGGACTTATTATTGAAATCGTACATTGCTTGTTGTGCCGCTATATAAAACCCTCCAATTATTTACCTTTTGCTCGAGTTCTGTAAAGGAATTATTAATTAATATAATACTAAATGGATCACATCATTTTAACTTTAACAATAAAACATTTATTAACAAAATAAAATACTTAAATATTCATTACACAATCAATTATATTAGTTTTGGTGGGGGAACATGTGAGACACTTAAATTACCTAAACCTTTCTAGACCTAAAGTTATTTGAGGAACACATACCTTCAAATCTGTCTTGTACTTTGTCACCACCAGGTACTACGCCGATTATATTGCTAGAATTTAACTCGAAGTATTTATTCACCACTCGTAGTTCGACGATAATATTGTACTGCTGGCCCGACACACGCAGTTAAGTCATTCTCGTAGTCGACACATCTTTCTAAGTTTCGTGCTCCTCAATTTCGAGCTGTTAATCTCTTGCCAAGTCAAGTCATCGTATTCTAAATCATCTCTAAGTCATAATGCCGCCCGAGAAATAGCACAAATGTACTAAGTCATTGTCTACAAGTTCTGAACAAGTGTACTGTTGTTGTCCTTCTAGGTCACAGGTTGTGGCTATTTTTTCCTCGGGGGTGTAACTCACCCCTTTGCTTTCATTTGCAGCATTGAGAGTGACGCAACAAGCACTTTCTTCATTGGTTAATCATTGAACCAATGTCGCTACTTGGCATCCTCGTAAGGGCCCGCTCGGCCCCCTCTGTCTTGACGCTCCTAAATTTATGGTTTTCTGTGAACCTCGGCGCCATCCAGACTACAAGTATTGTTCGATGTTTCAGATCAATAAATAAATGGCATAAAACTGTCTCACCAAAACACATGTGAGATCTATTTCTGGTCTCACACCAATTAATGTGCCATTTACGTATAATGTATTTCAAAACATGGATTCACGCAATCTTTGAATTCATTGCAATCTTTATATTCATAAAAACTGCCCGTGCGCTCATCAGAAATACCAAAGTTCCTCGGACCTTCACTATATGATTCACTTTTATAACTATCCGGTTCGATTACATGCTTGTATATTCTTTCATGCGCAAAAAAGTCTTGACCCAGCTATTCCTGCATCCGAAATAACCTAATAAATTTTCTACCGCTCATTCCTCCAAAACCTAAACTCGAAAGAAAATGCTCTCTTACATTCCAAAAACTCACCAACGCAATCATTAAACTGAAATCAAAACGATAACCCACACTCTATTATATAACATAGCAGAGACTGTGAGAAATGATCTGTTAGTTTATGTTTAAAAACCGAGTTTTACCGCTCTAGATGAAGTGGCGATTAACATGGACTCCTATACTATACCAAGGTCAAGTATTAGCAATATATGTCGTAAATGTTAGAATGGTCATTTAGCACCATCTAGCATTAAAATAAATTGAAATAAAAACGTTTCATATGATAACACACATTGGTGTTCTGCGTCCTTTGAGGTACATTTCTCCTAGATGCGATTGCGTGAGTATCGTCTTCGAACGCAGCTTCACTGTCGACGTTCGGACGCATCTGCAAAGGGGTATATGTAATATATTCAGTATCAAATTCTCTTGGTGTCAAGGTTTGACTAAGGATGTCCACTTCCGACACATAATATTCGAACGAATTCGATTTGAATAATATATACCTGGCAAATATTGTAAACTTGAATACTATCCTGGCTCACTGTATAGTAAACATAAATAATATCTATCAATTGGTTTAAAGTGTGCAAAATGATATTTACATAAAAATAATGATATTTCAATAAATATACTATCAATTTGATTTATTTTGGGGAAAATTAACAAAAGCTAACACAAATATATTTATCCACTCAATTTGTTCGATCTGTTTGTGCTATCCTAGTAATGACGATACGTCATTCAAAGGCGGTGGAAGAGTTGTTAACGAAATATATTTCCCTCCAAACTTCTGCCATTCAGAACATGATTTCGGTTGGTATCGACGCAAAATATTATTTTACTGATCAAAAGTATCATGTGGAACGATCTTCGAGATGGCAAACTGTCGGCCGTTTAGAGTTAGGCATTTAAATGTGGCATTATAGACTTTCATAAAAGTAGAAATATTGCTAATTGTTCCATGGCACACAATCTCGGCAATCTGGCAAAAATGTGAAGACCACAGAATTGCTGCCATGCAGCATCGGCATGTTTGTAGAAGTAAAGCAACTGCATCTGAATTTCGATAGCTTTTCGTAACTGCTCGTCGTAACAGGGAGTCGAGAGTTGGTTAAATGACTATGGATCCACAAAGGCATTAGTACAGAGACAAACTCTATACCAAAATGACATGTGTTTCAATGATTTCACAACATCCCGCTTGATTTGGTGCAGAGATATGAGATCTGAAGTAAATAACAAATGTGTTTTGTTCTCTTCAGTAACGAGTCGGGGTCCAGTTCAATATCTGATTCTAAAAGCATATATATCTGGAGAGTGTCAGAAACTCGATACCTACGTCACCAGCATTGAGGAATATAACCTTTCTGGTGGTTCAGAATTGATGTAATAGGGAGGGATCATGATAAATGGACGTACTCTCCTGAATGTGTTCGACAGGTGATTTGTGTCTGGCTAGAGATATCGAGATGGATTTTTAAAACCATACTTTGGCTTTTTGATGTGAATGAGGATCAGATTATCTCTTTTTGGATGGTAAATCGCTATCACATAGAGCAAAACTCGTGAATGAATTTCATATAAAATAACGACCTTTAGCGAATGAACTTCTCAGCCAAATATTCTGATTTAGACAGGACTGAGAACGTCTTGGACCCGTTTAGAGAAGCTGTTGTACGTCGAAATCCTGCATCGTATCCTGTTGTACGTCGACATCAGTGTTTTTATGCACGTAAATATAATTTAAGACAAGAGTTTAGTGATAGAACTGAAAATGTATTAATTTACCAATTGAAACAGCTTAAATCAAATTCAAAATTTTTAGAATTTTGTATTTCTCATCTTGGTATTACATGATCTAATTTTGATGGATATTCATGCCACTTCTACTACTGTCTGGATACATTTATTTAAAAACTGATCATTGGGTAAGACAGATACTCGGAAGCATGTTTCAAAAACCGAATGTGGGAGATTTCAGTTTTAGTCATCATGAAGCCTGTCTCAATCGTCAGTACTCGAAATAACTTTACTGGATATTGAACATAACAATTCAAGGATATCACTATCAAATATAGAAATCAATACCGTTTAAATTATCATTTTGTTTTTTCTGATCATTGGCGGTACCATAAATCAAATGTGGTAACGGAGTAAAGCGATATGTCTACGAAAAACTTGTTGGGATAAAAACTGAAATTTCATAGGCATTTATTTGTGATTATTAATGATAATTTTGCACGTACGTCTGATTGTATCTTTTATAATGATACCAGCTCTTCGCGTCTGTATTTCATAAATGCACTCCGGGCATATACTCCACGTAAATAAATCCCTATATATTATCCTAACCTGACCTTGCTGCTAACCATACAAACTGACAGGATTTTCATGATTTAAAATATGCTTTCGCTTACCAAAAACTATAAAACTTTTCGTCTGTTTCTTTTTCGATATTTGGAGTTCACTCAAATAATGCATTCTGCGACGATTATTAAAAATTTTGGTTGATTAAAAATTTTAAAAGTCCCTTGCTGAATCAATGAATGATTCATACATTCCACCCACCCTGACTAGCCCTGCGTAATATTCTTGTTATTTCGTTGGAAATATTCCAACGCTTACCAGCTACCGTAGCCTCAGGCTCTGACAGGTGCATATCCACATAGGTTTCTTTATATATATATATGTGTGTAATATATATATATGTAATATATATATATATATATCATATATATATATATGTATATATACATATATATATATAAGAAACAGTGGTCTTCCCATTGGACCCCATTATACCTACCGCTCACTTCATCACAGCAATCGCTGATCGAATGTGTCTACTGGAGGCGACTACTTGCAAGAGTCTTTATATAATTGGAAAACCAGGCAAGGAATACGGGCCATTTGGAAAACGCGGGGTCAGTTAATTTCCAATATAACGTTGATTATCACTTTGGGCTCAAAGTTATATAACCATTTTAAATTTATATATCATTGTTGTGGGTATATTTTTATTTTCTGGTAGAGAAATACTATACTAAATGTTGTATTAAATTATTTTCTTTTGAAATATTCAACGTGATACAACAATGCTTATCATGAACAGTTAAAATAAATGCCATTATATATTAAATATATTTTATTAATATATAGCTATATACTACAGAAATACTAAAGCCTATTTATGTCGTATCATATTGTTTCGTTGTGTGAAATATTACGGCACTTCTGTTCATTAAGTGCCATCATTACATTAGAAGATTCTCCACCATTGTCCCTTTGGAAAACCGCATTTCGAGAAATGTCTCGACCGCTCTCGTTTCTTATTAGTAGCTCAAAAATTTTAATCCTTCCAATTTGTATATTTACTATATGCTTTCTCCTCATGTATTAATAAAACTCATTGCTAAAATATGAAATACCTCTTTTGTGATTTATTCGATATTCCCACGTAAATAAAATGCATATGCATTGTATTATTCGTGGCACTTACACGCTCTTAAGTTTCGATATAAGATTCGCGGCACAATCTTATATTATCGCATATTATATAATAAAATCATGTGATGTATATTTGTATAAGTATGCATAATGTAACAGGCGAGCAATAGAGAAATTCTATAAATATGTACTTGAAGTTAGGCGACGATGCACTTCGGCGACATTATTTTAATTTTAAAAAATCTGATGTGGGCAGCACATGACTTTCCCTGCAGACTTATATACACATTCTATTATTTTAATTAAATTTAATTCACTATTAATTCAATTTTCGTTCTCATTTGGTAACTGGACTCATTTTCAAAGGTGGCGTAGAGAAAAAAACAAAAACAAAAATATCTCGAGAACGGCTCGTCCTAGTTTAATGGGATTGATCTTATTCTTTTCTTCGTTAAAAATTACGTATAAAACAAGAATTTAATGGATATATTTCAGCATACGTAGTTTTTTTATTTTAGATTTTGTCGATTTTTGCGGGCCATTTTACAAAAAAAGGCAGGTTATTTTTTTCCGAATCTTACCAAAATCTAATCAGCACCAGGGTGTCCCACAAGTAACTTACCTACCAAATTTTGTTTAATTCGGTCCTTTAGTTTTTCAACTAGAGTGGATACAAGCTTTTGCGGGCCATTTCGCAAAAAAAGGCGGGTTCTTTTATCCCGAATCATACCCAAAACTAATCAGCACCAGATCCGCCCACAAGTCCACCTACCAAATTTTATGAAATTCGGTCAATTAGTTTTTTAGTTAGAGCGGATACAAAATCTGCACAGACAGACAGACAGACAGACAGACAGACACACAGACAGACACACAGACAGACAGACACACAGACACACAGACAGACAGACACACAGACACACAGACAGACAGACACACAGACACACACACAGACGTCACGCTAAAAATAGTTTTTTCGTATTCCAGAGGTCTCGAAACGTGTAGATCCGTCGAATCTACACGTTTCGGCATGATTCCAATACTTTCCCTATACATTACCATGTATTGCAGGGAAAGTAAAAATGTAGTTTTATGAGTGTTAAAGCGAAGTTTAATGTTTTCACTCCTATCGGCTAATTAATGATTCGATATAAATAATTAGTCCCACAGTTTGAATCCTTATACCAAGAAAAAAATTAAAAGTCAATCTTTTTAAAGGTTTTATAAACGAATCCGTAATAGAATTGCCCTATTTTTCTTAATGTTATAAATAATTGCTAAACTGGAAAATTGCACTTTAATTTAAATATTCTCGCATCAGCGAATCCTGACAACATCCAATCATAAACGGTTTAGCAAAGTAAAATATATATTTATTTCTTTATATACTTCGAAACTACTATTATTTTCTAAAATACTGATGTTATTTAAACATACGTGGAGACATATGTTCAGATATTGTCCATCAGAGTCGAAAAGTCTACTGAGGTAATTGATGGCAATTTTCACGATGTTATGTCTTCAGCATAAACAAACAGAATAAAATAACATATATATAAATAAACATAGCAAAACTCGATCAGAAACTTGCTTCAAGGTAAGTAATTATAAATATTATTTCACATTTAAAGAAATTGCTCAATGTATGTCGCGTCTGACAATCACTCCACATAATCCTTTAATATTTTCAGTGGGTCGCTTAGCTTATTCAATATGCCACACATAAAATAGAAGTAGTTATGGTGCAATTTATAAATTTATTAAAAATTCCAGGAAAAAAGAAAAGAAATTGGATTATTACCGTTTCGATTTAATGCTGTATCGTGTGTTCGTTTGAAAAACCAACATATATGTTCTGCACTTAGATGAACATCAGTAATTTTAAACTCTGAATATAAATTGGCAGAATTTAAACAAAGGAAAAGTTAAAATTATCAATCTTTTTTTAAATATTAATATATATGTAGTGAACCGTTTATATACCCGTTCTTAGTACAGAATATATTATATACTATTTTCAGTTATCTGCAAATTCCTATAGTATTTTAACTGGCATTGCTATTCAAAACATTATACAAAAATTTTTAATTTCATTTTCGTGAAAAGATTTACAGGGATCACTCCTCTCTCTATACAGATGTATCTTTGGGTGTAGATCTAAGGAAAAAGACATCCATGTCTCATTTGTATATCAATTTACAAATATGTTAAATTGGGTCAATGTGTGCCAAATTGATATTGCTGCGAAATTAGATCAACATATGTTAAAATGAAAGCGCTAAAATGCCATTAGAAGCCATATACCATCTTTATTCTGTAACAACAATTGACTAAACACAATATATGACATTGAGAAATATTTAACAAAATGAAGCAGATGAATTATGAAATAGAAATTATTAACCATTTCCACTACCTTTCTGCAGAGTAGATTCAATTGATGCAATTCAGTCCGAAATGTAATTAAAAAAAAATCTGATGTGGGCATCACATGACTTTCCTTTTATAATGTAATGATTTTACTACTTTTACAGTAAAAATAATAGTTTTTTCTTATAGTAGGTTTTTCTTATAGTAGTTATATTCTTTCCAAGATATTGAATTTTCGACAATTAGTCGTCATTTTCATTGATTTAGCGTCATTTTCATCCATTTGGCGAGATTTTCGTTAATTTGGCAATATTTAAAAAAGTCGCCAAGTTGGCGACATTCCGCCAAATTCGTCGCCAAAATCTCGCCAAGCGTTATGGACGAAGAAATAAGTTATTCTTACAGCAGACAAATGACTATTGGCGTTCAAAAACAAACGTATTACTCAACGTATCTTTTTTTATGAATGCAACGAGTTAGATCCATGAGAATGATGCCACCCAATTTATCGTATGATATTACATATGAAAAGTGAACATGCTTCTCAATAGGAAATATTTTTTTTTATTTTATATGACTTTTTGATAATTTTTTTGAAAAATGCGCACTATCTCGAGAACGGTTCATGTTAGCGTTCTAAAATTTATGCCAATCGTTTTCTAATGAAAAATTACACAAGAAATGTGTATTTTCGTAACTTTATTAGTGGTTTTGATTTTTTTACGATTTTTTCAAAATTTCATTCGAAATTTTTGGGGGTTCTGAACATTTGATTGCGCATAAAAACAATAGGCTTCCAGTGTTTACGGATTGTGATTTATGTACCAAATTTCGTTCGAGTCAGTCCATTCGTTCGTCAGTTATCGCCTCCACAGATTCACTGACACACACACACATACATACTTTCACACACACACACACACACACACACACACATACACACACACATAAACACATACACACACACATACACACACACACAGACATCACTTCAAAAATGTTTGATTCGCGATCAGGGATGCTTGAAACATGCTCTCCCGTCGAAAACTCGAAATCGAATTTTCGACCAAGTTACAATACTTTCCTTATACATTATGTATATAAGGAAAGTAATAAATAATAATAATAATCTTCATTGATCTGTTTAAATTTTATAAAACCCCTTTATACAAGCAAAGTTTTTAAACAAATATTTTTTATTTTTTGTGTTTGAACCATATTTTTACTTTCCTATATTTACAGGATTCCTGGAATTCTGAATAAGCAGCTCAATAACTTAGTTAAGAAATGCCCATGACTGTACACATTAGTTCTATCTACAGTAAAGTCATCATGCCCAATCAAATAAAAGTGATTGCAGCGCGCCTATAGAAGAATTTAAAACGTTAAACAAGATCAATCATGCATAAAGCATTGATTAGAAAACACTTTCCAACAGCCATGCAATTTTATTTAAACATCTCTAAAATTCGATACATTTAACGGTAATATTTTTTAAATTATAACAATACTACATTAATTTATTATATTTGAAATCTTAAAACTTCATCTAAAAAATGAACTTCATTCAAATGACGGTATTGAATTATAAATTACCTGGTTTAAACATCTCTAAAATGCGATACATTCCTCGGTAATATTTTTAAAATTTTCATAATACTATAATTATTTATTAAATTTGAGAACTTCATCGAAAACAAATGAACTTTTTCAAATAACGTCATATAAATCGACTATATATAAAAGCGGCAGTTCATTCATAAATTATTTTCCATTCCTTTCATTCATCACAATACTATAATAATTTGTTTTATTTAAAAACTTAAAACCATGGGGGCACAAGTAATTTAACTCTATGTTTAAAACTTCATCGAAAAAATCGTCTGGTTCTCTGTGTAAAATCAATGAATGTTTCATTCATATCAGCTATATTGCAGACTCCATGAGCTAAATAATTTTGCGTTAAAAAAATTCAGCAATTCTTATACAACTCTTTCTACATCATTTGGTGTTTACGTTCTCCATAAGTTAAAATTAGGCTTCATTGTAAAAATAAGTTGGATGATCATTTAAACTGAAATATATTGTAATTGCATTGTTTCAGTATGTAGATGCACAGAATTTAAGCAAAAATAAAGCGGTCTAAGGACGGATACAACACTAAATATGAATTAAATAGAACTTAAAAATCACGATTTTTCAACAACTACATGCACAGGAATCTAGTGTATATTCTGTTCAAAATGCTTTTTCGCCAGAAAAAATGCACATTTGAATTCGAGAAAGAATATGGCCGCGTACCATGACAAGCATTGCAGGTATCACCGTGTGACAGACCTTAGTGGTACGACTTTCCAACATATATTTATTGTCAACCATATACATGTTTCGCTGGATTATGGTGTCGATTTCTACTTATTGGACAATGCTCTACAACTTTGTAATTGGTTTTTTAAAACGTTACAATTTAGTTGAAAAGTGTTTATAACTTTGTTCATTTTGTCTGTCAGTCCGTTAGCATGATCACTGCCGTAAAAATGTTTTACTGTAAAGGTAGTAAATTTATTGCATTATATAAGGAAAGTCATGTGTTGACCACATCAGATTTTTGATACAGATAATACGTAAGCGTTTGAAAACCGAAATTTAAAAAACTCTGACTGATATTCTGATTATCTTAATTTTTGTCTTAGGAGAGCCAGACCACTTGACCTCTGGTGGATGGTTAACATCAAGAGACTGGACTTCGAATATTACCTTCCTATCTTCGCTCACGGTTTGCACGAGGCCAAGTTCCCGTTTGACATAATAGCCAGGGATGGAATACTGGAACTTTTAGATGCAGCGAAAGACAGAGTCCTTGGTGTCCTTCCGGAGGTAGTCCTTGGTATCAAGAAAGCTCTGAACACGGATATTCCAAAAATCATCATGAATGCCTGTGCTGTGATGCAGAAGTTGACAACTGTTACACCTCTGGTTGGATTAGCTCTTATCAAGTAAGCTAAATCGAACTAACATGGGTTTCTTAAAGTTACAAAATTTGCTTAACGTTGCAAAATTTGCAGGGAGCTCAAATACTATATCACCCAATAAGTCTCCGGTCTAACTAAGAAAAACAATTTTTTTTTTAGAAATTCGACTTTATTCATCAACATGCTCTCCTTCAAGAATGATACATTCATTCCAACGCTCCTCTAACTTTTCGATGTCTTTTTTGCAGAACGATTTGTCTTTGCTCTCAAAATAGGCCTCAGTTTCGGCAATCACTTCTTCATTTGAGCCAAATTTCTTTCCCTGGAGCATCTTTCTGATGTCTCCAAAAAGCCAGTAGTGGCTGGGGCCCAGATCTGGGGAGTACGGTGGGTGAGGAAGCAATTCGAAGCGTAATTCATATAATTTAACCATCGTTTTCATTGACTTGTGACACGGGGCATTGTCTTCTTCGGACGAGCCGGATGGTCTGGGCTTTCGACGGGGCATTGTCTTAATACTCAGATCACAAGAATATCTTGGTATATCTGCTGTGCATAAAAGCTGATTCCCAGTGATGTTTTGGTAGTAAAAACGGGGCATTGTCTTGGTGGAACAGCACTTTTTTCTTTTGCATGTGAGGCCGTTTTTTCTTGATTTCTACACTCAATCGATTTAATAATGCCATGTAATATTCGCTATTGATAGTTTTACCTTTCTCAAGAAAGTCGGTGAACAAAATACCATGCGCGTCCCAAAATACGGATGCCATAACCTTGCCAACTCACTTTTGGCTTTTTGGTCGCTTTGGACGACTTTCACCGGCTGCTGTCCACTCAGCTGACGATCTTTTTGATTCAGATGTGTAGTAATGGATCCATGTTTCATCCATTGTCACATACCGACGCAAGAAATCCTTCTTATCTCGCTTGAACAGCTCCAAACAGCACTCTGAATCGTCGACGCGTTGTTGTTTTTGATCCGGTGTGAGCAAACGCTGCACCCACTTCGAAAGCAATTTACGTATGCTCAAATTTTCGTGTAAAATTGTAAACACACTACCTTCTGATATCTTTAAGGTGTCAGCTATCTCACGCAACTTCACTTTACGGTCTCTCAAAACTATTTTGTGGACTTCTTTTATGTTTTCCGGAACAACTGCCGATTTTGGGCGACCAGAGCGTTCAGCATCATCGATGTTTGTACGACAGCGTTTAAATTCAGCATACCAGTCAATAATAGTTGATTTCCCTGGTGCAGAGTCTCCATAACGCTTATCAAGTCACTGTTTGGCCTCAACAGTATTTTTCCCCATCAAAAAACAATGTTTAATCAACACACGAAATTCTTTTTTATCCATTGTTTTGAAAATTACAAAACTGGGGTCACTAAAACCACTGTAACCTATAAACTTGAAATTTAGACACGTGTCGTTTGAAGGTTGGTACTATCCAGAAATCATATGGGTCTGTCAACAGTGTTGCCATATATGTGTCAGACCGGAGACTTATTGAGTGCTGTGTTATCTACTACATCATCATTTCCCATCCTGGGGTTCACGTAACGGGGAAAATTTCTGATCGATGACTATCCAGAAAAGTTCATGTTATTAGAATCTAGATTACTTTAATTCCTTAAGATTGGCGACTAAAAATTAAATGTAATGCTACACCAGTTTCCATAAATTAAGGAATAAATAGTGGGATGGTTTGAACATCATCTCTTTTGGAACGACGCATATATCTGTATTTGCTACCTAAATCAACAATCAATGCTTCGTGGTATAATAGGTATAAGGTCCTTAAACCTATTTACTGCCTTGTGGGTACAATAGCAGATGCACTTATTCTACAAGAAAATAATACCTGCGAAATAAAATAATGATCAAAACCTTCATAAATAAACACTTATACTTACTTACCGACAGGAAAACCGCATTTAGACTTTTATCCTAGGCCCATGTCTGGCGCTCAAGAAGAAGTTTTACTGCCCTCAACACTCCTTTCCAAAACTTTGAAGAACCTAGAAAAGCTTTTGAAGATCAGTGTTTTATTATCAGAGTTCATGGACACCATCAAAAACGGTGCTAAATATCGTTATGAGTCCTACATTGCTGTCAGGGGTAATCACTCTCCATATTGAGTCGCATTAGATATTTTACTTTGACCCATTATTTTCGAATCTAGTCCTTCATGACTGAATATTTATAAGTAGATGAATCATATAAGTTTTAGTGTATTTCCTGTAGTATAATACATGTTTTCATTGAATATGGTATAAATTGCTTACATTTCTTAAATTATTGCGATATTTCTGTTCATTAATTTATAGAAACCGGTGTATTTCTAATATATAATGAAATTCCCGTTTTAAGCATTATCCAACCAGTTAGAATAAAGCAAAACCCTGAAGTCTGCACTGATGTGCGATGTGCAAAACATTGCGAATCTGCATATTAGACTTAAACTCCAATGTAGTGTGTGCATATATATATATATATATATATATATATATATATAATTTCGGTAATATAGGAAAACATTTATTTATTTATTTAACAAGGGATCCCTGACTCCTGTTACCTACTTTCTCCGATTTTGGTGTGTAGGCATCAATACTTGAAAACGCGGGAGTTACAACATATTAACACACACACACACACAGATATATACATATATACAGAGTATCCCAAAAACATTGACCTCGGCTTTTATTCCTTAAATATTGATCTTAGGCATATGCTATAATAAATTACAAAGTTGCGTAAAAAAGTACAATATTTTATGAAACCGATTAAAATTTTCAAGGGAATTAAATTTTAAGCAATATAAAATTTAAATTTTTATACTGTCTCCGTACAAAAACATTTCCAATGAGTAAATTATGCCCCATACACTAATAAGGTGATGTACAAAATTTCAGCATTTTATCATAAAAAGTCCCAGAGATATGAAAAGACAAAAATGCTGACTTAAACCGCTTTTCGATGCATCGCCATGGGTTCTCAGAGGGGAAACATCATGTCGGCAGATCGCGCTTCAGGGGTCATACCCAAATTACGAAAGAAAACAATGATTACATAAATAAATAATAATTTTGCTATTTATTGGCACAAATGTATCTACACTGTCTAGAAATAATAACTTTACACAAAGACAACAAAGCTCGTTCAAAATGTTTTCCATCCATGTCAATACAGAGCTGCATTAGCCTGATAACACTTCGGTGCACTCGATCAAGTTCTTGTTCGGTGATATCACGACAACCATCTTGAATTCGTAGTTGTAACTCAGTTTTATTTAAGGGAGGTGACAGATAAACAGTTGTGCGTCTCTACAAATAAAAATCCATAGGCGTTAAATCAGACGATCTAGGGGGGGGGGGGGAATTCGACTGGCCCACGCAAGCCAATCCACTTTTCTGGAAACCCTCTCCCGATTCGGATGAAAAAACTGCATTATATTAATCAATCAAAACTATAACTTATCAAAAAATTTTAAATATAAAATAAATTAAAGAAAACCACTCCCTATATTAAGAAAATAAACAAAAAGAGGACCGCTACGCGGGCGCATGGGTTGTTAAGCTACTGCGCCGTAAATAAGAACCTTTCCCGCCGTTTGCTCATTGCTCTCGCTCTTCAAGGGCACTTCTGTTGCAAAGCGGTCTTTGTTAAAAAACGTCAGCTAAGCGTTTAAATTATTTGTAAATATCTTTTGCTATTTATTTCAGATGTTGCATATAGCTTCCAAATTTTAATTTTCTGTTAAATAGCTTGAGAGTTGCTCTAAACGTTTTATTATTTAGATTTGCGCATGGGTTTAATTTTCAATGGAAAGAGCACGAACCCTGAAACATTCTTCTTTTATAGGATAAAGGAAATTTCTTGAATGGCAATACAATTTAGAATGGCGTTAGAATTTTTGCATATTTTATACGGGGATAGTTGCTAGTGGGGATAATTGCTAGTTTATTGCAAAAATGATAAATACCATCCTGTTAAAAATCTCAGGATGGAATCCCGTCCATCATAATTCCCTTCCTTCATAATTCCCTTCCTTCAAAATTCCCTTCCTTCATAATTCCCTTCCTTCATAATTCTCTTCCTTCATAATTCCCTTCCTTCATAATTCTCTTCCTTCATAATTCCCTTCCTTCATAATTCCCTTCCTTCATAATTCCCTTCCTTCATAATTCCCTTCCTTCATAATTCCTTTCCTTCATAATTCCCTTCCTTCATAATTCTCTTCCTTCATAATTCCGTTCCTTCATAACCTGGTATCCCTTCCTTCATAACCTGGTATCCCTTCCTTCATAATTCTTGCCTCACAAACCAGTGTTTGCAAACACAGATTACTGATATAAATAAATGCATAACTGCTCTACTTAGAAGCTTCCGTTGTATATCCTCCAGGAAGAAGACACATACATTTAAAAAGAACGATGATCCCATTAGACTTGAAAACATCCGCAGGCACAGCTGGATTTTTGTTTCTCTTCCGACAGTTTTCGCTGTCGAATTTCGCAGATGATCAATTCGTAAAAGCCAATGTAAAATCGTGTTCTCGAGTTTTAGAGTGGTAGAAAATGTTTCATTCAAACAAAATATTTTATACTAGAACGATTTACCTGCCATTGCCCGGGTACTAAATAAGTGCCCGCTACTCAAATAAGACAGATACTGCACCACTCAATTTCCAAATTGCCTGTTTTGAAACAAAATCATTTCCCTGACACAAATAAATGAGAAATAGTAAAACGTTCCTTTAAGAAGTAAAATTAAAAAAAAATATTACTATCTCAGCGAGTTTACACCCCTGTTTAATTCAAATTTTAGTATAATACGCCTAATGATGATATAGTACCAAATTCAACAAATAAAAACGAAATCTCGTAAACATTAAAAAACGAATCAAATAAATCCACTTAGTTTGGAAACTGCTCTTTTTCATTGTGACAAAATTGTTTGCTTTTTAATGTAAACACTTGCTCTCCAATATCGTCTGCAACATCGTTCTGCAATATCGTCTGCACCTTAAAATTTTATTATTTTAAAACTATTTTTAAACTAATTTGAATTTAAAAATATATATCACCTATTTGCATCAAACGGGCAGCAGAAATACCTCTGTACCAAACTTCGCCGCTGTCCAGAGTTTCGAATTTGCCCTATAAAAGAAACACACACACATATATATATACACAGAAATATAAATATATGATTATGTAAGATTTACTGGTATCTAAAGCATAGGACAATCAGTGGTATATAAATCAAGGCATTAGAAAGAGAGAGGTTTGAAGCAGCATTTTCCAACCTGGTGTACACGTACATGTGTAACAGCCTTGTTGGGGGATACGCGGAATATTTTCAGTAATGGTAGACGAAAAAAATTGATTTTTTTACACTAAATTGCCTTCTTCCATCGAAACTGCAGGCTTTAAAATCAAGCAAGCAGAGTACAAATTCCGTTGCAAGATTACAATATCTACACTTTTATTTTAAAGTGTACTAAAGATAAAAAAAAATATTTTTTCATTTTCATCTAATCTAGAAATTTTATAAAACCAATATTTCATTCAATGTACTCCAAATGTTACAAATAAATGTATGGTATCAATGATTCCATACATTTAATGGAGGTAATGATTCCATACATTTAATCAATGATTCCATACATTTAATTTTCTGGATTATTGGAGTCTATTGTAATTCTGGAGTATTGATTTAGGACTCTTAAAATCTTAGTGAAATCTTCCTGACATTTATCATATTGAATATTCTATATCTTATAAAGTATACACTTTAGAAATACACTTTTAAGTTCTAGTGATAAATGTATGTTTTTTTTTTTTTTACAACATACAAATTATTTTTAAAACTTAATATAAAGGGTTATTTTACAGAGAAAGTTGTAAATTATTATCTATTTGTCGAAAGAAAATTCGTATGAGAGCATGTGCGCAATATTACTTAGAAAATATTACACCAAAAACCAAATTTTTGGTGTCAAATTATCCTTCAAGAGCTTGCTTATTGTGAACCTAGATTTATATGTATTTAAAATGTATTTCTATTTTATACAATGCTGCTCTTAGTACAACACCACATGCTAAGAATATATATTTTTGCAACTAGAAAACATGAAAAAATGTAGGTTCATTTCTTAGAGGCTAACATACATTATATATTTTGAAAATTTCATGAAAATATATTAGGATATTCCAGAGTTATTTTCACACAATGTCAAAAACCACATTCTGAATAAAAAAACGACCTAAAATTTTTCAATTTTCCATATATGATAAGAGTCAGAGACATTTTGTGGTAACTACAGTAATTACAGGGACGTTTTCATGCGAATTATTTTTAAATGTTCAGAAACGTTTATAGCTTCATATATATTATTTAGCTTCATATATATAATTTTATAGCTTGATGTATATTATTTTATAGCTTCATGTATATTATTTTATAGCTTCATGTATATTATTTTATAGCTTCATATATATTATTTTAGAATACTCTAATGTTTTAAATGTTTAATAGTCCTTATGACCCCCTTATAATGAAATATTAGCTTTATAAAAATTTCAAACCACTCCATTTTATTGTACGGGGAGCAAATATAAAAATGTATTTATTTATTTATTGTTTCAGTTCATTTAAAATTAATTATGTGGATCCAAAAACTTGTTACTCGCTTGCTTGTTTTCTACTTTTTAGGTCATTTTAAAATAAATATGTGAATCCTTAAACCTTGTATTTTGCTTGCTTGAACTTCTTCGAAGCATGTGTTTTTCTATGGTGGCCCAAAACTGGCTGCACTGGTAAAGTTCAAAATTCAAAGATTGAAAATATACCACGAAAGGCAAATATGCCAAATTTGAGCTTTATAGTTGATCCGGTTTGCGAGTTAGTCCCAATTTTATTCGAGTTATCGAAATTTCATAATAAATTTCCTAGATTTTTATCGCTTAAAATGCTCCGTGTGTAACTTCTGTATTCTGTTTTTGTCAATCGCCAACATAAAATCAATCTCGACAAAATAAAAAATCTAGAAATATATCAAAGGGAGAAATTTTCAACTTTCACTACCTCAATATGAAAGCCACTGAAGTAACTCATAATAACAATGGTTTTAAAACTAAATCTGATGTGGGCAACACATGACTTTCCTTATATAATGCAATGAATTTACTGTTTTTACAGTTAACAAAAATCTGATGTGGGCAACACATAACTTTCCTTATATAATGCAATGAGTTTACTACTTTTACAGTTAAAGAAAATGTTATTCTTATAGTAGATACTTAAATTCTTTCCAAGATATTGAATTTTCTTCAATTAGTCGTCATTTTCATTGATGTAGCGTCATTTTTATCCATTTGGCGAGTTTTTCGTTAATTTAGCAACATTTAAACAAGTCGCCAAGTTGGCGACATTGCACCAAATTTGTCGCTAAAATCTCGCCAAGCGTTATGGATGGAGAAATAAGTTATTCTTACAGCAGATAAATGACTATTGACGTTCAAATACAAAAGTGCTACTCAAAGTATCTTTTTTCATGAATGGAACGAGCGAGATCCACGAGAATGATGTCACCACATTTATCGCATAATATTACATATGAAAAAAGAACATATTTCTCAATAGGTAGTACTTTTTTTATTTTATATGATTTTTTGATATTTTTTTTTAAATGTGCAATATCTCGAGAACGGCTCATGCTAGCGTTCTAAAATTTACGTCAATCGTTTTCTAATGAAAAATTACATAATAAAAGTCCATTTGCGTAACTTTATTAAAGGTTTTGATTTTTTAATAATTTTTTCAAAATTTCACTCGAAAATTTAGGTAGGTTCTGAACATTCGATTGCATATAAAAACAATAGGCTTCCAGTATTCATGGATTGTGACTTTTGTACCAAATTTCGTTCGAATCGGTCCATGCATTCGTCAGTTATCGTCTCCACAGACTCACTGACACACACACACATATACTTTCACACACACACACACAGACATCACCTCAAAAATGTTTGATTCGTGATTAGGGATGCTTGAAACGTGCTCTCCCGTCGAAAACTCGAATTCGAATTTTCGACCCCGTCACAATACTTGCCTTATACATTATGTATGTAAGGGAAGTAATATAGTCTAAATTTATAACATTCGCAAGAACTAATGTAGGAAATTTTAAGTAAAAACTAAATACACACTTATAATAACAAAATATACTATTATAGATTAATTATAGAGTTCACCACAAGGATTAAATTGATAACCTTTGTAATAAGCTAAATGCAATGGGCATATTTAATGCAATCCCTCATAAGACTAAAATAACGTCACTCAGTATGCTTCGCTTTTTGCTGCTTCCAAATCTATCATACATGCCGATAAAGACCACCAATTACATTAAAAAAAATCTGATGTGGGCACCACATGACTTTCCTTATATAATGCAATGAATTTACTACTTTTATAGTTAAAAAAATGCTTTTCTTATACTAGATACTTATATTCTTTCCAAAATATTGAATTTTCTTCAATTAGTCGTCATTTCATTGATTTAGCGTTATTTTTATCCATTTGGCGAGATTTTCGTTAATTTGGCAACATTTAAAAAAGTCACCAAGCTGGCGACATTCCGCATAATTCGTCGCCAAAATAGCGCCAAGCATTATAGGCGGAGAAATATATTATTCTTACAGTACATAAATGACTATTGGCGTTCAAATACAAAAGTATTACTCAAAGTATCTTTTCTCGTGAATGAAACGAGTTAGATCCACGAGAATGATGTCACCACATTTACCGCATGATATTATATATGAAAAGTGAACATGTTTCATAACAGTTAATATTTCTTTTTAATTCATGGGATTTTTTGATAAATTTATTTAAAAAATGTGCAATATTTCGAGAATGGTTTATGCTAGCGTTCTAAAGTTTACGTCAATCGTTTTGTAAGTAAAAATTACATAAGAAATGTCTATCTGCGTAACTTTATTAAAGGTTTTGATTTTTTGGTGATTTTCTCACAACTTCACTCGAAAATTTTGGGGGTTCTGAACATTCGATTGTGTTTTAAAACAATAGACCTCCAGTATTCACGGATTGTGATTGTAGCACCAAATTTCATTCGAATCGCTCCATTCATTCGTGAGATATCGTCTGCACAGACTCACTGACATACACAAACACACATCATCTAAAAAATGTTCGATTCGTGATCAGGGATGCTTTAAACGTGCTCTCCCGTCGAAAACTTGAATTCGAATTTTCGACCCCGTCACAATACTTTCCTTATACATTATGTATATAAGAAAAGTAATATAATAAATTTTTAAATCAAAGTATCTCTGAATAATTCGAATCCTTTCAATCTTTTACAGGTACTATCGCCGACTTCTTATTCCAACCTTCTGCAAATACAAGAGCGCGGGTACCATTTACAAGGAGGGTGAGATCGATTACGGCCAACGAAAACGGAGTCTTCGCAAGGTCATTGATGAAACGCTGGACCTTCTAGATAGAACTGGTGGAGCAGACGCTTACGTCGAGATAAAATATGCCGTACCCACCTACCAGTCAGCCTACCATAATGCTTGAAGTGGGGCGTGCAACCTGCGCTGTAAAATAAAACGTTTAGCAGAACCCACAAAGTGTTTGTTCATTTTTCAGCAGTACAGTACGTTTAATCTATAAAATGCTGAAAGGATAGTGTTGTTGTTGTTGAGACCCAGACAGTCCGACCTAACAGAAATGTGTAAGGTAACTGTTTAGACGGCCGGGAAGAGCCACCCAATTTAGACCGGAACTCAGTGGGGGAAGCATCCACAGGGATCGTACCCTCCTTCCCCTACCACCAACCTCTCGGAAGAACTTACGGACCCACATGTTTAGCGTGATAGTACTCCACGTGAATAAGGCGGCAGTTTTGACAGCGAAGGGAATCGAACCCGGGCCTACCGAGTGCAATTCCCCCGCGCTAATGAAAGGATAGTGTGAAAAACTAGCAAAATCTTCTTCAATGATACGTGAGATTGTATTCACAACCACTGACCGGTCGGGGTACAAAACAACACTCAAGCGTTGGATCGTGGACCAAACGGAAACTATAAACATACCAGTATAATTTCCGTTTCAATGAGATTTATTTTTATGAAATTCAGGCAATTTGAAAATCGTTAAAATGTGAGTAAAATGAACGTCATCACCATATTTTGTTACTAATAGAAAAGTTCGTACTTCTAAACATTAATATGATATGTTCGTACTTCTAAACATTTACAAATATATTTCCCAACTTGCTTCTAATAATTGGAATGAAAATATGAAAACTTTTAAAACTCATTTTTGCAAAGATCCTGTTTTTTTAAACACATTTTCTGAAAATTTCTGTCAACAAAATATAGAGCATTGGGTATAGAGTCGTAATTTTTACTAAATCTCTGCTGAGAAATGTTTTAACAAATCTTCGCAAATAAATATTTTTAATACTAGTGCCACTAAAAATTATGCCCTAACCACAAATGCATTATGGAAATTGGTTTGTTAACATTGCCCAATTCCTACAATTTACTTTCCACGCTTTATATTCCAGGTCATTTGAGCCTGTTGCTATTTATCAGAAAAGAGAAAGTTCATATTTATCCGATAAAATATTTTTGACTAACAAAATAATTAATTAATTAATTAATTAATTAGAGTTGATAAATAACGGGTGGTCTGGTTATTAAAAACATGAGATATTCAATGCAAGCTTATATTCTCTGGAAAATTATAAAACCGGAGAATATAAGCATGCATTGAATATTGAATAATCCGGAAAAAATATATATAATTGAATAATCTGGAAAATATATATAATTGAATAATCTGAAATATATATATACGCATACATATATATATGTAATATAAAGAAAAGTGAGAAGCTGTAACTCGAAAAACCTAACTTTCTAACAATATTACAAAATAAAAGTATAAATCAGCAAATCTTCAAGCAAATGATATATATATATATATATATATATATATATATATATAGCAAATAAAAGTATTAAGGAAAAAATGGGAATCAAGCCAACGGGAAAGCATAAATGGCCGAGGGGGATTGTGACCCCTCGTTCCCGGTAACACCTAGGTAACACACCCGGAACCAAATACTTTGCCGAAACTTGACCTCCGAAATGGTGTCGAGCACAAGACACTGACCGTGGAAGTGAGTACAAAACTCAAAAATACATATATATATATATATATATATATGCGTATATATATATATATATATATATGTGTGTGTGTGTGTGTGTATATATGTATATATATATGTATATATGTATATATCTATGTATATATATATATATATATATATATATATATATATATATATATATATATATATATATATATATATATATATGCGTGTAATGGCAGCTATAATAATAGTCCAGTGAAGAGATTTTTCAGGTTAACAAAAATCTACTTTATTATATGACACTCGAAAATCATGATTAGTTACAGAAGGCCGCGCTCTTCGTAAGTGACAATCTCAATGCAGTCTGCGTTGGTTCACACACTATACAGTTCCGGCCGGCTAATCGGTTGCTCATGTCCCTGTTGACGAGCCGGTCGGTCTGGGTCTTCAACACACTATACAGTTACATCGCAGGGGGAGGAATATGACGACATGGGTCAGATGCTGCCTTTGCGTTCTTTGCACTTTAAAAATGTGATGAAGAAATAATCAGTGTTTACGCAGAGGTTAAGATTACGCAGAAGTTTACGCAGAGGTTAAGATTAGTGACCATAGAAAAGAGGAAGTGCTGGCAGACTGTGTTAATATTAATGGCGTGGGATAGAATTTAATATAGTTATAATACGTGTTGGACATGAAATAGGAATTTGGAATGATAATTATGAAAGAAAAGGGAGCGTTATTGGGGAAAGCTTAAAATTTCTGTATCACACCCACACACACACATATGCATATATATATATATGTGTGTGTGTGTGTGTATATATGTATATATATATATATAATATATATGTACTATACATGTATGTGTGTGTATGTGCGTAATTGAATTATCCGGAAAATAGATATAAGGCTTTTAAATACAACATCATAAATATCTCAATTATAACAAAATTCTACACTGTAGTTTATCAGATTTTCTTGAAAAAATGATCTCTTATATTTCACAACACAAAAATCGTATATAAAAACTATAAACACTTAAGAAGATTTTAATGATCCTACAGGGATCTCCAAAAGATAATCCTTTTCAGAAGCTACAACCTTCATAAGACTATCAATTGAAAAAGAAATTATGAAAATAGAACATAACTGACACACATGTTCATCCATTGGCATCCGTCAAATAGAATCCTTTAGATTCCATTCAATCGCGGATCCCCAATCAGTTCTTGATCTCATTAACTTCCATCTAAAATCGCCGCCAGACAATCACGAACAAAAAAAACAACTAATCTTTCTCCTGTTCTTGCTTACAGTTAACTTAGTTCCACGCTTCAAGCATTCCATGCAGTGGTGACGCTATTCTGATAGCATATTCCCGCCATTTTTCTTGTTAGATCTGCTCGCTTGACTTCACTTTTTCCATCAATAAGTGAAAAATTCTATTTGAGGCCGATCCGCAAAGAGTTTTGTTTGGGTAATTTGTCGAAGTCTGTTTTTTTTTTCTGTATATTAGTTCCTTAAAATGATGGTTTCGTGGGAGGTTTAAAACGATCCTCCCAGATAAATTCGCGTAAAGAAGTAGCGAGTCACGAAGAAAAAAATTAGAATTTCTAGGTTATGTGGAATGGAATGTTTAAGTAACCTAGATCAGCGAACTTTTCAAGTTTTTTAGTATGTCAATGGTTTTGGTAAGTAAAAAATAAAATGGTGGTCAGCCGCACGTAACAAAATTTTATACAACACAAAACACTATCATTATTATTATTGTTGCAGAACTTGCACTAGTTTCTTTTAACATGGGCTAGAACCCTGCAAGGAACAAAATTTTAGACGTGTACATGGCCAGGACTAACAGTAAAAGAGATCGAATATCGGCCGAATCTGGAGATATTATCTAATCTTAAAATCGAGGCCTATCCGACCAAAATCTTAGTCTCAACTCGGTTCGAATCATTGTTTTTCAGAAGAACAAAAAAATCTGATGTGGGCAACACATGACTTTCCTTATATAATGCAATGAATTTACTATTTTACAGTAAAAAAATAGGTTTTTTCTTATAGTAGATACTTATATTCTTTCCAAGATATTGAATTTTCTACAATTTGTCGCCATTTTCATTGATTTAGCGACATTTGATTTGGCGAGCTTTCCGTTGATTTGGCAACATTTCAAAAAGTCGCCAAATTGGCGACATTCCGCTAAATTCGTCGCCAAAATCTCGCCAAGCGTTATGGACGGAGAAATAAGTTATTCTTATAGCAGATAAAGACTATTGGCGTTCAAATACAAAAGTATTACTCAAAGTATCTTTTCTCATGAATGGAATGAGCTAGATCCACGATAATGATGTCACCCAATTTATCGCATGATATTGCATATGAAAAGTGAACATGTTTCTCAACAGTTAATATTTTTTTTTTAATTTATGGGATTTTTTGATAAATTTATTTGAAAAATATGCAATATCTCGAGTTCAAATACAAAAGTATTACTCAAAGTATCTTTTCTCATGAATGGAATGAGCTAGATCCACGATAATGATGTCACCCAATTTATCGCATGATATTACATATGAAAAGTGAACATGTTTCTCAACAGTTAATATTTTTTTTTTAATTTATGGGATTTTTTGATAAATTTATTTGAAAAATATGCAATATCTCGAGAACGGTTCATGCTAGCGTTCTAAAGTTTATGTCAATCGTTTTCTAAGAAAAAATTACATAAGAAATGTCTATTTGTGTAACTTTATTAATGATTTTGATTCCTTGATGATTTTTTCAAAATTTCACTCGAAAATTTAGGGGGGTTCTGAACATTCGATTGCGTTTAAAGACAATAAGCTTCCAGTATTCACGGATTGTGATTTTTGTACCAAATTTCATTCGAATCGCTCCATCTGTTCGTGAGATATCGTCTCCACAGACTCACTGACACACACACACACACAGACATCAACTCCAAAATGTTTGATTCGTGATCAGGGATGCTTGAAACGTGCTCTCCCGTCAAAAACTCGAATTCGAATTTTCGACCCCGTCACAATACTTTCCTTATACATTATATATACAAGGAAAGTAATAATAAATCTAATCCAAATACTTCAAAATTGTATAAAAATGTATCTTAAAAATTTTCTCTTCGCATTGCTAAAATTAGCAATTGTTATCCCTCTTTGGTTGTCAATATTCATTTATAACATTTCAAAGCACGTACTTCGTCCGAACTTTTTTTTTTCTAAAATTAAATCGTAACTTTCCAAGGGAAATGCGGCCCAGCTTGGAACACCGGACTATAGGACTTAAACCATACTCGAGCAAACCTCTGCCACAGAACATCACATCTCACACAGTTACGTACTATACGTCAAATGTATGACATGCTTAGAAACCGTAGAAACTTAAGGAAATATTCCTAGGTACTTAAAGCTCCCTTTAACCGCATCTAGCCATATCTAGCCAGTTTAACCATATCTAATTGAATCAAAACATAAAAAATAGTTTTGAAGATTAAAGGCTTTCGTTCTATGCTGCTTATTGACAAAAGTTTTTACTTTCCTTATATACGTAATGTATAAGGAAAGTATTGTGACGGGGTCGAAAATTCGAAATCGAGTTTTCGACGGGAGAGCACGTTTCAAGCATCCCTGATCACGAATCAAACATTTTTGAAGTGATGTCTGTGTGTGTGTGTGTGTGTTTCAGTGAGTCTGTGGAGACGATAACTGACGAACAAATGGACCGATTCGAACCAAATTTGGTACAAAAATCATAATCCGTAAACACTGGAAGCCTATTGTTTTTATATGCAATCGAATGTTCAGACCCCCCCTAAATTTTCGAATAAAATTTTGAAAAAATCGTCAAAAAAAAAACCACTAGTAAAGTTACGCGAATAGATATTTCTTATGTAATTTTTCATTAGAAAACGATTGGCATAAATTTTAGAACGCTAACACACACCGTTCTCGAGATATTGCACATTTTGCAAAAAAATTATCAGAAAGTTATATAAAATAAAAAAAAATATTTCCTATTGAGAAACATATTCACTTTTCATATGTAATACTATACGATAAATTGGGTGACATCATTCTCGTGGATCTAGCTCGTTCCATTCATGGAAAAAGATACTTTGAGTAATACTTTTGTATTTGAACACCAATAGTCATTTGTCTGCGGTAAGAATAACTTATTTCTTCATCCATAACGCTTGACGAGATTTTGGCGACGAATTTGGTGGAATGTCGCCAACTTGGCGACTTTTTGAAATGTTGCCAAATTATCGAAAATCTCGCCAAATGGATAAAAATGACGCTAAATCAATGAAAATGACGACTCATTGTCGAAAATTCAATATCTTGGAAAGAATATTAGTATCTACTATAAGAAAAACCTATTTTTTTACTGTAAAAGTAGTAAATTCATTACATTATATAAGGAAAGTCATGTGTTGCCCACATCAGATTTTTTTTATTACAATTAGTTAATAATTTTGTGTGATCTTTTGGATGAGAATATTTATTTCAATGGATAAAATATATACCGAGTGATCATAATTAAAGTACTCTTGTTCAATACTGTCCGAATGCAACCAAAATTGGTATGGCGGCATTTCAGGACATCATGCGAAAGCTATTTTATGAGAGTTTTAGTTTCAAAAATCCCCATTAGGGGAGATTTGGCGCCGGAGGTCGTATAAGACCTGACGAAAATGAGTGATCACGAAGTTTTATTTTATTGTTTTTATTGAACAGATTTTCAAGCACAGCATTTATCCCTATGCTGAAGTCACCATACTTGCATCAGCAAAAAGGCCTAGCAAAGGACATAGTCATCAGAAAAAATTTACTCTGGGCCATAATTTGGGGAACCTGTATGGAGACAGAAAAATTCAGTTCTATCCCTATCACCCAAGCCGAGTTTCGTGATAGTACTGAATTTTCGATCTCCAAAAATGTTCACAAAATTGAGACACATTACAAGTTTACTTGCTGCCATTGCAGGTATCATCTATTCCACGCTGATCAGCATGTAATATAAGTATGTAATATAAGTATTATGATGTAAATATTATTATATAATAATTAATTTCATATCTTTATTTTAATCTCAAAATGGTTATAACTAAGGCAAAGAAAGCAAAAACCCAAAGTTAGGGCAAAAGCAACAAAGTCTTTCAAAATTCAGCAAAGCAGAAAATTCAGCAAAGTCTTTCAAAATTCTCTGCAACGACCTACTAAAGCGTTTAAAAAATTTCAATCCAACTTATATCGTCTATTTTGATAGTATATGATTCATTCAAATGAAATAACACTTCATAATTGCTTTCTTTTTTCCCTATGCTTTCAAAATGAGAACAATTTATTTCCTCTTCTTTTCACGCTCATCCTCAGAAGCTCCATTACATCCTCTAACAGGGATAACCTGAATTTATCTTTTTTCTTTCCCAGCATTTACTACCGCAATTTGCATGGTAAGGGTGCAAAGGATGATTATAAAAAATAAGAAAGGTGTCTATTTCGTTATTGGGGCAAGAGAACATTCTATAATTTTTTTCTTCTACTTTCTTTTTTGCTTATGTATACATATAGAGAAGTAGAACTATTTTTTTATGGAAATGTTTCGAAAATCATGGTTATGGATGTTTAAAGGTATAAAGGGCACTTCAGTGGCTGGTTTCGTATTCTAATAAATATTTTTTGCAGGTGTTATACAGGGTGTTTAAAAAAACTAGGATCAGAACTTTAGAACAACTAGTACTAGACACATGTTTTAAATTGGATTTTTTTTTCAATCATAAGATTTATTTCAAAACCTATGACCTATTAGTATCGTTTTGAACTATTAGTGCAAAAATACAGAAAATAACTTTATAGCCCCCTTTAGCGAAGACAGTTCAATTACTTTGAAAATTTGCATAAAATCTGCAGTACATTAAAAAATCTGATATGGGCAGCACATGACTTTCACTGGAGACTCAAATTCATATTTTCTTTATTTCTTTAATAATTCATTAGATTGAGTTTAATTGAACCACATAACATTAAATTTGCATTTTTAATTCAATTTTTGTTCTTATTTAGTAATTGGACATTTTTCCGAAATCGGCGTAACAAAAATGCAAGAAATCTCAAATATCTTGAGAACGGTTAGTCCTAAAGTATAATGGAGTGTGTTCTATTATTTTCCACTTCAAAAATTGCGTATAAAACAAGAATTTAATGGATGCATTTGAGCATACACCACTTAGTCTTTTTTTTTAGATTTTGGCGATTTTGGCAGGCCATTTCGTAAAAAAGGCAGGTTGTTCTTTTCCGAATCGTACCAAAATCTAATCAGCACCAGAGTATCCCACAAGTAACTTATCTACCAAGTTATGTGAAATTTGGTCAATTAATATTTTAGCTAGAGTGGATACAGGAAATTTTTGCGGGCCATTTCGTAAAAAAAGCGGGTTCTTCTTTTCCGAATCGTATCAAATTCTAATCAGCACCAGAGTATCCAACAAGTAACTTATCTACCAAATTTTGTGAAATTCGGTAAATTAGTATTTTAGCTAGAGCGGATAAAGGAAATTTTTACGGGCCATTTCGCAAAAAAGGCGGGTTCTGTTTTTACGAATCATACCAAAAACTCATCAATACCAGGGTCACATCCAAGTGACTTACCTACCAAATTTTATGAAATTCGGTCTATTAGTTTTTGAGTTAGAGTGGATACATACATTGCACAGACAGACAGACACACACACAGACGTCACGCTAAAAATAGTTTTTTCGTATTCTAGAAGTCTTGAAACGTGTAGATCCGTCGAAAACTCGAGTTGCGATTTTCGACATGATTCCAATACTTTCCCTATACATTAATTACCATGTACTGCAGGGAAAGTAAAAAAGTAACAGCTCTAAGTAAGAAAACTGATATTCATTAAACAAATATTTTCATTTTAAATAAAAGCTGTATTTTGTGGATGATTCCTAAATTCTTTAGAAAATTGTTTAGTATAAGCTTAGTTTTTTTGTGTAAATCAGGGCCGTAAATCAGGGCTGATCATTCCCCATGCTTGTATTATTGGTACAGATGCCAAACAAGTTAATTATTACATTAAAGTTTATAAGCATTTTTCTAGTAATTCGTCATTTTTCTCTAAAGAGACCATATAAAACGCTAGATTTCGTATTTTTATGCGAATACCTCATCCAATTTGGAAAATATTTTAGACAAACTTTTCTTACGACTCAAAATAATTTTCCAATTGAAAGTATCTGCTTAGCGCTAACGATTCAAATGTTTTAAACCTAATCAAATTTTTAACACCCTGTATATTACATAAAAGAATGTCACAAAAATGAAAATCAATAACCTACTTATAAAGTAATGATCAAACTCTTAGTTTATATTATGCTACATACAGATGATTAAGATTTTATAACTTAGTAGATTTTTATGTGAGTGTCAAAAGACGTCTAAACTATATTCCATTTCGTTTCAAGTACGTTCAGCAGCATCAGATTTAACAGTGACATTCATAATTGAATTCATAATTGAAAATGTCATCATGCTTTGAGAATTATACCCAGGTGTGGCTAGTGTTAGTAAAGTTGTTAGTTGACACAACAGAAAGGCGCAGTATTTAGCATATGTATTTTTGATTATTTTTAAATTAAGGGTTCCCTCATTATGAGAGTATAATTAACTAGTATTTTTTCATAATTGTTGAATAGAGTATAGAATATAGGAAGATAAAAAAACATTGAAAGGTAAATTTTGGATACGTAGAAATATTCCTTAGGGTTTCATTTCTGCTTTGCATTGCGTTAATAATTTATTTTTACAAAATTGACAGTTTAAATAAGTAATTTAGGTCTCTCGTCATAGAAATGCATGTGCACAACTGGGCTACTTATAGTATTCCAGCGTCACCTGAATTATTATCTCAAACGATATTGCCGTTTTCTCAATATGAAGTTTTAACGTCGCCGACGCAGTGGTCGAGTGGTCAAGGCGAGCGTTTCCAAGCAATCGTTTGGCCGCCGCGTAAGGCATGGATATTGTGTTGTTGAGCGCAGTGTGTTCCGCCCCCCTCTGGTGCACCTGGGCAACGTCCTAGGACGGTTAAATGGTTCACGTTCCTGGCCGATGTATAGGCGAATGATGAAAGTCAAATGCCTGGCCATTTGATAAGGAAAAAAAAAAGAAGAAGAAGTTTTAATGTCTTACTTTTACCATGTCTGTATCAATAAACAGCTTTCCAGCTTTGTCTTCTGCTTTGCTGTCTTAACAGTCTAATATGAGCTCAGGCTTTTTAATGAGATTTTTTATATCTCGCTTTACATCCAACAATGGTTCTGAAATTCCAATTGTTCAGAACGTTAAATTTTTTTTTTTAACCACGCACCAATCTAGCTTTATTAACAGCAAAAATCCACGTGACGCTATTTACATTAAAATTTGTAATAAAAAAACATCGTAACTAGTGTCATGTATTTTTTTTCTATTAATGGAACAAGAATGGGAGTTTATTAATAACTTCGAATCTGCATCTCAAATGCCACGATAGCGCCTGATATTCTTAAACGCACTTGAACTGAATTGGAATACCGTTTAGTTGTCGTTCAAGGAACTGAAGCCGCTTGCATAGAAACCTATTAATTCATAAAAATATCCTTCTGCTAAGGGTGCTGAAGATGGTTATAAAAAGTGGAGAAGATGCCTGTTTATTTGAGAGGAGCTCTGGAAGCGAATTGCATTGTGAAATGCCTGAACATGCGTTACCCCAAAACGTTTCGGCCAATTTCGATGAATTTTCGCCCATAAATATATCTCCTTGATGAAGTCATGATAGTTAATTCTGAACTCACAAAAAGTTTGTAATTTACTAAATGTAACGCAATGTTGCTCTAAGGAATATTTTCATCTGCATAGAAATGCACATGCAACCAATAGAAAGTAGCGTGTTTATTTACATACCTCTCATATTTTAACACTGCTATTTTCAACTCCATTTTCTGACACTAATTGAGCGTTGATATCAGCTCTAATATGTGCAAGTATTTTACGAGCTCTTTCCAAAGCAAACACGAAACACAGATTTCAAACTCTTTTAAGGCAAAAAACATAAACTAATTTTTTTTTCCATGTAGGCTACAGCAATGGCATATAGCATGCAATGAAATACATGTATACATATTTATATGCATGTAATAACTTTTCTTTCATAGCATTTTATTTCTGTACACACTGAATGATTGTGTTTACTGAGGTTTGGGTGTGAAAACTTAACAGTCGAACACAAGCATTAAAGAAGATTCCTTTAGAAAGAATAATTCAAAGTTCAGCAACCGCTTGTATTGCATCATTTCATATTACGCTCTTTTTAATGACACCCGAAATAAACACTATTCTTAAGGAATAATTCCGGTTTATTCTATTTTAGTTTTCCCACACTACACAATATAAGTAAAGGAAAACTATTGTGAAGGTGTTAAATATTTGACTCCCGTATTTGCAGAGATTTACCCAATTGGAGCATCTCTGAATACGAAACAGCATTGTTAATACATATATTAGAGAGGCTAAAAGTTATAGCATAGATGCATTATAAAGGGTTGGCATTCATACAGTCCTCAGCAGTAGCAGCAGTACACTCATACGTCAAGGCATAAGTCAACAAGTCGCCAGTACCTTTTTGCAGTGATGACCGCTTGTAAATTTTCTTAAAAACGAAAAAAAAAGAGTAACATTTGACTGCATAATTTGGGCCGCAATGAACATTTCCTCATTTTGGAGTTCCGCCATCAAATTGGATTGAATTGAACACCAAACAATTTGAAAAACACTGTTGTAGAACATTATCTAATAAGTAGTAATCGATACCAAGAATCTACTAAACGCATATATGGAATTCAATAAATATTTGTCATGCTTCACCGGTTGCTGGATGTAGACAAACTCATTGTAAATAATTATTGTACGAGACATCCCTTCAATACGACGAGACATCCCTTCAATGAGATGGTCAGTGGTGTGCTGAGGGATGGTATTTCACATATCATGCAATTGGACTTGTAACTGAACATGGCTTGCTGGAATTGGGAGTTCAATTAATCGGCGACCCATGATGTCATAGATATGCTCAACTGGCGACAAATCCGGAGAATAAGCTGGCCAAGGCAGGACATCAAAACCTTCTAAACTATTCCTAGCTACCCATGCAGTATGTGGCCTGACATTATCCTGCTGAAAAGCAGTCCAGTCCTGGTTGACAAGTATGGCTGTACCACAGGTCTCACAATGTCCGAGACGTATCGTTGTGCCGTGATACTGCCAGAAACGTGGACTAAAGGTGTTCGTTCACCAAGTGCTATACCACCCCAAACCATGGTACCATTTAGGGGGGGGGGGGCTGAGTCGCGACTGATAGAAAAAGCTTCCTGGTGACGTTGTTTAAAACGCCGCCGTACACGAGTACAGCCATCTGGCATGCCAAAACAGAATAATGATTCATCCGTGAAAAGAATGTTTCGTCGTTCTGTCGACCAATTGCTTCTCATCTGCCACCACTGGAGGCGACGTAACCGGTGAAACGGTAGGTATCGAAAAGGTCGTCTACCTCGGAGTCCTGCGTCATGCAAATGGTTTTGAATGGTTTGCGTCGAAACAACGTTACCTGTAGTGTGGGATAAATATCGTTGTAACACGGTGTCTGTCGTAAACGGCTCCCGCGCAACGTTTCTCAGAAGCATACGATCTTCACGTGGTGTGGTACACCTGGAAGTTCCACTACTTGATCTTCGTGTCATTTCGTTGTTTCTCACGAACCGTAACACACACCGTTGAACTGTGCTCACATCACGACCTTCAGGGATCCTTCGAAAGGCCATTCCACCCTCACGTGAAACAATGATTTGTCGCCGTTCCGTTGACGACAACTGAGAGTATACGGTACGACGACGTTCTCTTGGCATACTGTGATGATTTTTACATCCTGAAACCAATGACGCTACAATTTAGTGTTGCGCTACAATTACTCTTTGAACTGACGCTTTTATGCTGCTCGCAAGGTGTTACGTCACTATGCGTAACCAAACTGTGGTCATTTGCATATCTCGCCTTGCTGTTTCCATTGCCTGATTTACATAAAACTACGCCTACAACTTTAAGGTGTTGCGATTTCAGTTGTGAGAAATGTAGAATGTATAAGGAAAGTATTGTGACGGGGCCGAAAATTCAATTTCGAGTTATCGACAGAAGTTTCAAGCATCCCTGAATACGAATCAAACGCTTTTGAGGTGATGTCTCTCCGTGTGTGCGTGTGTGTGAAAGTATGTGTGTGTGTGTGTCAGTGGCTCTGTGGAGACGATATCTCACGAATCAAGCGATCCGAACAACATTTGGTGCAAAAATCACAATCCGTGAATACTGGAAGCCTATTGTTTTTAAATGCAAACGAAAGTTCAGAACCCCCTAAATTTTCGAGTGAAATTTTGAAAAAATCATCAAAACATCAAAACCGCTAATAAAGTTACGCAAATAGACATTTCTTATGTAATTTTTCATTAGAAAACGATTGACATAAATTTTAGAACGCTAGCGTGAACCGTTTTCGAGATATTGCAGATTTCTCAAATAAATGCATCAAAAATCACATAAAATAAAAAAAAATATTAACTATTGTGAAATGTGTTCATTTTCATGTGTAATATCATACCATAAATTTGGTGACATCATTCATTCTTGTGGATCTAGCTCGTTCCATTTATAAGGAATTATACTTTGGGTAGTACTTTTGCCTTTGAATTCCAATAGCCATTTATCTGTTATAAGAATAACTTATTTATCCGTCCATAACGCTTGGGGAGGTTTCTGGTGACAAATTTTGCGTTATGTTGCCAAGTTGGCGATTTTGCAAAATGTTGCCAAATTAACGAAAATGTCTCCAAATTGATAGAAATGACGTTAAATCAATGAAAATTACAACTAATTGACGAAAATTCAATATCTTGGAAAGAATATAAGAATCTACTGTAAGAGAAGATACATTGGGTATCAAATATTCAGAGATTTCCTAAATTTTGAAATGAAATTTTAAAAAAATCATCAAAAAATTAAGGCATTCAATAAAGTTACGTAAATAAGCATTTCTTATATAATGCTTCATTAGAAAACGATTGACATAAACTTTTGAACACTAGCATGAACCGTTTTCGAGATATTGCACATTTTTCAAACAAAGTTATCAAAAAATCACATAAAATAAAAAAAATATATTAACTATTGTGAAATCTGTTCACTTTTCATATGTAATATTATTCGATAAATTTACTATAATCATTCTCTTAAAACTAGTTCGTTCTATTCACGAGAGAAGACATTTGGGTAATAACATTGTAATTTGACGCCATTAGTCGTTTATCTACCATAAGATTAACCTATTTCTCCATAGACAATCATTGGCGAAAATTTTGGGGGCAAATTTGGCGGAATGTCGCCAACTTGGCGAGTTTCTTAAATATTGCTAAATTGACGAAAATTACACCAAATGGATAAAAATGACGCTAAATCAATAACAATGAAAACTGATTGATGAATATCCAATATCATGGAAAGAATAAGAATCTACTATAAGGTACTTTGAGTAAAAGTTTAGTATTTGGACGCCATTAGTCGTTTATCTGCTATGAGAATAACCTATTTCTCCGACCATAATGCTTGAAGAAATTTTAGCGGCGAATTTGGCGGAATATCGCCAACTTGACGAGTTTTTGAGGTGTCGCTAAATTGTTAAAATGATAAAAATGTCGCCAAATTGATAAGAATGAAGCTATGAATCAATGAAAATGACAACTAATTGATTAAAATTCAATAATTTGGAAAGAATATAAGACTCCACCATAAGACTTCGTCTGTAACACTTGGTAAAATTCTGGCGACGAATTTTGACGGCATATCGCCAACTTGACGGCTTTTTTATTGTTACCACATTGACAAAACTGTTGCCAAATTGATAGCAATTTTATCAAATTGATATAAATGACGCCAAAAAGGATGCAATATTTTGCAAATTTTTAATTTCTTCATATGATGAGCATACATTTTATTATATAAGAAAAACTCTTCTAAATATAGCCAACTTGGCGATATTCGGCCCCATATTGACAAAAATATCGTCAAAATTACAGAAATGTTATTAAAAATTATAAAATTGCAAGTTAATGAAAATGACACCTAATTGATGAATTTATTATTAAAATATTTAAATATATGGACTATATTGCTTATTGAGGATGCTTTCAATATTGATAATTGTTAATTTAGAATTGCGTAAAATATAAGTTAATTGGATACGAAATAGTTTTAGATGTTGTCATCCGGCCGTACAATTTACGCGCCAAATGCACAATTTAACGTTGCAAACACTTTTTCACCGTTAAAGAAGTAAATGCATTGCATTATATAAGGAAAGTCATGTACTGCCCGCATCAGATTTTTTATATTTAGTATTTATGTTTAGCATTTATATATAGCATTTCTTAATAGGACAGCCATTCCCTTATAATCCTATTGTGTCAAGTAATGGCTTTCTTTAACATTTATATGGTCGATTTTACTCACTAATGAATGCACTACAACTTTGTAATTCACATTCATCTTCTATCTCGCTTTGTTGCCGAGTTCGTTACTTAAATTTTTAAGTTCTCCGCTAGAGGAATCTATTTTATTCTATCGCACATGGTCACAGATATACCTAATATGTTCACTTTAAGGTGTATTGATCTCACATCACAAAATTATTGGGATGCTTAAGAACTTTTCTAGGAGCCCTAAATACATCGGTGCTGAAAATAATAATTTGTCTATGGAAAGAAAATCATATGCGACTCACTTCAGCTTCTTAACAAATGTTATCAGACATTCATAACTCCATGTAATTAAAGTGAATAACTAATAATATCTACAATGTGCGCTTGGAGCCTATATGATTTATTACTTTCCTTATATACATAATGTATAAGGAAAGTATTGTGACGGGATCGAAAATTCGAATTCGAGTTTTCGACGGGAGAGCACGTTTCAAGCATCCCTGATCACAAATCGAACATTTTTGAGGTGATGTCTGTGTGTGTGTGTGTGTGTGTGTGTGTGTGTCAGTGAGTCTGTGGAGACGATATCTCACGAACAAATGGAGCGATTCGAATCAAATTTGGAACAAAAATCACAATCCATGAATACTGGAAGCCTATTGCTTGAAAACACAATCGAATGTTCAGAACCCCCTAAATTGGGTGAAATTTTGAAAAGAATCATGAAAAAATCAAAACCTTTAATAAAGTTACGCAAATAGACATTTCTTATGTAATTTTTCTTTAGAAAACGGTTGGCATAAACTTCAGAACGCTAGCATGAACCGTTTTTGAGATATTGCACATTTTTAAAATAAATTTATCAAAAAATCCCATAAATTAAAAAAATATATATTAACTATTGAGAAACATGTTTTAACTTTTCATATGCAATGTCATGCGATAAATTTGGTGACATCATTCTCGTGGATCTAGCTCTATCCATTCATGAGGAAAGATACCTTGAGTAATACTTTTATATTTGAACGCCAATAGTTATTTATCTGCTATATGAATAACTTATTTGCGGAACTTATTTAACTTAACTTATTTGCGGAATGAATAACTTATTGGCGGAATGTCGCCAACTTGGCAACTTTATTTAAATGTTGCCAAATTAAAGAAAATCTCGCCAAATGGATAAAAATGACATTGAATCAATGAAAATGACGACTAATTGACGAAAATTCAATATCTTGCAAAGAATATAAATGTCTACTACAAAAAAAAAAAAAAACCTATTTTTTTTATTGTAAAAGTAGTAAATTCATTGCATTATATAAGGAAAGTCACGTGTTGCCCACATCAGATTTTTTTAAGGTGTGTTGCTGTCCCAAACCGCGAATTTTATTAGGATAGTGACGATACGACATACACATCCAATTGAATCAATAACACAGTTCAAATTTATGTCAATATGACCAATTTTAGACAACCTGCGGCGGTATGGTCACTCAAGCGTCAAAACGACAACCCGGACAATGACTGGTAACAAGGGAAACTCCTGTGGGTCAAGCTGTCAAGAGTGGCAAGAAATGGCGAGCATGGATATCGAGCAGCGGACCGGAAAAAATAAAAACAGGAGCCTGACAGTTCGAAACAATCCAATCGTGGTCAAACACGCAATTTCAGACAAACGCTTGAGAATTTCTCAGAAAATAGGGCCACTGACTGACAGAATAATCAACTCTTAGTAAATGGTACATATACGCGTGATATTCGTGTTAAACATGCCATCATTAATGGGACATTTACGGTTTACTGGAAAACGTACCCGTCCTTGCCCAGGATATGATAAGCGGTTGTGGCGTAGCCCTGTGTTCGTCTAGCAGCAGATTATTAATTTATTCATTTTGTTATAAGCATTCGTATTAAAGGTTACGACTGACCAGTGGTTAGCAAGCGGGGATTGCTGTCGGGCGACCCGAGTTCAATTCCCTGCTCTACCCAAAACTGTCCCTGTGCACAATACGGGCAAGTAAAATATGTGGATCCGTAACTCCTTCCAAGAGGTTGATGGTAGGAGAAAGATACTATCCCTGTGGATGCCGCCCCCCCCCTTGATTTCGGTCTAAATTGGGCGGCACTTACCGGCCGTCCAAACAGATGCCTTACAATTTCGGGTAGGTCGGACGGGCTGAGTCGTGGAAGCACGACTGCATATACAGCTATGAAATTTTATTGTAGTTGTATTTTTTATGAATACAATTTAATAAAATATATTTATTTCCGTTCGGCTACTAATATACATTTGAAATTTTCAAAGGGGATTTTTTTTTCATTTCGATGCCTCATATTCCCTTTTTATTAACACTTTACAACAAAGTTGAAAAGTGCTTATGACTTTGTTCATTCTGTCTGTCTGTCTGTCTGTCCGTTAGCACGATAACTGCCGTAAAAATGACTTAATCAAAATGAAATTTTAGTATGTTGTTCAGACGGTCTGTAGAACCTATGGAAATATAAATGAATAATATCACCCAATTAGTTTTGGATTGAACCCGGGTTGAAAAAATGAAGTACCTAAGGGACCTAATTTTTCAAACATTTTTTAAGCGGATTTAAAATTCACAAATTGCTTCGAAAATTTTAGGTAATATTCAAATTGTTCCATAAAATATATAAAAAAAAATTCAGCGAAATATATTCGTAGTTTTTTAAATAAAAATTAAAATGATAATTACACCTCTTATATGAAGCGATCACGTGACCATGATATGAAAACATCACGTGACCCATTTCAAATGATATATGGCATCCATCTTGTCTCAAAATCGTTCTTTTTAATTCATATTGAGTGTTGTATCCGTCCTAAAACCACTTTATTTTTGCTTAAATTCTGTGCATCTACATACTGAAACAACGCAATTACAATATATTTGAGTTTAAATGATCATCCAGCTTTGATTATTTCTACAACGAAGCCTATTTTTCACTTATGTAAAATGTAAACAGCAAAATATGTAGAATGAGTTGTTTTAGAATTGTTGTATTTCTTTAGCACAAAATTATTTAGCCCATGGAGTCTGCATAGCTGATATGAATGAAATATTCTATTGATTTTACAAAGAGAAGGACGATTTTTTCGATGAAGTTTTAAGCATAGACTTTAACTACTTGTAGCTCCATGGTCTTAATTCTTAAATAAATTAAATTATTATAGTATTGTTATGGATGACATGAATGGGAAAAAGTTATGAATGAAATGCTGATTTATAGAGAGATCCAGGCGTGCTATTTTTTCTATGACGTCATTTGAATGAATTTCAGTTGTTTTCGATGAAGTTTTCAAATATAATAAATTATCGTAGTATTATGATAGTTTTAAAAATATTACCGAGGAATGTATCGCATTTTAGAGATGTTTAAACCAGGCAATTTATATTTCAATGCCGTCATTTGAATAGAGTTCATTTTTTCAATGAAGGTTTAAGTTTTCAAATATAATAAATTAATGTAGTATTGTGATAAGTTTTAAAATATTACCGAGGAATGTACTGCATTTTAGACTTGTTAAAATAAAATTGCATTGAAGTTGGAAAGTGTTTCATAATTAATGCTTTAAGCATGATTGATCGTTCTTGTTGTTCTGAATCCGTCTCTGATTAATAATATCTGATGTGGGCACACATGACTTTCGCTACATAATGCAATGCATTTACTTCTTTCACAGTGAAATAATGGTGCACAAGAACCACAGTACAACGTTTTTGGCATTGATTTAACACCACGTAAAGGAACATTGGGCGATGGCGACAACTTTTTAGTCGAAACTGAATGATTTGTTTATACTATATATATATATATCTTTATAAATATCTTTATAAATTTCAGGTGTACATTTTGTATTAGTATATAATAGGAGACAATTTTTTATTGCACTTTTTATAGACATTTCTTATTTTAAACATTATTTTCTAAGTTTCTCATGTGCGTCACTTGCGTATGACATTTCTCGAAAAGTAATTGAGCAACAAACATGAAACTTTCTGGAATTGTTCTGCTTGTTGTTCTGAAAAACGTATACCTCAAATTGAATAATTTTGTTTAGTTTCGTTAATTGTCAAAAATCTGTGTTATTTTGAAATTAAAATGTTAAATTTGATTTTAAAATCTGTAATTATGTAGATGTTTTTTATTTTGATGTTATAACTTCTTGAATAGATATTTTTGCATCATAATCAGCAGTATTTTTGCTTCTAGAAGCTACAGTTTTGTTGCTATCATACGCATAAGCACCATATATCAAAATAAAATTTACTAAATTCATGAAAGTTATACAAATATTATTATCAGACACTATATTTATACAAATATTATTATAAAAAATATAATTATCAACCTCACCTTATTGAAAAAAATCTGATGTGGGCAGCACATGACTTTCCTTATATAATGCAATGAATTTACTACTTTTACATTAAAAAAAATGGTATTCTTATAGTAGATACTTATTTTCTTTAAAAATATTGAATTTTCTTCAATTAGTCGTTATTTTCATTGACTTAGCGTCAATTTTATCCATTTGGAGAGATGTTAGTTAATTTGGCAACATTTAAAAATGTCGCCAAAATCTTGAAAAGCGTTATGGACGGAGAAATAAGTTACTCTTACAGCGGATAAATGACTATTGGCATTCAAACACAAAAGTATTACTCAAAGTATCTTTTCTGATGAATGGAACGAGTTAGATCCACGAGAATGATGTCACCCAATATATCGCATGATGTTGCACATGAAAAGTGAACATGTTTCTTAGCAATTAATATTTTTTTTTAATTTATGGAATTTTTTGATAAATTTATTTGAAAAATGTGCAATATCTCGAGAACGGTTCATGCTAGCGTTCTAAAGTTTATGTCAATCGTTTTCTAAGGAAAAATTACATAAGAAATGGCTTTTTACATAACTTTATTAAAGGTTTTGATTTTTTGATGATTTTTTTCAAAATTTAACTCGAAAATTCAGGAGGTTCTGAACACTCGATTGTGTTTTAAAACAATAGGCTTCCAGTATTCACGGATTAAGATTTTTGTACCAAATTTCATTCGAATCACTCTATTTGTTTGTGAGATATCGTCTCCACTCACTGACACAAACACACATACACAAACACAAACACACCCACACAAACACAAACACACCCACACAAACACAAACACAAACACACATCACTTCAAAAATGTTCGATTCGTGATCAGGGATGCTTGAAACGTGCTCTCCCGTCGAAAACTTGAATTCGAATTTTCGACCCTGTCACAATACTTTTCTTATACGTTATGTATATAAGGAAAGTAATAAATGTTTACTAAATTTATGAAATTTATACAATTTTTAAAAATATTATTATCAGACTCACCTTACTGAGAAATATGATCATATATGCTACAGATATTCACTTATTAGCTATACAATGTTTAGGTATTATTAATGTGTGGGAGAAAAGAAACAAAATTATATGTGTAGTATAGGAATTCATATGAATCGAATCGTTTCGTGCCCTTTAAGACTCCTGGGACCTCTTAAAAACAAATACAGATCAAAACTCGACTTTGTGCCAAATGCACATTTAAAATTAAGTAAAATAGAATCAGATATAAAGAAACCAACTTCTGTCAAACAAGCACAAGTATCACAATAAATTATTTTGTTAATCATACTGTTAATCAATAATCAAGTAGTCAATCATCTTGTTAATCGTATTTGCTAATATTTTTTTTCTTTTTATTTGAAACGAAATAGTCATATGTGATATTGACTTAATTAAAGGATATAATCTTAACTTTCTATTTGTATACAAGACTTAATTTTGATGGTGGTACTGGAATTTTTTAATTTTGTGTTTCTCATTTATAAAAAAGTTGAGAACCCCTCTCTAAAACATAGTAATTGGTTTTTTTTTGTTTATCTCGTTTTCGAAATCATGATCCCAGCATTTTATATTCTCTGCTAGAGACTCTACCAAGGGCGTAGGCAAAGGGGAGGAGCTTAGGGATCGTACCCCTCCCCAAAATCAATCCCAATCAATTTTTCGCAATTAAACTACAACAAGTAATAATTATACATATTTTTTTTATTTAGCTACCAGGCAGCAAAAATACATATAAGTAATTTTCACTGCTGAAAATCTTAATTTTCAGACAACCAAAAAAAATTCTTAATTTTCATACAACCACAGATCTGGCTACAAAATCGCTAAATTGGCAACCCTGGTTTATCTTACAGTGATTTCCATTAGGTTACAATACAAATAGCTTCACTTTCAATGCCTAATTGTATGTGGCACATGCATACCTAGGGCGTAAGCTGATCTAAAATACCTGACTCTTGTTTTGTTTTTTTACATCTTACATATATTTGTTTTCTTTTGTTAGGATATTATATTCTTAGAAGAAGGATGCCATATATTTTGAAGTTTATTTGGAGGATATTATAGTTAATATGCTCTAATTTACGATTCGATGGTTACATTTCTGTCAAAAATGTATGATTGGGTATTAGGTATGATTGGGTTTCTTAGCTTAAAATAATGGAAATCTTTCATCAAAAAATTCAAATGTTCTAGCAAATCTGCCTCACCCTATTTATGAACATATCCGAAATTTTCACCAAAATCAGATGAATGTTTCGTATAGAAACGTTGTCGTAACGAAGAAGAGAAGAGGTGGAAGGAAATTGTAAATTAGCACATTTTTCTAAAATTCAAAGCCTGTGTCTTCCTCGCTTTTGAAGGTACAACTACAAATGCGACTTTGGAAAAATATACTGGCCTTAACAAGCTGGAAACTTTGAAAAATTCGAAAAATTTAATAGAATTTTAAATATTTGTAAGAAATAAAAAGGGGGGAGGGGGAACTAGCCGTTTTGAAAAATTATCTCCTTTCTCAATTTTCGAGATACAATTTCGAATTTTTTTTTTTTTTACATTAAACCTAAATGTGTTTTAAAGAGATCCGAAAAGTCGAATTTTCAAAAAAGTCGTTAGTATTGTTTTTCCTAAAAAATGCAATAAACGACTTTATATATATATATATAAAAAAATCCGAGCGGGTTATTTTAACTTGCCGCATCACCGAAAATTAACAACATAATAAATTTTGTTTCACAATTTATTATGTTGTTAAATCACAACACAAAAAATTTTGTCAGTATTTGCGTTTTTTATCCCTATAACAAATCAGAAATTCCAACTTCGTGATTGAGGATTTTTGACTATTAAATTTAAAAATTAATTCACTGGCATTTTTCAGTCAGAACACGCTTCATCTGCCCCCTTTATTCGATCGTTATGTCCAGTGTTTCTTTTAGACATACCTCCGGGGGGGGGGGGGGGGGGAGAACCTCCTGAGACATTTCATGCTAACTTAGTTTCTATTTATGTGACACAGCATTTAGATATTATATTTATATAGGGAAAATAGGAAACTTGATGCCCCTAAATTTTTATTCGCCCCTCTGCCAAAAAGTCCTGAAAGAAATACTGGTGATATCATATGCGCAGTGCGGTGCGCATATAATGTGGTCTATGGGTGAGGAGTGAATCTTATTTGGTAGACGTTTGTCGCCTTTCTATCTGCCGGCAAGAGATATTTCGCACGAAACGTCATATTCAGAACATAAAAGCCGTGACACGACAGACATTCAAAGTAAATTAGATCCGTTGTGAGGGTTCATTTCTGATTTTGGGAGGTTGTTGAGGTTAATTTATACGTATACATAATCCCGATTATAATCCTTCAATTTTTCAGTGTTTTTATCTACCTTAGCCCCTGTTGCTCTAATTATTATATAGTTTTAGCTCTTATTTAGTGTATATCATGCCGCAGCGTGAATGAACCTGGATTACTAAAGTGGACTAAGTGGCCTATGCATTCGCTAAGCGGCCACTTATTAAGAATGCCCCAATAGTAACGGAAGTACTCTGCTGCTGCACAGAGGATCAAAGGTGCATCTTTAGAGTGTAGTCGTTCAGCGATGTTTTTTTTTATTTTCTTTAATGAAGCAATTGTTAATAAAAGTGATCGTTTGCAGCTGGCACCGCAGATAGTATAAACTTGAAATGATCGCGAATCGATAGTTTAATAAAAGGACGAGACATTAAATAATTCTACCAAATTAATAACGGAGTAATAAAGTTTTAAATATCCACAAAATAATAAATATTTAGAATACCACTCGGAGTTTTCTAATTATGATGACATCACTTATTTCCAATAGGTATTCAGCTGTATTAAGTGGTATACCATTCTTTCTTCTAGGAGAAGCTTACTGCAGTTCTGTTTACAAAGGAATCCGGCGTTATTCCACCTGAACATCTAATCAAATTACAACACCCAATCAAAAATTCTCATCTCTTCTAGCATGAATACTCATCGTTCAATAAAAAAAAAAGCATTCCCCAAGCGCTGCAACCAGATTCAATAGTTCATCAACCTCGCTGGAAGGTCTGTATAACGATTCGGTTCAAAAATTACTTCACTTTATCAAATGCTGTGATATAAATCTAGATCTATCGACGTCTCTTAAAGGGATTATTCATTAATTCGATTACAACGAGAGGTTTAATTATTCGTCGGCCGAGGAGATTATTCGTCGAGAAAATCGAGTGTGCCTTGCTGATCGATTATCGGGGTATTAGGTTTTCTTGTTTGATTAAGAATGTCGTATTATGAAGGATATAGAAATAATAACATGCAGATATTAAAACAGTTGGAACGTATTTCAGTTGGTGTTTTCATGGATATGAAGTCGACATTGATAAATGCTATAGATTGCACATATATTTTGGGAAGAAAGCAGTAGCGTAATTAGTATTAAATGCGGTAAAGTGACGCTTAAGAGCCCAGAAAACATAGGGGTGAGCTGAGATTGTTTCAGTACCCCCCCCAGACAAAATATTGAAATGGGGGCGCGACAGACCAGTGGTTAACACGCGAAGAGCGTACTCGTACGACCCAAGTTCGATTCTAGGCTCTGCCGAAAACTGTCGGCGTGTTCATGCGGAGAACGATCACGTTAATCATGTGGGTCCGTAATTAAGAGGTTGGTGGTATGGAAAGGAGGGTACGGTTCCTGTGAATGCCTCCCCCACTGGGGTCCGGTCTAAATTGGGTGGCACTTTCCTGCGGTCTAAACTAATACCTTACACAATCGGGTAGGTCGGAAGGCCTAAGTCGAAGAAGAAGAAAAACATGCAATATTTTCCTCAAAAGTTTTATTGAAAAATTAAGGGACCTCAGGACACATAAAAAAGCCATAAACAGAGTGAATTTCCATCCTTCACGTTTTATCTTGTACCTCTTCTCCGAAACATCGATAATACCTCAAAACTTTACGGTTATTAAGTGAATACCTGTAGCATATATGGTAATGTTTCCAATAAGGTGAATCTGATATCAGTATTTTTTAAATTGTATAATGGTTATTAATTTATTAAAATGTTATTGTGATGCATGTTGCTTGCGAGCATGATTGCAACAAAACTATTGCTTCCAGAAACAAAAAAATATTGCTGACTTTGAAACAAAAGTATCCTTTCAAAAAGTTATACTTCAAAATAAAGCCATTTGAATCATTTAAGATTTTAAAAATTAAATTTAAAATTTAATTACTTTTTTTCAAATAAAATAGTTTCTCATATATATGTTAAAATAGGTTCTCATGTGTTAAAATAATTTCTCAAACTACACATTTGAAAATAATTTTCATTCATTTACCTATGGCTAGCAAAAATTTAAATAAAACTATGGTAGAGCTTCAAAATGGGGAAGAACAAACGAGAAAAAAAAAGAAAAATTAAAGCACATACCAAATATTTAAAATTTTACTTATGAAAATCGCCCCCAATATAAAAGCATTTTCTTAAATCCTTTTTTTTTTCAGGGGGGGGGGGGGGGAGAGGACCACAACCAAAATTTTGGTCACCAAATTTTAGTTTTAGGCGAACTTAAATCTTGGAGGGCCCTTTTACATATATTATTCAAGCAAGGTAAAATTTAAAGTTGGGTCGCTGAAGGAAATATAATCATCTTGATATCCTAAGGATAAAGATTGTCGTATAATAGTCGGAGATCGTAGTTAAATTCTTTGCTTCTTTGAATCGGTTTCATGAATATAAATTCTGTTTTGATACTAACTGCACAGAAACACATTGTTACTAGCATACCAGGCATAGTTGGAAACATAATTTTGTTCGGATAAAATCTAGTTGAACATGATATTGAACAAGTTGATATTAACAATCTAGTTGAACAAGTTTCTCCTCACAAGTTATGGAAATTGTATACATGTTCGGTTACCACACCCATTCACAATCAGTAGTAAATATTTAATATCATCATGGCTATAGTCCTAAATATACGCATAAATACCAATCGTTTCTAGGGGGTGATATAGTTATATTGAAGATTTGATAGAAAGTATGAAATATTGCAAGATTTAATATGTGAAATATTAAAAGATTTTTATTTGTAAAAAGAAAGATGCAAAATTATTAAAAACTAATGGAACTTTTTGAGACATACTTTCACAACAAACGTAAAAGTGTAAAATAATTTAGGCATGCGGGTTTAATAATGTCCAAATTAGTTAGTATCTCCTTGTGGTTATTTACTATATACAATGTAAAGAATCTTATTGCCCTAACCGGGAATATAACTCTGGATCTTCGAGCTGGCCAGTAGACGTTCTACCGTTGGCACGAAAGTGCTCTTATTGGCGAAGTGAGCTTTGCATTATCCACGCTCAAATGTTAGATTGGCGTGCAACTGATAATTTGACTGACCACCTCCTGCTATTTTTACCTCAGGTTAGCCACCTGATGTTATTTTTATTCTGCTGGAAATTACCCCCTCGCTTTGAAATCGCCGCACCAAATCCCAGAGTCCACTGAATTCGTGCTAATCGTAATAAAGTCACTTTCAGACGTCCGACATCTTTTCACTAACCTACAGGGTTGATTTGTTCGGGCGCCATTTTAAAGAACCCTGTTGTCCCAACCAGGCATCGAACCCTGGACCTTCGAACTAGCTATTCGACGCTCTACTGTTGAGCTACTGAAACGAAACTTAAAGCTCTTATTGCCGAAGTGGACTCTGCAACAGTCTTGGAAAATAGAACAAAACGAAACAAAACACAAAAATCTTATGTGGGCAGCACATGACTTTCCCTGCAGACTTATATCCACATTCTCTTTATTTTAATTAAATTTAATTCACTTTTAATTCAATTTTCGTTTTCATTTGGCAACTGGACTTATTTTCAAAGGTGGCGTAGAGAAAATACGAAAATACTAAAATATATCGATAACGGCTAGTCCTAGTGTAATGGGGTTGGTCTTATTCCTTTCTTCGTTAAAAATTAGGCATAAAACAGGCATTTAATGGATATATTTGAGCATATGTAGTTTTTTATTTTAGGTTTTGACGATTTTTGCGGGCCTTTTTGCAAAAAAAGGGCAGGTTATTTTCTTTCCGAATCGTACTAAAATCTAAACAGCACCAGGGTAACCCACAAGCGACTTATCTACTGCATTCTGTGAAATTCTGTCCATTAGTTTTTCAACTAGAGTGTATACAGGCATTTTTTGAAGGGCATTTTGCAAAAAAAGCTAATTCTTTTATCCCACATTGTACTAAAAACTAATCAGCACCAGAGTCATAGCCAAGTGACTTACCTACCAAATTTTATGAAATTCGGTCCATTAGTTTTTGAGTTAGAGTGGATACATACATTACACAGACACACAGACAGGCACACAGAGAGACAGACAGACACACAGACAGACACACACAGACGTCACGTTAAAAATAGTTGTTTCGTATTTTAGAGGTCTCTAAACGTGTAGATCCGTCGAAAACTCGAGTTGCGATTTTCAGCATCATTCCAATACTCTCCCTATACATTACCATATATTGCAGGGAAAGTAAAAAAAAGTACATCTGATCTGATCACAAGCTAAGCTGTTGGGATTAACGTATGCAAGCAGTTATCTATACGATCTCACGGTGTTCCTTATTCTGCATGACTCATTATAGAAGGATTTAGAGAGTGAAATTCAATAACAAAATGTAATGCTATGAAGCACTGGAAATAGTTTTTGACCAGGCTCCTCCAGAAGGTATCTCCGTCTTGATGGATTAAGTTTATTTACGCTACGTTAAAAAAAATCACAGAGCACCTGATCCAATCGCAGATGCCCTGCGTTAGAATTAAAATCAAATGTAACTGCAGTCTCCTGTGGTTTTTAGCGTTACTCAAAAGTTCCAAAATCTGTCAAATAGAATAGAGAGCAAATTTATTTTTCATGATCTTATTTCAGGTGACTCTTTGAAAAAGGAGTCCAGGCAGCGGAAAACAATAACTTGTCGTACCATAAAACCTTTAACATTATTTCTGCCCGTACTCCTTTGCAAAGTATATTTTCTTGACTTTTTACTCATCCAAATTGTATCAGCTATTAAACAAAGCAATATTTTTGAAAATCGGTTCGATAGATCACCAGAAATTGGATGATATAAAACGGCTGTTTTAAATATACATGGCTAAATGTAAAATAGTATTTTCAATATATTATAAAAAAATCTGATATGGACAGCACATGACTTTCCTTATATAATGCAATGAATTCACTACTTTTACAGTAAAAAAAATATATATTATTTTTATAGTAGTTATTTATATTCTTTCCAAGATATTGAATTTTCGTCAGTGAGTCGTCATTTTCCATATCGTCATCATCAATGAGTCGTCATTGATTTAGCGTCATTTTTATCCATTTGGCGAGTTTTTCGTTAATTTAGCAACATTTAAAAAGTCGTCAAGTTGGCAACATTCTACCAAATTCGTCGCCAAAATCTCGCCAAGCGTTATGGACGAAGAAATAAGTTATTCTTACAGCAGATAAATGAATATTGGCGTTCAAATACAAAAGTATTACTCAAAAAATCTTTTTTCATGAATGGAACGAGCTAGATCCATAAGAAGGATGTCACCCAATTTATCGCATGGTGTTACATATGAAAAGTGAATATGTTTCTCAATAGGAAATATTTTTTTTTATTTTATATGACTTTTTGATAATTTTTTTGAAAAATGTACAATATCTCGAGAACGGTTCATGTTAGAGTTCTAAAATTTATGTCAATCGTTTTCTAATGAAAAATGACATAAAAAATATCTATTTGCGCAACTGTATTAGAAGTTTTGATTTTTTGACGATTTTTTCAAAATTTCGCTCGAAAATTTAGGGGAGTTCTGGACATTTGATTGAGTATAAAAACAATAGGCTTCCAGTTTTTACGGATTGTGATTTTTGTACCAAATTTTGTTCGAATCGGTCTATTCGTTCGTCAGTTATCGTCTCCACAGACTCACTGACACACACACACACACACATATACTTTCACACACACACACAGACATCACTTCAAAAATTTTTGATTCGTGATCAGGGATGCTTGAAACGTGTTCTCCCATCGAAAACTCGAATTCGATTTTTCGACCCCGTCACAATACTTCCCTTATACATTAGTGTATATAAGGAAAGTAATTATAAAATTGCGCATTATATATTATTAAACTGCGCATTTGTCATTTTTTCACTTGAAATGCTATTTTAGGAACGCGGTAGCGTTCCATCCCGCCAAGTCCGAATCCGTAATTGACATATTATACTTGACAAATCCCGATTTTTAGGGGTCTATAACTCATCCACCAAGAAAGCTAAATACTTGAAACTTTTTTTTCTGTAAAACAGTCTCAAAGCAGATATATGCAAAACAAAAGAAATGCAATTGCTGCGGTAACACCTGAGAAATTAACTGGAATGTAGCTGAACTCAATTTTTTTATACCAGAATCTATTTTGTGATTTTTTTTTTTCAAATTTTACAACCGTACCAGATAACATGCTATAGTTGTGATCATTTGGAATAAAGATTTTTCTAGATACGATTAGACCGACAGACGAACGATACCGATTCATCATTGCAATACTATGTTTTAACAAAACACAATTAATTACATTGATTTAGAGTCATGTTTATGAATTTCCCGCTATTTTTATCGATTTAGCGATATTTTTGTCAATTTAGCAACATTTAAAAAACTTGCCAAGTTGGCGATATCCCGACAAATTTTTCGTCAAGCTTTGTGGACGGACGAATGGAGAACTGGATTATTAAGATATTAAATTAATAATTCCCACAAAGCAACTTTGATTATCAAAGAAATTGAACTTAATTTTGCAAAATATTGAATTTTCATCAATTATGAGTCAGTTTTATCAAGTTAGAGTCATTTTATCAATTTGGAGACATTTTCATTTATTTGGCGATATTTTGCTCCATTTAGTGACATTTAAAAAAGGTATCAAATTTGTAGCCAAGTGGGACGGTTGGATTCACAGACAAACGCTACTGAAACAACATTGCAGTACTATCTCCTAATAAAACACATTTAATTTAATCGATTTGGCGATGTTTTCATCAATTTTGTAACATTTAAAAAGTCGCCAATTTGGCGATATCTCAACAAATTTGTTACCCTCGCCAAGCGTTACAGAGACAGACGAATGGAGAAATGGGTTCTTAAAGTAAATTTTAAGTAGTTTATTTTATTAGTGCAATTTTTTTCCAAGAAAATGTTAGAAAAATCCGTATCGTTTCTCCAAATGATCGCAATTATACCATGAATTTTAAAAGGCTTGAAAAAATCTTTCAATTGATACCATACTTGACAATGTACCCACCCCCCAGAGGGGTAATTTTTCTACCCCCCCCCCTTCCTCCAGGGAGGCTAATGACGTCACGAACACAAAAATTGTATCTCGATTTTTTCTTTACAACAATAATTGGAACTATTAAGTCTTGTGGTTATTGAGCCATAAATAAATCCTTTTATGTATGATTATGTCAAATTTTGTCCTATGCTGCCCTGTTAATAGAATATAAAATTTTGAATAAACTTCGAACTTTTCGTTCGAATTTAAAAAAATTCTATCTAGTTCTATATTTTTTTATAACAAAGCTGGATATAAAGTTTCGTGAAAATCCCTTAATATTTGCAGCAGCTACCGTTATTTTTTTTTAATGGTAATCATCTGATCACAATCATATGTTATGATAATAGATAGCTGTTATTGCTCCGCAGATCATGATATTGCTAAAAATATAAAATGAAATATTTATGCGAACTTAATAAATACCGATAATATTATATAGGTATATTGTATACAATAAAAAATTTCGCTTAATCAGTAATAATTTTTTAAAAGCACTGTACTAAATAGTGAGTGCAGTTAGTTAAAATAAGCAAGAAAATCATACTTCGTGTCAGTCAATAAAAATTTGAACAACGTAATTAAGCGTAACTAAATAAACAAGCTGTTTCGAGAATGAATTTATCGTGATAACTTCATATTTTAAACTCAGCATAACACTCTTTTACTTTTTTACTTTCCCTACAATACATGGTAATGTATAGGGAAAGTAATGGAATCATGTCGAAAATCGCAACTCGAGTTTTCGACGGATCTACACGTTTCGAGACCTCTAGAATACAAAAAACCTATTTTTAGCGTGACGCCTGTGTGTGTGTCTGTGTGTTTGTCTGTGTGTCTGTGTGTCTGTCTGTCTGTCTGTGCAGATTTTGTATCCACTCTAACTTAAAAACTAATGGACCGAATTTCACAAAATTTGGTAGGTAAGTTACTTGTGAGCGAGTCTGGTGCTGATTAGTTTTGGGTACGATTCGGAATAAAAGAACCCGCCTTTTTTTTTGCGAAATGGCCCGTAAAAGCTTGTATCCACTCTAACTGAAAAACTGATGGACCGAATTTCAAAAAATTCGGTAGATGAGTCACTTGTGGGTTACCTTGGTGCTGATTAGATTTTGGTACGATTCGGAAAAAAATGACCTGCCTTTTTTTGCAAAATGGCCCGCAAAAATCGTCCAAATCTAAACTAAAGAACTGGGTATACTCAAATATATCCATTAAATGCTGGTTTAATACGTATTTTTTAACGACGAAAAGAATAAGACCAACCCCATTACACTAGGACTAGCCGTTCTCGAGATATTTTAGTTTTTCGTACTTTCCCTACGCCACCTTTGAAAATAAGCCCGGTTACCGAATGAGAACAAAAATTGAATTAAAAGTGAAATAAATTTAGTTAAAATAAAGATAACGTTAATATAAGTCTGCAGGGAAAGTCATGTGCTGCCCACATCAGATTTTTTTAATTTGTACCTAAATTATATTTATCTCTATGCGGCGAACTACCCCAATTTGCAGCTGATCTTTCGGAAAGACGATTTTCACACTTCCTCAGTCAGTGGTATGCAAGATAAAAGCAATAAACAAAAACATTAGAACCACATTCCATTTTGCTTTCCCATGTTATAACCTTATATCTATAACGCCCAAAAAACAGTCTCAAAATTCAAAAACCTCACATTATTCTTTCCAATTAAGGATATCTTTAAGGATATCCGCAAAGCCATTTTCTATGTCAAATTAGAAGTTTCGACTCTTTCTCTGTGAAAATTTAAGAAACACCTTACGCCTTCTTCTCTACCCCACACTTCAGTATTGGAATCATGCCGAAGATCGCAACTCGAGTTTTCGACGGATCTACACGTTTCGAGACCTCTAGAACACGAAAAAACCATTTTTAGCGTGACGTCTATGTGTGTTTGTGTCTGTGTGTGGGTCTGTCTGTGTGTGTCTGTCTGTGCAATGTATGTATCCACTCTAACTGAAAAACTATTGAACTAAATTTCATAAAATTTGGTAGTTAAGTCACTTGGGTGTGACCCTGGTGCTGATTAGTCTTTAGTACGATTCGGGATAAAAGCATCCGCCTTTTTTTGCGAAATGACCCACAAAAATTGTCTGCATCCACTCTCGCTGAAAAACTAATGGACCAAATTTCACAAAAATAATAGATAAGTCGATTGTGGGTTATCCTGGTGCTGATTAGATTTTGGTACGATTCGGAAAAAAATAACCTGCCTTTTTTGCGAAAGGGCCCGCACAGATCTTCCAAAATCTAAAATAAAAAACTACGTATGCTCAAATATATCCATTAAATGCTTGTTTTATACTTAATTTTTAACGATAAAAAGAATAAGACCAACCCCGAAACACTAGGGCTAGCCGTTCTCGACATATTTTAGTTTTTTCGTATTTTCTCTATGCCACCTTTGAAAATAAATCCAGTTACCAAATGAGAACGAAAATTGAATTAAAAGTGAATTTAATTTAATTAAAATAAAGAGAACGTGGATATAAGTCTGCAGGGAAAGTCATGTGCTGCCCTTATCAGATTTTTTATATCTAGACAAATCTTTTATAAAATAGTCTGTAAAATAATGATAAAATTAGCATAAACACTAAATGACGTTACTATTTTTAATTCTAATAATGGACAAATAATCAAACTATTTGAAAGTCTATGGACGGCGTGTTTAAATAGAATCTCAATGTCAATTTATACATTTTCATATGGGATATAGGAATTCTACTAGGATTCATTTTTACTTAAAATGTTACTCATATCCTTTTGGAGTGGCACACATGAAGTATAATATTTCTCAGTAGTTGGGCTAATTAATGTTTAAAACTGTACCAGATTTTTGAATAATTTTTAAAATGTAAGTTATTTTTGATATATTTGCCATTTGTTAATTTTGTTTTATTTTACATTTATTTATTACTAGCAGTATAGCCGTTCTTCGTACGGAGTATATAATATAAATAAACTTAAAATTTACATTCATGTGCAAATTCCTATAGTATACTAAATGACATTTTTAATCAACATATTCTGTTGAAATATTTAATGCTCCTAAAAAGAAGTTTAAGAATATCTTTCTTGCTATATAAAATTTAAAATTATCTTCACGGGCAGATCTAAAGAATAAAACATCCTGGCCCCTTTTGTAAGCAAATTTACAAAAGATATGGAATTGAATCAATATATGCAAAATAAAAGCGTTAAAATTGTATGGGACCCGTACTACTTATATACGTTAATATTAGAATATATAATACTGTATTAGTAGATTATGTGTATAAATTGAAAATATCAATAAACTCGTAATATTTTTAACCTGAAGACAGTAATTGATTCCAATATATGCCAAAATAAAAGTGCTAAAATTATATGGGAAGATATACCCGTACAACTTATAATGTCGAAGATATGTCCGGGTATTAGTAGAAGATTACCCGTATTAAAATATGAGTCTCAAAAATCTTCCAAAATAAAATAGAAAATATATAATATTCCATAAATAAAATATTCCATATGACAAAATAAAATAGATGAAGTAATAAGTTGAAAATATCAATAATCCCCGTAATCTTCATACTTGAAGGCCATACTTGATTCCAATATATGCCAATACATGTCAAAATAAGTCAATATACCTGTACTACTTATATTCTCGTAGATTAGAAGATATGCCCGTGCATTTGTATAGATTACTCGTACAACGTACAATATATGAGTTTCAAAAACTTTTGCCGCAATAAAACAATGGCATAATAAGTTGAAAATATCGATAATCTTTGAATCAATAATCCCCAAAAATATCAATAATAATAATGTTTAAAGCGGAAGACCGTAATTGATATTATCCAGTCAAAATTGCAATGGCAATGAAATTTATTTTATATACATATCTTCATTATTCAAATCGGAAAAGGTTTAATAAAAATCGTCTGCGGCATATAAACACATTGGATTTAAATCCGTTGTTAAGCGATATGATATTATTTCCTTCTAATAAATTGGTGGAAAACATATCGTCTGAATAATGCTATCTTTATGGAATCTTTGGCGACATTTTCGTTAATTTAGCGACATTTTAAAAAATCGCCAAATTTATCGCCAAGTGGGACTGTAGAACTGACAGTCCCACTTGGCGAAAAATTTTTGAAACATCATCACAATACTATCCCCTAACAAAACATAATTCATTTTATTTATTTAGTGCAATTTTATCAATTTCAAGACATTTTTATGGATTTATAAACATTTTTATCAATTTAGTTACATTTTAAAAATTTGCTAAATGTGTGTTGTGTTTGACAGATAGAATAAAACCTGCTGTGTTTAAAAAAGATAAATGAAGACATAATATTTAGTTTAAAGAAAATTAGTTTATTAAATTGTAACTTCAATTATTTCCAATTAACAAATACAAAAACACTGCTCACAGGCAGGCAACTCAGAAAGAATTAACATTAGAATTTTAGAATTTTATCAACTTAGTTAAAATTAAGGAATTAGCATAAAAAAACTTAACTCAAAACAATCTATTTAAATTTCATCAAAAATCATTAACAAAAATATTAAATTTAAAGAATTTTAGAATTTTACCCAGGCTCTTAAAAATTATGAAGGTTTAGAAATTTGCTCTCAGAATGAAGTTTAGAATTTTAATTTTACAGAATAAATTTTAGTTAAATGCATTTCAAAAATATTGAGAAATCATATTCAGAATTAAAGAAATTAAGGGTTTAAATAAAACATCAGTATTCACCCGGATGGGCCGCCAGACAGGGGGAAAGTTCCAATCATTGGAGCAGCACAGATTTTGGAAAAAACTGGTTTTCTTGGGATCAGGATCTCAACAAACTTTAGTCAGGAAAGGATTCAGCACTTTTGAAAAACATCAGCAGAGGCCTAACAACCACATCTGGAACGCTAGGATTTTCTCAAAACTCGGACGTCATCGTCAGACGCTTCATTCACATAACTCGCAAAAGGAATTTCACCATACACTTTTCTGGAGAGTTACGTCGCGAATTACGCGAAAAAGCTTGAAAAATGCATAATTTAAATTAAAACAACTAATGAAAAAAAAGAATAACGCGAGGAACTTAACGTTCCATTAAAAAAACTCGCGTGGAACATAAGTTCCATTCGAAAAAAAAACAACGCGCTTCTCGCGCTAACGCACAACGAAGGATTTCAACAAAAAACTGAAACTGAAAAGTTCTGCGCGCGTATTTATACTTGCGGCAAAAGGGCGAGTTTAGATAAACGGCAGCAATTAAAATTCGCTTACCGAAATTAGAATTGCCAAAATAATACTCTTAATTCCGGGAGCAGACGATCCGTAAAAATGCGAACCAATTAAAAAAATCCCTAATTCCAAAGGGGCGCGAAAAACGCTTAGGTGGCGCCTTTAATCGCAGTAAAAAGCCCGCAAAACAGAATTCCGAAAATGGCCGCAACTGAAATTTTTGAATTACAGTGAGACATGGAAATAACTTGAAACTGTAGAACAAACGGAATTTCTAACCAAAATGGGAAAATGAGACATCAAATTAAAGGGAATTTTAAGGGGAATCAAATAAATAAATAATTTTTTAAAATTTACAAATCAAAAGTAATATTAATTTAAGGAATGGAACATTTTTAACTAAGAATATTATAAAGAAAATTAATTTAGATGATTAAAAATATTCTAATTAAAGAATAAATGAAAAAGCCAATAAATATTATTTAAATATTACCAAATTAAGAATATTGAGCCAGGGAAAAAGAAATAAAAGTAAATTTTCAAATCCCCAAATTACCTAAATTCTAAAGCAACCCAACACATTCCTTCCACCTATCCCCCAAAAATTTTTCATTTGAAAAATGAAAAATTTTTGATAATAAAAATAAAATATCTATCAGAAGTTACCAATTTAAGTATAACAATTTTTATCCGAATTCAACCTCTATTTCGGAATAAGCAATTTGTTAACAAACTATAAACTAAAAGAGAATTATATAATGAATAAATTTTTGTACATCAGATCACTAAATTTGTGTAGACAAAAGTAAAGGTAGAGGATTTGACATTGATTCTCATTAGCTATGAATAAAAATAAATTTTTAAGAAAACATTGGACCAGCCAAATAGTTTTCAAAGAATCGAAACATTGAATTTTGAAAAGGTACCTTGAATTACCAATGAGAAACAACTCTCACTTCCACTACAAAATATAAATACTAGCTGGAAAGAGAAAAAAAAAAATGTGTAAATAGAGTGATCTAAAAAAATAAAACAATGTACATAAGTTGTATAAAATAAATGAAATTTCAATAGAAGTGTCAAATGACAATTGACACAATAACAATTATTATCAATAAGTAACAATAATATACTAAAATTTCAAAGACACAAGTATCTATTCATGTCCATTCAGAACTACACATAACATCATCTGCATCTGCAGTTATCTAATATACACTGCCACTTTTATCTTTGCAGAACTCTAATACTTTTAACGACAACAAATATATACCAAAAAATATCAACATATGTGATCAGAACTCATGTCATGGACCACGTAATCAAATATTTGCAGAAATCTGCACTCTCAATAACAATAAATAAGTAACTATATATCTCTCTATAAATATAATCAATTCATATTATCCAAATTAATCTTTTCTCAATCATTCTCTAAATCCTGCAGTAATCTGCAATATCAATAGCAACAAATTTTATCTTAAATCAACATCAATTAAATCCAGTTTGCAGCATTCTGCAATGTATCAATAACAAATACACACATATAAAAATTATACACTTAAAAAAAATTATGTTGCGCAACAATAAAATAAAAAAAATGCCATTCTAGTTTTTCCTTTGTCGTAAATTATATCTTTGTGTTGGAATTATATCATTCTCATGAGATGTATTACTTGTTGAATTATCAGATTGTGCACAAGAAAAGAACACAGAATCTCTTTCTGGAATTTTTGTTAATCTGTCAATGTGCACCAACTGAATATTTTGTGTGTCATTTACATGTTGAATTTTAAAGTTTACATTAGATGTTTTTTGTATAACTTTAAAAGGACCTTTATTAAGTTTGAAGAGTTTCTTACAATGTCCTCTTGGAAAAACAGGAATGTATAAATATACTAAATCTCCAACTTTTATATCTTTTATAACAGCAGACTTATTTCTGTATGTCTCTTGTGTTTTAGCTGCTTTAAGTAAGTTCTTCTTTACTATTTCAAAAGATTTTTTCATACGAATTGCCAAATCCTGACTATAATCACTAACAGTGGTAAAATTTTGTTCATTTAAATTAAAAAGAAGATGATGTGGCAAAATTAATTCTCTACCATAGAGAAGATTAGCTGGAGACTCACCAGTCGAGGAATGGATTGAAGTTCGGTGGGCCAGCAAGGCAAAAGATAAATGTCGATCCCAATCCTCTTGTGTTTCAGACACTAAATGACTAAGTGTGTTAATTATTTTACTGTTTAAACGCTCGCAAACTCCATCTGATTGTGGGTGATAGCTAGTAGTGGTATGTTTTTCAATACCTAATTTTTCATACAACTTCATGGCAGCATTCGAAATGAAATTAGATCCTTTGTCAGTGATAATGTGTTTTGGCACACCATGAAGAGAAAAGAAGTTTTCTAAACAATTTAAAATAGTTTCAGATTTAATATTGGGGATAGCATAAGCTTCTGGCCAACGAGTAAAATAGTCTGTAATTACCAGTATGTACTTATTGCCAGAGTAAGTTAGAGGCATGGGGCCAATACAATCCATAGCTATTCTTTCCATAGGGTAAGTAGAATTTGGAAACCTCTGTAAAGGAGCTTTTTGTTTTTGTTTAAATCCTCTTTTCTGTAAACAATCAGGACAACTCTTAACATAATTTAAAATTTGAACATACATCCTAGGCCAATAAAAGTGTTGCTGAATTTTCCTCAAAGTCCTTCTAAAACCACCATGTCCTGCAGTGATCGAATCATGACAATAATTTAGAATATCAGAGATCAAATTTTGTGGAACAACAATACGCTCTTTTCTTTGATATTTTAATTTAGGTTTTCTATTAGTACAATATAATACATCATCTTTTAAGAAAAACATTAAATTTTTAGGGAATGGGTCAATATTTTTATCTAAGCATGAGCCAATTCTTATACAATTAGGGTCAGAATTTTGAGAATTACGTACTCTTAAAAGAAGGTTTGTATCAACATCCAGGTCTATAGTGTTTACGTTTACATTATTTACACATCTAGATAGATAATCAGCTGTTAAATTTAGGCGACCAGGTTTATGAATAATTTTGTAATTAAACTGGGTCATGGACATTATCCATCGTGCTATCCTAGAAGTGGGGTCTTTTAATTTCAAAACATTTGAAAGGGAGGCCTGATCACAATAAACTGTAAAATGTTTTCCCAAAAGGTATTGCTTAAAATAGGATGTTGCCCAGACAACTCCTAAGGTCTCTTTCTCGACTGTGCTATAGTTTATTTCTGCATCTTTTAGTTTTTTACTAGCATAAGCAATAGGGTGCAAAAATCCATCCTCTCCTTCTTGACAGAGAACTGCTCCAAGAGCAAGATTTGATGCATCGGTACATACCGAAAACGGTTTTGAAAAATCAGGGAGATGTAAAATGGGTTCTTTAAGTAATTCAGATTTTAAGGTTTGATAAGAATTTTCTGCTTCAGGGGTCCAAGAGAATTTAATATTTTGTTTAGTTAAATTAGTTAAGGGAAGAGCTTTTAAGGAGTAATTTTCAATAAATTTTCTGTAGAAGCCAGTTAATCCTAAAAATTGGCGAATTTGTTTTTTAGAGGTGGGTTTTTGAAAATTTTTAACAGTTTTTAAATTTGAGGGGTCAGGCTGGACAATACCTTCAGAAACCTGAAAACCTAAATAATTTATTGAAGATTTAAAAAAATTGCATTTACTTGGCTTTAAACATAATTTATGTTGAGATAATCTATCAAATACTACCTTTAATTTCATTAAGTGTTCCTCAAAGGTTCTAGATGCAATAACAATATCATCTATGTAAATAGAAATTTGTAAAGGGGAAAGCTTAGCTAGGACGATGGACATAAGTCGTTGAAAGGAGCTGGGGGCATTTTTCAAACCAAAAGGGACTCTTTTCCATTCATAGTGGCCAAAAGGTGTAGAAAAGCCACATTTGTGTGTGTCGTCTGGGTGCAATTTCATTTGATAAAATCCAGATGTTAAGTCTAATGTAGAAAAATATTTCGCACCATTTAAACTATCAATCAATTCAGTGATATTTGGCAGTGGAAAAATATCATCAATAGTTTTATCATTTAATTTTCTAAAATCTGTTACTAATCTTAATGTTCCATCTGCCTTTTTAACAAACAGTACAGGTGCGGAGAATGGTGAATCACTTTCTTGTATAATGTCATTTTCAAGAAGCTCATTAATTTGTCTATCTAATTCATCTCTTACATGATAAGGAACTCTATAAGGTTTCTGTTTAACAGGAATATCATCTTTTAAGTTAATGTTATGAAAAACTGTATCACACCCTTTTAAATCTGGAATAGAATTAGCAAAAATATGTTTATAATCATTAATTAAACTCTCTATTTGTCTTTTTTCATTATAGTCTAAGTGTGAAAGATCAAAATTTCCTCCCCAAACATCAAAATTATCACCACTCTCTGCACTTGACTCAGTAATATTGTTAACTGAAAAGGAAGATACTACTGTGATAGGAACAATTTTTGCTAAATTTGAATGCTTATTTATGTGCAACTCATCAGTTGACAAATTCAATACTTTTACATTATATATATTAGATCTAGATACATTATTTACTGATCTAGCGACCAGAATTTTACTGTTATTTAAAGGCTCAATCATCACAGTAGGTGAATTAAATTTAACAATCTCTTTTAATTTTAGTTGTATGAAAGCCTCCGATAGAGGAGGAATTGTGTATTTCCTAAGTGCATAGCACAAATTATCCCTATATTTTTCAGAATTCAAAGTATTTTCTCTGTTAATTTCATAATTATTAAAGAATTGAGTTGTATCAGATAATGAAAATGGTACAGATTCATTCTTAATTGCAAAAGGCACAGTTACAATATTATTGTATAAAACATTATTACTAAAATCTATTGACATCTTATAACCCTTTAAAAATTTCACACCAAGTATTGCTGAATAATTACAAGAATCACAGTCCATAATATAAAAATCAACATTAAATGTTTTGTTATTTAAATTTAAATTAATATTCAATTTTTTGGAAACTTTTATAATATCACTAGAGATGCCTTTTAAATTTATATTACATTTAGTTAATTGACTGTCAGGTATATTTAAATGAGATAATACATTTGTAAACAACACATTAATAGAAGCACCAGAATCAATAAGTATAGGAATATCAACATTATTTATCATACCAGAAATCACTGGTAGAGACAAATTCTGTAATGAAATCAAATTTGAATTTTTCATCACAGGTAACACCCCAAGGGCTTCAGAAGGTAAGTTGGAGTGAAAACTCCCTTCACCCTTACTTAGTTTAAATTCTGTTTTTCACTGTCATTTTTATCACTCCTAGGTGTATAAAAAGTGTTGTAACTCATTTTAGGTTTAGTTTCATTTATGTCAGGCTGAAAGTTTTGATTTGGCTAGTGGTAAAAAAATTGAGTAGGTTGTTGAAATCCTTGCATTTGTTGTGGAAAACCATATGGATAGTTTTGTGTAGGTTGTGGAAAATAAAAAGGTTGTTGATACATTCGAGTAGGCAGAGACCTAGAATTTCTGTTGAACCTGTGTGATTGAGGAAATTTCCTACAATCCACACTTATGTGACCTAATAGACCACATGAAAAACACCTTCGGCTATCCTTTGTCACTCTAGTTTGAGGCAGCTGTGGTTTGGTGTTAATCTGAGTTTGCAACTCAGCAAGCCTTTTAGTGAGGTTCTCTACCTCCATTTTATTTCTCTTAAGCTCATCATGGAGCTGCTTATTTTCAGACTCTCCAAGACTCATAACATATTGGGGATCATCCCCATGTTGCTTGCTCCACACCTCTTCCTCCGCCACAGCATGCCTTTTTGCAGAGTCAAAACTCTTGTGGTTTTGAGGTAGGATTAGCCGTTTGAAATGAGGCTTCAAGCCTTCAATGAAAACCGAGCACAAGACATCAAGTCTTTGCTGGTTTGCCACTCTGTCATTCAGTAAGGCAGGTGAAACAGTTTTATATGAGGAAGCCTCAACTCTAGCAGCAAACTGACGCACAGATTCATTTGGTCTCTGATAACTCTGCAGAAATGCTCTCAAGTTACTGTGTAAACATTCTATTGAGGAAAATCTGTCGCGTAAAGCTTTAAGAATTTGAGAGAAAGATTTCTCTTCTTTTAACTTAGGATTATCTCTAATAAATCTTGCAGCTATGCCTGACAGTTTTAACTTTAAAACCAAGACCTTGTCTGACTCAGACCAATTTGCATGGTCAGCTAACATTTTAATTCTATCTATGTAATCCTCCAATGGGAGGCCAGATTCCTCTCCTGAAAATACTGGGATTGAATCTAAAAAGTCTCCTATTGAAGAGACTGTTTTAAAATTACTTATTACATTACATTTAGAAGAATCTATTTTTAATCCCTGTTCATTTAAGTCATATTGTTTACTATTAACATTTGAATCAATATTTTTGTTACCAACAGAATTTACATTATCAGAGGTTGCCTCAATGTTTATTTTAGAAGGTAAATTTCTTTCCAATAAGGATAGCCAAGTTTTCTTGGTACTAGCAACCTGACTTCTGGGAATTAAATCCCAATCTTTACCATCATTTGAATTAGTAAGAAATGAAGGAAATGGCTCTTTACCAACAGAGAACATAGCATATAATAAAGTTTCAAAAGGCTTATCTTTAGAGCCATCTCCAGTTTCATCTGACCCAAATACAGAAATATACATACAGTTACTTTCTCTAACATCATCCATAATTGCAATACAATTGAAAGTTTAATACTAATAATAAATATTATAAAACATGAGAGCAATTTCTAGACTGGTACACGGCACCAAAACTACTGTTGTGTTTGACAGATAGAATAAAACCTGCTGTGTTTAAAAAAGATAAATGAAGACATAATATTTAGTTTAAAGAAAATTAGTTTATTAAATTGTAACTTCAATTATTTCCAATTAACAAATACAAAAACACTGCTCACAGGCAGGCAACTCAGGAAGAATTAACATTAGAATTTTAGAATTTTATCAACTTAGTTAAAATTAAGGAATTAGCATAAAAAAACTTAACTCAAAACAATCTATTTAAATTTCATCAAAAATCATTAACAAAAATATTAAATTTAAAGAATTTTAGAATTTTACCCAGGCTCTTAAAAATTATGAAGGTTTAGAAATTTGCTCTCAGAATGAAGTTTAGAATTTTAATTTTACAGAATAAATTTTAGTTAAATGCATTTCAAAAATATTGAGAAATCATATTCAGAATTAAAGAAATTAAGGGTTTAAATAAAACATCAGTATTCACCCGGATGGGCCGCCAGACAGGGGGAAAGTTCCAATCATTGGAGCAGCACAGATTTTGGAAAAAACTGGTTTTCTTGGGATCAGGATCTCAACAAACTTTAGTCAGGAAAGGATTCAGCACTTTTGAAAAACATCAGCAGAGGCCTAACAACCACATCTGGAACGCTAGGATTTTCTCAAAACTCGGACGTCATCGTCAGACGCTTCATTCACATAACTCGCAAAAGGAATTTCACCATACACTTTTCTGGAGAGTTACGTCGCGAATTACGCGAAAAAGCTTGAAAAATGCATAATTTAAATTAAAACAACTAATGAAAAAAAAGAATAACGCGAGGAACTTAACGTTCCATTAAAAAAACTCGCGTGGAACATAAGTTCCATTCGAAAAAAAAACAACGCGCTTCTCGCGCTAACGCACAACGAAGGATTTCAACAAAAAACTGAAACTGAAAAGTTCTGCGCGCGTATTTATACTTGCGGCAAAAGGGCGAGTTTAGATAAACGGCAGCAATTAAAATTCGCTTACCGAAATTAGAATTGCCAAAATAATACTCTTAATTCCGGGAGCAGACGATCCGTAAAAATGCGAACCAATTAAAAAAATCCCTAATTCCAAAGGGGCGCGAAAAACGCTTAGGTGGCGCCTTTAATCGCAGTAAAAAGCCCGCAAAACAGAATTCCGAAAATGGCCGCAACTGAAATTTTTGAATTACAGTGAGACATGGAAATAACTTGAAACTGTAGAACAAACGGAATTTCTAACCAAAATGGGAAAATGAGACATCAAATTAAAGGGAATTTTAAGGGGAATCAAATAAATAAATAATTTTTTAAAATTTACAAATCAAAAGTAATATTAATTTAAGGAATGGAACATTTTTAACTAAGAATATTATAAAGAAAATTAATTTAGATGATTAAAAATATTCTAATTAAAGAATAAATGAAAAAGCCAATAAATATTATTTAAATATTACCAAATTAAGAATATTGAGCCAGGGAAAAAGAAATAAAAGTAAATTTTCAAATCCCCAAATTACCTAAATTCTAAAGCAACCCAACATGTGTTACTAAGTTGGATTGTTGGGATGACAGACAAATGCTAACGAAACATCAATTCAGTCCTCTCTTCTATCAAAACAAAATAAATTTCAATGATTTGCGTTATTTTTAACAATTAGGCGATACTTCTGTCAATTTGGTAACGTTTAAGAAAAGTTGCCAAATTAGCGATATCCCGTCAAATTCGTAGCTCAGAATTTGCAGATCTGAATAAAACATCCTGGTCCCGTTTGTATGTACTAAATGAAAACACTAAAATTGTAGTAGAAGATATACCAGTTCTACTCTATTTCTGTTTCAGCAATAGGCTAAATGAATTTATTGGCTAAACACAATATATGAGTCTATTAGCTAAACGCAATATATAAGCTTGAAAACTCTGTCTAGATAAATAAAAGTGACGTACGCAGTCCGCAATTAAAAGAAAAGTCAAACCGTTCATTTATAAGATATAATTTTATATCCATTTATTTATTATTCAAGTCGAAAAAATAATAATAAACATTAACAAACACATTTAATTTAATTTCGTTGCCGAGCCAAATGATATCAGATAGAATCTTCCTCATAAAATGCTAATAATTAAATAACCATTTCGTTTTCTTAATGCTTTTCATTGTTGAGTAAAAGCTTGTGAAAAATAAACCATAGTGATAGATTTTCCATTTAAATTCATGTTTCAAATAATTCATATTTTCAGAAAATGACTAATTAACGCAAAAATTTCCCATCAAACACAGAGATAGAGTTTTAATTGACTTTCACGTTTTAAACAAACGATTTCCAACCTTTTCGTTTGGAGGAACCAGGAAGTCAGAGAGTAGAACTCCTAGGAAAAAGTTTCGTTTTTTATTAACACTTTACAACAAAGTTGAAAAGTGTTTAAGACTTTGTTCATTCTGTCTGTCTGTCTGTCTGTCTGTCTGTCTGTCTGTCTGTCTGTCTGTCTGTCTGTCCGTTAGCACGATAACTGCCGTAAAAATGAGTTTATCAAAATGAAATTTTAGTATGTTGTTCAGACGGTCTGTAGGACCTATGGGAATATAAATAAATAATATCACCCAATTAGTTTTTTATTGAACCCGGGTTGAAAAAATGAAATACATTGAACCCTATGGGACCTAATTTTTCAAACATTTTTTAAGTAAATTTAAAATTCACGAATTGCTTCGAAATTGTTAGGAAATATTCACATTATCCCATAGAATATATAAAAAAAAATTCAGTAAAATATGTTAAGTAGTTTTTTAATTAAAAAAATTATTTAATATAGGGAAAAAAACAAATTCAATTAAATTCTGACTTTGGGATATCTTCCAGAAAGAAAAGAGAGAGATATTATATAATAAATATCCCTCCATTTGTTTAAACGTTTAGCATATGGGAGTGGCTTCATATTTTAAAATAAATTTGGTAGATAACAATTTTTCATTTTTTTTAAATTTTATATAACTCTTCATGATAAATTTAATTGATGGCATTTTAAATGCACTTTCCTACGTCCTAGAGAGTTAAAATTTGGTACACAGCTTAAATTTGTTGAACATTTTATTCGACAAAAATTTGATGGATCTTTAAATATAGATCATATATTTTTTTCGAAATGGCCTGAAAATAATCCCCGTTCACTTCTATAAATCATTGGTGTAATATTGTTAAAAATTTCTGATGTGGACAGCACATGTATTTCTCTGCAGACTCATATTCGTTCTCTTTATTTATTCAATGATAATTTGAGTTTATCTGCACAACATAAGTATTTTAAATGACATTGAATTTACACGTTAAACTTAAATTTGGTTCTCATTTGATAGCTGGACTTATTGTCAAAGGTGGCGTAGCGGAAACGCGAAAAAACTAGAATATCTCAAGAACGGCTAGTCCTAGAGTAATGGGGTTAGTCTTATTCTTTTTGTTGTCAAAAATCACATATAAAATAGGAATTTAATTGATATAATTGAGCACACGTAGTCTTTTATTTTTATATATAACGATTTTTGCTGGCCATTTCGCAAAAATAGCCCGTTCCTTTTTCTCGAATCGTAGTAGAATAACCTACAAATGATTTATATACAAAATTTTGTTAAATTTGGTATATAAATCACTTGTAGGTTATTGAAATATTATACTCCAAATTTTGTTAAATTTGGTTCATTAGTTTTTAGCTAGAGTGGATAAAGGCAATTTCTGCGGCCATTTCGCAAAGAAGGCATATTCTTTTATTACGAATCGTACTATAATCTAATGAACATCAGGATTTCCCACAAAAAACATACCTACCAAATTGTATGAAATTCGGTCCATTAGATTTTCAATTAGAGTGGATGTAATATCCACACAGACACACAGAAACATACACAGATACACCCTTACACACACAGACGTCTTCCTAAAAGTAGTTTTTTCGTGTTCTAGAAGTCCCAAAACGTGTAGATCCTTTGAAAATTCGAGTTCCGATCTTCGGCACGATTCCAATACTTTGAGTACATACACATACACATATATATTATCTGTGTATCTAAATTCCGTGCCTATGCAATTACAATAGTTGTGATTTTAAATGATCCCTAAACTTTTATTATTTCTTCAAGGAAGCCTAATTTTAACATATGCAGAATGCAAATATCTCAAGCGATTGTAAGATGAAATACATAAGAATTGCTGAATTTTTTTCACACAAAATTATTTAGCTCTGGAGTCTGGAATACAAGTTATATGAATGAAATATTCATTGATTTTGCATAAAGAATCAGATGATTTATATTTCGATACAGTTTTAAATATTTAAGTATAATAAATTACTGTAGTACTGTGATAACGTAAAAGATATTACCACTGAATGAATCACATTTTAGAAATTTTTAAATGAAATTACATTTCAGTTGGAAAGTGTTTCATAATCAATGCTTATGCATGATTGATCTTTCTTGTTAATATCGTGACAACCCCTGGTTTTAGAAACTCAAACCTTGGACTAAATTTAAGTGGGGCTATTTCAAGGCTACCCACAAAGTTTCATTAAATTTGATTCAGCCGTTCTCCCGTGATGATGAGACAAACGAAAGTTTTGATTTTCACTAATATCTCGGGAACCATTGGTCGTAGAAACTCAACGCATGTACTAAATTTTAAGTGGCGCTATTTTAAATGTTACCCACAAAATTTCATCAAATTCAGTTTAGCCGTTCTCTCGTGATGATGAGACAGACAGACAGATATCCAATTTTATTAAAAAATAAAAATCGTCTGCTGTATAAACGCATTTAATTTAAATGCACTGCTAAGTAACATGATGACATTTTCTCCAAATAAATTTCCGGAAAAAATATCGTCTGAAAATGATATCTCTAGAGAAGATTTAATTGTGCGAATTTTTTTTTTTTTAATATCTCAACAAACCCTGGGGTTGTTGAAATATTAATGGCCCCCTGGGGTTGTTGAGCTATTAATGGCCTCATGGGGTCATTTTAAATGAGACCAATCAAAATGTCAAAATAGGGGTCATTTTAACACTTTAAGTAGTCACCCACTTAAAATGACCTCTTAAATCCCCTTAAATCATTTTAAATTTTAAGTGGTAGCCTCACTTAAAATGACCCCGGGTCTATTCCAAGGCTGCTCACACAATTTTATGAAATTTGATGCAGCCGTTCTCTCGGATTAAGAAACACACACACACACACACACAGCACATACACAGAATTTCAATTTTATTTATATAGATTAGAAAAAAAAATCTGATGTGGGCAACACATGACTTTCCTTATACAATGTAATTAATTTACTACTTTTACAGTACAAAAAGTAGGTTTTTCTTATAGTAGATACTAATATTCTTTCCAAGATATTAAATTTTCGACAATTAATCGTCATTTTTATCCATTTGGCGAGATTTTCGTTAATTTGGTAACATTTCAAAAAGTCGCCAAGTTGGCGACATTCCGCTAAATTCGTCGCCAAAATCTCGCCAAGCGTTATGCACTGAGAAATAAGTTATTCTTACAGCAGATAAATGACTATTGGCGTTCAAACACAAAAGTATTACTAAAAGTATATTTTTTCATGAATGGAATGAGCTAGTTTCACGAGAACGATGTAACCCAATTTATCGCATGGTATTATACGAGCGTCACGTCTTCAAGACGATAACGAAGTCAAAACAGTTGTGATACAGTGGTTAACAAGTCAGGCGGCAGAATTTTATGAGGAGGGTATTCAAAAACTGGTGCCACGTTATGACACGTGCCTCAATATTCACGGAAATTATGTAGAAAAGTAGATTAAGGTACAGGCTTTCATGTAGAAATAAAATTATTGCGATATCTTTGCACGTCTTTTTTTAATTCCAAAACGGTACTTACTTAAAAAACATGCCTCGTATATGAAAAGTGAACATGTTTCTCAATAGGAATTTTTTTTTATATGACTTTTTGATAATTTTTTTTTTAAAAATGAACAATATCTCGAGAACGGTTCATGTTAGCGTTCTAAAATTTATGTCAATCGTTTTCTAATGAAAAATTACATAAGAAATGTCTATTTGCGTAACTTTATTAGTGGTTTTGATTTTTTGACGATTTTTTCAAAATTTCATTCGAAAATTTAGGGGGGTTCTTAACATTCGATTGCAAATAAAAGCAATAGGCTTCCAGTGTTTACGAATTGTGATTTTTGTACCAAATTTGGTTCGAATCGGTCCGTTCGTTCGTTAGTTATCGTCTCCACAGACTCACTGACACACACACACACACACACACATACTTTCACACACACACACACATACTTTCACACACACACACACACACACACATACACACACACAGACATCACTTCAAAAATGTTTGATTCGTGATCAGGGATGCTTGAAACGTGCTCTCCCGTCGAAAACTCGAATTCGAATTTTCGACCCCGTCACAATACTTTCCTTATACATTATGTATATAAGGAAAGTAAAAAGACTTTAAATGCAGTTTTACTTACTGTCCATTCAATATTTTCGTTTTGTAGGTATAAAAAATGCATATTTTTAACACTTTCCAACATAGTTGAAAAGTGTTTATGACTTTGTTCATTCTGTCTGTCTGTCCTTTCGCACGATAATTGTCGTAAAAATGACTTTATCAAAATGAAATTTTAGTATGTTGTTGAGACAATCTGTGGGACATATGGGAATGAAAATGAATAGTATCACCCAATTAGTTTCAGATTTAACCCGGGTTGAAGAAATGAAATCCATTGAACCCTGTGACTTAATTTTTAAAACATTTTTTAAGCAAAGTTAAAATTCACAAATTGCTTTGCAAATTTTAGGAAATATTCAAATTATCCCATAAAATGTGGAAAAAAACTTCAGCGAAATATGTTGGGTAGTTTTTTAAAGAAAAATTGAAATAATAATTATACCCATGATATATGAAGAGATCACGTGACCCATTGCAAAATAAAATATGGCGTCCATTTTTTTCCGTGTCTAAAGATCGTGATATTTAAGGATCTTTTAAATTTATATTTAGTGCTGCATCCATCATAAAACCGCTTTATTCTTGCGTATTATCTGTGTATCTAAATTCTGTGCCAACGCAATTACAATATTTTGTATTTTAAATGATCACTAAACTTTGATTATTTCTATAACGAAATCGAATTTTAAGTTATGTAGAATGTAAACGAATCAAACGATTGTGTGGTGAGTTGTAAGAATTGCTGAAATTCTATCATACAAAATTATTTAGCTCTGGAGTTTGGAGTATAAGTGATATGAATGAAATATTAATTGATTTTACATAAAAAGGCAGACGATTTATATTTCGATGACGGTTGGAGTTTTCAAGTATTACGAATTTCTGTAGTGATGTGATAATTAAAAAAATATCACCGCTGAATGTATAGCATTTTAGAGATGTTTAAATAAAATTGCATTTCATTTAGAAAGTGTTTCATAATCAATGCTTTATGCATGATTGATCTTTCTTGTTTTTTTCTAACGCGTCACATAAATTGGTTGGATGGATTGGCCAGTTGGATTGGACCTATTGCATTTAGTTCTACTGTGAAATGGTGTATTGTGTTCCACTTGTTTCCTTTACATTGGCTCAATAACAAAACTACATGTAAAAAAAATAGAATAACACTTCTCTTAGGTTGGTTTGTATCGTAATATCCTATCGTTGAATTAATGTATTTACTTACTCGTCACAAGCAATAAACAAAAGAATAGAAATCAATTCAACATATCTATTCAGCAATGCGAAAACTGAATTAACAATCGAGTTCCTGTTCCAGAAATGCGATTAAAGCTTGTGAAAGATTAAGAATCGTATGCAAATCAGCTGTAGTCGGCACAGTTCGTTGCCAATAGCGGGTTCATTATTTCTAATCGGGGCTCTAACGATCTAGATTATGGAGATTGTGGCTGATATCATAGCTCTGGCAGATCAGAAATGGCTGTTGATTTTTTGCCTTATGATTTGTGTAGAAAGCGTTGAGTTGCCAGTAAAAAAATCTGATGTGGGCAACACATGACTTTCCTTATATAATGCAATGAATTTACTACTTTTATAGTTAAAAAAAATGTTATTCTTATAGTAGATACTTATATTCTTTCAAAGATATTGAATTTTCTTCAATTAGTCGTCATTTTCATTAATTTAGCATCATTTTTATCAATTTGGCGAGATTTTAGTTAATTTGGCAACAATTAAAAATGTCGCCAAGTTGGCGACATTCCGCCAAATTCGTCGCCAAAATCTCGCCAAGCGTTATGGACGGAGAAATAAGTTATTCTTACAGCAGATAAATGACAATTGGCGTTCAAATGCAAAAGTATTATTCAAAGTATTTTTTTTCATGAATGGAACGAGCTAGGTCCACGAGAATGATGTCACCAAATTTATCGCATGGTATTACATATGAAAAGTGAACATGTTTCTCAATAGGAAATATATTTTTTTATATAACTTTTTGATAATTTTTTTGAAAAATGTGCAATATCTCGAGAACGGTTCATGTTAGCGTTCTAAAATTTATGTCAATCGTTTTCTAATGAAAAATTACATAAGAAATGTCTATTTGCGTAACTTTATTAGCGGTTTTGATTTTTTGACGATTTTTTCAAAATTTCACTCGAAAATTTAGGGGGGTTCTGAACATTCGATTGCGTATAAAAACAATAGGCTTCCAGTGTTTACGGATTGTGATTTTTGCTCCAAATTTCATTCGAATCGGTCCATTCGTTCGTCAGTTATTGTCTCCACATACTCACTGACACACACACACTTCAAAAATGTTTGATTCGTGATCAGGGATGCTTGAAACGTGCTCTCCCGTCGAAAACTCGAATTCGAATTTTCGACCCCGTCACAATACTTTCCTTATACATTATGTATATAAGGAAGGTAAAAATTAACGAATTGCTAGACTATCCATGAGATACGATTTGAATCTTTAACAAGAAAGATCAATCATGCATAAAGCATTGATTATGAAACACTTTCCAACTTCAATACAATTTTATATCAACATCTCTAAAGTGCGATACATTCCTCGGTAATATTGATAAAATTATCACAATACTACATGTATATCAACATCTCTAAAATGCGATACATTCCTCGGTATTATTTATAAAATTATCACAATACTACATTTATTTATTATATTTGAAAACTTCATTGAAGAAAATGAACTTCATTCAAATGACGGCATTGAAATATAAATTGCCTGGTTTAAACATCTCTAAAATGCGTTACATTCCGGGGTAATATTTCTAAAATTATCATAATACTACAATAATTTATTGTATTTAAAAACTTCATCGAAAACAAATGAACTTTATTCAAATGACGTCATCGAAATATAAATCGCATCTATATGAAAGCAGCGTTTCATTCATCACAATACTATAATAATTTATTTTATTTAAAAACTTGAAAAATTGTTATCTACCATATTCATTTTAAAATGTTAAACCTCTCTTATACATAAAATAATTAAACACTAGGGAAAATATTTATTATATAATATATCTCTTTTTTTCTTTCTGGAGGATATAGCAAGAGTCAGAATTTAATTTAATTTGTTTTTCTTCCTATATTAAATAATTTTATTTTTACGGTTTTTAAAATATGCCTGTTACTCTTATTTGTCCACAGTTGCTCTGGAAAATGAATTGTTATTGCCATGGGAAACTTTCTGAAACACATTACAAATGCTAGATACACTTATTACTTACACAAATGTGTCGCGATTAATTGAAATACACTATTCATTTAAAAATATTATCGTTCAGTCGTCTTTTATAAACTAATTGCGTATCTAGACGTGTGGGCGTGGATGTATGAGTTGACCACGCCCTCATATATTATTGTTGATCTTCATTTGAACGTTGGGCAAGCTTTAATTGTTTGGGCGACAGTTATTATTGAAATATCGTACCTGAATTCGAATAATCTTCCCCTCTGAAAAATTGATGTCATTTTACATCAATGTTTCCCGTCATATTTTTTTTCTCCCCATTTTTTGAGAAATCAGAATTGTGACTGAAACTTGTAAAATTCTAACAATTGTGGCTGAAACTTGTAACAATTCTATTAGAAGGTTCAATAAAAATATTTAAATCCAAAAAATTAATATTATTATTAATAGTAGTTTCATTAGGAATTAATTCCCAATTGTCTGGATTGAAATCTATATCTATGAGATAATTTTCAGTATATACTAAGCAAATCGGATCATCAACATATTTGTAAAAAGTATAATCTATTTAAGTAAAAGACTTTTCATAATGATAAAGGTATAAATTAGCTAACATACTGCTACTGCAGCCACCCTGTGGAACTCCTGACACTTGTAAGTATAATTTATTTCCTTGAAATATATAATTATTGAAAATAACAAATAATAACAAATAAAAGTGAAGAAGTTTAGGAAAATTTATAAAATTTGATTGAGTTGATAGATTAGTAATATAAGCATTATATAGAGCTAAAATTACATCATATACATACATATATATATATATATATATAATACAGTTAGTAATTGAAATTTGTATTAATATTTTTTAGTTCATAGAAAGTAAATTGAATTCTACGGTAGGGATCATTTTGCTCCAAACATCTGTAACATTAGAAAATACATAAAATATTATTTTTTTTTCTATTCAGTTATCATATTAAATAGCTAACCTTCGGAATTTTATGATTAATGTTTTTCCATTTATTAATAATTCGCACACAAAAAAAAAAAAAAATGTGGAATATTTAATTGGAATATTTTGTTACAGAAATTGTGCGAAAATGTAATTTTACAGTCTGTTACAAAAGTATAAGACCACGACACTTTTTGTTATTTAGGTAATTAATGAAATATTTTTTTTATTCAAAATCAAAACTACTCCATGTCAGAACAAATTTTAAATAAAATTTAGCAACTTACATGTACGAAATTCATTTAGAAAAAATATAACAGCAATATAACAAAAAGTGGTACATATACCTGTTACAAAATTATAAGACCACATATGGAAAAAGAAAGTTTTAGCAAATTTAGTAAGTTGTTGCTCCACCATTTTTCTGAATAACTGGAAACCCACAATTTGGCATCGATTTAATTAAATTTTTAAAGACAGATTCCGAAATATTGTCCCATTTCTCCATAATGGCGACTTCCAATTCATATACCGAATGATATTGTTTGTTGTTTTCGTATACTTGGCGAGGCAAATAACCCCACAGGTTTTCTATGAGGTTTAGGTCAGGGCTAAAGCTCGGCCAAGATATAACATCAATCTTTTCTCTTTTGAGCCATGCTTTTGTTGATTTAGATGCATGACTGGGAGCATTATCTTGTTGGAACTTCCATTTCGGCCCTCCTAAAAGTGGTCCGAAGTGTATCAGACTTCCGTATAACATTTGTTGATAACTGTCCGCGTTCATTTTGCCATAAACTCTTTGCAGATCGCATTTTCCTGCATATGAGAAAGCGCCCCACACCATAACGGAACCGCCTGCCATCTGCCTACTGAAGAACTCACGAGATTCTTGCCTTAAGTCATGCCAGTAGTAGTTATTGCCGTCCAGACCGTCTAAGTTAAATTTTTTCTCGTCCGAAAATATTATATTTTTCCATGTAGAGTTCCAGGACATGACATTATTTGCCCACTTCAGACGTGCTTCTATATGATGTTTAAGAGTCGTGGTTTGCTTCTTAGTTTCCGAAGTTTAACATCAACATTCGACTTCAAACTTCGCCACACAGTTACTTGAGACACTTGTTTACTTGTCTGCTGTGCTATTTTATAAGTGGACAGGCAGTTTTTCGTTGCAAGCTGGAAAATCTGTCTATTATCACGAGCTGATAACTGCTTTTGCTGCCAGATAGATCTTTTCTGCTTTCCATACAATTCTTTTTTACTCCAAAAATTGTGAATAGCCGTTTTAGAATAATTAAGAATCTTACTTATTTCACGTTCCGACTTTCCTTTTCCATTGTAGAACCAAACTTTTCGCACTTCTACTTCAGACAAATCACGTCCATGAGGCATTTTAATAATCCAACGAATCAAACAGTTCAATTCTGAATTTTTGACTTTTTTCCTTCTTCCCAACCTTAACAGATGGTTTAGGTTACAATTAAACTCTCAAGTTAAACAAAGATCGGCTGCATTATTAGAAAATCTAAAGTGGCCTTATATTTATGTAACACCGTAATTTCGAAAAATCGTTTGGCGCGAAAATAATATTTGATCTGTTTTTTTTAAGCTAAATCAACACTGCAAAATTGTTTCGTTTCATACACCTTCTTTGAAATTTACATTCAATGCTGTCTTTGTTGAGAAAGGCTGGAATTTTGAGTGCTCTTATAATTTTGAAATAGGCTGTAGTATATCAATAACTTTCCAATACACTATTTCAATTTTCCCCAAACAACATATTTTTCAAACGAGCAGAAACTTTTTTAAGTATTTTTAAGCGTCTTGTGGACTGAAAAATTATTGTTGTACTAGAGTAGAGGTCTGTACAGGCCGAATTTTAAGGAAACTACTTCGGGCCAGGTAGGGCTTGGGTCGAATTTTTAATAAATTCAGCTGGTTCGGGATGAGTAAAATAAAAAATCTGATGTGGGCAGCATATGACTTTCCTTATATAATGCTATGAATTTACTACTTTTACAATAAAAAAAATAGGTTATTCTTATAGTAGATACGTATATTCTTTTTAAAATATTGAATTTTCATCAATTAGTCGTCATTTTCATTGATTTAGCGTCATTTTTATCAATTTGGCGAAATATTCGTTAATTTGGTAACATTTAAAAAAGTTCCCAAGTTGGCGATATTCCGCCAAATTCTCGCCAAGCGTTATGGACGGAAAAATAAGTTATTCTTATAGCAGATAAATGACTATTGGCGTTCAAATGCAAAAGTATTACTCAAAGTATCTTTTTTCACGAATGAAACGAGTTAGATCCATGAGAATGATGTCACCAAATTTATGGCATGATATGGCATTTACATATGAAAAGAAAACATGTTTTTCAACAGTTAATATTTTTTTTAATTTATGGGATTTTTTAATAAATTTATTTGAAAAATGGGCAACATCTCAAGCACGGTTCATGCTAGCGTTCTAAAGTTTATGTCAATCGTTTTCTAAGGAAAAATTACATAAGAAATATCTATTTGCGTAACTGTATTAAATGTTTTGATTTTTTGATGATTTTTTCAAAATTTCACTGAAAAATTTAAGGGGGTTCTGAACATTCGATTGTGTTTCAAACCAATAGGCTTCCAGTATTCATGGATTGTAATTTTTGTACCAAATTTCATTCGAATCGCTCTATTCGTTCGTGAGATATCGTCTCCACAGACTCACTGACACACACACACACTTTCACACACACACATATACTTTCACACACACACACACATATTTTCACACACACACACACATAGACATCACCTCAAATATGTTCAATTCGTGATCAGGGATGCTTGAAACGTGCTCTCCAGTCGAAAACTGGAATTTGAATTTTCGACCCCGTCACAATACTTTCCTTATATATTATGTATATAAGGAAAGTAACAAGTTAAAACCATATCAAAATTGAAAAACAAAAATGTAGACGAACAGAAAATTTGAAATTACATATTAAACAAAATTCGCAAGAAGCGAAGGAAAGTCACCTTGTCCCTATTACCTAATAAAAAAAATTTCCGTACGGTGAACGCAGATGGGTAAATTTACAGAATAATAATAATTTCATATGGCAAATTGAAGACTTATTTATTCTAAGACATTCCGAAATCAAAATGAAATATTGTTCTTCGCAACTTTCACCTGCTGATTTAAATCGTTTTACTTTCCTAACTAGTATCGAAAACTGCGATTTTTTAACTGGTGGTGAAGATATGAAATCCGACAGGTACAAGGTTCTGTTCCAAACAGGCGAATTAACAGATTTTAATAGACAGGTTTCAATGTATTTTTTAAATATTCAGGCGATAATTTTGAGTGCGATCCGAATTATATTGAAAATTCCTCGGCTCAGGCCAGGCTTGGTATAGATTAGGCCCATGCAGACCTCTAGCGTACACACATTACATTTCATCCTACGTATATTAACTGACAAAAAAACAGTTGATGAAATCATATTGCATAAAATATTGCTGTTTAAACTGTTCCACAATATTTTAAGCGATGTTATTGAGAAATTTTTAAATAGAAAGTATTATTTTAAATATAGCGGTAGTTAACGAAAAAATTGCATTGTTATTCCTAATGTCTTTTTAATTTCACTTTACATTACTCCGCGCATCGTTTATCCATAAAAAAGAAATTATTAATAATAAAATGCCTTCGAAAATAGTAGTTATTCTAACAGATATGTCACGCCAATGGCCTTACGGTGCTGAAAACACCGGTTCTCGTTAGATCACCGAAGTCAAGCAGCATCGGGCGCGGTTAGTACTTGGGTAGGTGACCACCTGGGAACACCGCGTGCTGTTGGCACATATCGGGCGCGGTAGCCCGGTGGTTTGCGCGCTGGATTTGCACGCTGCCACAACTGCCACCATGTTCATGCGGAGTACGATCACGTTAAACATGTGGGTCCGTAAGTCTTTCCGAGAGGTTGGTGGTAGGGGAAAGAGGGTACAGTCCCTGTGGATGCCTCCCCCACTGGGTTCTGGTCTAAATTGGGAGCACTTTCCGGCCATCCAAACGGTTATACCGTTCTGGTAGGTCGGATGGTCTGGGTCTCAACAACAACAGTTATGTCACATTATTCTTCATATTCTCAATTTACTTTTAAATCACTTCACTTGTTTATATATGAAGAATATTATTTATTCTTCGTATGTCTTTCTAATTTAGTTATAAAATACTTCATTTATATATATATATATATATATATATATATATATATTTATATATATATATATATTTATATATAATATATATATATATATATATATATATATATATATATATTTATATATATATATATATATATATATATTTATATATAATATATATATATATATATATATATACATATATATATTTATTTATATATAATATATATATATATATATATATATATATATATATATATATATATATATATATATATATATATATATATATATATTTATATATAATATATATATATATATATATATATACATATATATATTTATTTATATATAATATATATATATATATATATATATATATATATATATATATATATATATATATATATATATATATATTTATATATAATATATATATATATATATATATATATATATATATATATATATATATATATATATATATATATATATATATATATATATATATATATTTATATATAATATATATATATATATATATATATATATATATATATATATATATATATATATATATATATATATATATATATATATATATATATATATATATATATATATATATATATATATATATATATATATATATATATATATATATATATATTTATTTATATATAATATATATATATATATATATATATATATATATATATATATATATATATATAAATATAAGAAAATTGCATGAAGCTTGAAAGCTAATATCTCCTCACAAGTCACATAGCCGTTACAATAATCTTCGTATTCTTTTCAATTCAAATCCTTTTACATATAGTGTGAAATTTATATAAAAAAAAATAACATAAGAGAATGTCGAGTTTGCAAATTGCTTAGGATAAACACTTAACACTCTTAGTTTCACGAGAGCACAAAAAGTATTAACAACAAAAGTGCCCGTGTTTTAGCGCTTCATTGAAAAAATGATTCATTCGTATTCACAGATGCTCAAAGCATGTAAAACCATGAAAGTTTAATCATTTTATTTTACATCCTACACTACAATAAATTTGCTACACATAAACTATTATTATCGGGAATGTAAAAACAGAATTTATCTTACATATCACGCAAAAATTATGAAAAAAAACATTAATTATATTGTTACTAGTATTGTTTTCTAGTATTTATAGAGAGACGCGAGCAAACGTAAACAAAACACCGGTCTCCACGAGAGTCCAGAATTCTCGGAATTTATGTAAGCCATCTATAAATGACAGCTCGATAAAAAGGGAATCAAAATAAACAAACAAAATGTGAAGCGATTCCCGTTCTTCTGAAAGCTACTGGAAGCAGTTCTCAGAGAAGCCAATCATGGACCGTGACGTCACGCCGGTAGAATTGACGGACAGGAGAGTTGCCATATTTCCGAATCGATCGCCTATTTGGTGAATACACGAGTATTATATATATGAATTTATTGCAATCACCTGTTTGTTCACTAGTAATAAGCATTAGCATTAGATAGATACATATTTGGAGGAATATATTTGCTTCAAACTTTTTTTAATTATGTTATGTTATAGAGAATATCATAGAGAATGCTATAGAGAATATTAGAGAATATAGTAGAGTGTCTATCTGTTTTTCTATGACTATGCTGACATAGTTTCTAAATTATAAATAACTTTTTAAAGCTTTTTAATAATGGGCATACATATTCTGATGGATGGGAGTATATTTCTAACCAACTTCATTCATTCATACAGTAAAACGTATGTAATGTAGGATGTATGGGACTTTCTTAGACACTGTAATTAATTTGCTTCTACACTAGGCGAATAAATTAACCTAGAACAGTATTCATTTACATACACATCCAAAATCCTCAAAATAATGTTATTGTACTTGAATCAATATCACATAAATTATAATTTAGGGCTTTAGGGTAACTTTGTAAACAACAGGCTCAAGTACTGATACATAAAAGTTTTACTAACTATGCTGTCTCTCTGGCGGGCGGGTGGGGGGGGACCAAAACTGGAGCGAAGAAGAGTATTTAGATAGATGTTTAATAACTAAGGCCTTAATTTCATTAAAGCTCAAAACATTAAATTCAAAATATTAAATATAAATAAACTAATGTTATAGGACAGCCTAGTAATATCTACAATCTCATAAGTTATATCAAACAAATACAAAACTCTTTTTGACGAGCTAATATTTTGAAATGATTTTTCCCTATAGACTTAACATTATCTTATCTGGGACCGCAGACAAGGGCGGATCCAGAGGGGGGGGGCACGGGGGCATGTGCCCCCCCCCCCCAGACGAGCTAAGTAAAGACTAGGAAAGGTCGATATTTTTCAAAATTATATTTTTATAATTATTTTCAAAATTATATTTTTATATTTTTTAAAATTATATATTTATATATTTCAAAATTATATTTTTATATTTTTTAAAATTATATTTTTACATTTTTCAAAATTATATATCCTCTCTATATAGCAGAAAGCTCTTTATCAACGCTACTCCGAATTAAAACTTACCTGCGCAATACTATTTCGGAGAGCATTAATGAACATCAACAGAAATGTATTGTTTACAGCAGAAGAGGTTTCAGGAAGTTTTTTCGCGCAAATTTAAAATGAAGTTAAATTTAAAGTACATGTAAAGTGAATTTGTTTAATCGTTTAAACAGTAAATCTGAATAATTTTTACTCTATTTTCTTTATTTTCTTATACACATCACGTAGCCAGTCAAACCCGTGTATAACGAAGTCGGAAACAACGTAATTACGGTTTCAACGAAAAAAAGATATTAGGCTCTCTCTAGGCTTTACAGCATTACAGAAAATGAGCCCCCCCCCCCCCCTCATAGGCTTTACAGCATTACAGAAATTTTTTTAAACGAAATAACGGAAATATCGAATTATTTTCGGCGTCATTTCGTCTGTATTACAAACTGTATAAATTACCGGAATTCGTGGATTTGGCATTGCCGGGCACCCCACAAATTCATCTTTGCGTATGCCACTGGACTATATTGTGCCCCCCCCCCCAGAATGGTTTTCTGGATCCGCCACTGACCGCAGATATCTCAGCGCATAGTTCGAAATTTAAAATTCGGGTTTTTTCATAACCTGAGCATGATTGATTCAAGCTATGAACAAAATTTTATTCGATTTGGTTGTTTTATTATATCAAAGAAACTCTATTTTTCACACATTCTCTCTCACACTCTCTCTCTCTCTCACTGGCTCTCTCTCTTACTCGCTCTCTCACACTCGCTCTCTCTCTCACTAGCTCTCTCTCTCTCACTCGCTCTCTCTCTCTCACTCGCTCTCTCTATCACTCGCTCTTTCTCTCACTCGCTCTTTCTCTCACTCGCTGTCTCTTTTCCTCACACCCTCTTTTTCTCACTCACTCTCTTTCTCACTCCCTCTCTTTCTTACTCCCTCTCTTTCTCACTCCCTCTCTTTCTCACTCTCTCTCTTTCTCACTCACTCTTTTTCTCACTCACTGCCTCTTACTCCCTTCCTCTCTCTCTCGAAAAATGTCCGTGTTGCCATACTTACTCAATAGGTGTTGTAACTATTTCCTTCGCGGGCGTCCATAGGGAAGAGCAAGGGGGCATATGTTCCTCCTGGGCATTCAAGGTTACAAAGACAGGTATCAAGCTAATTGATATTATACGTCTTATTCTGTAATTTGCCACCTTCCTCCTGGTAAAAGTTCTATAAACACCTATGATTCGACTAAATGTCTACAACTGCCCAGAAAGCCTGTAATCTATCTTGCTGCCCCAACCGCGAAGGGGTCTTCGTACCGCCAACAGGTCTTCGTACTGGTCAGTCAATACTCTACAGTTGAGTTACCAGGACGAATTTGCAAGCTCTTCATTAGAATCCGGTTCCTTTTAGGCATTATTTCGATTTCTAAATTATGGTGTCATGGAAATATATAATTACTAACACAAGTTGTAAAAATAAAGTTCTTTATTTTAATATTAAAACCGTGGGGATATTTCCGGGTGACATCGAGAATACGCAAAGAACAAATATAGATTCAAAAATCTGATGCGGGCAGTACAAAGCTCTTCTAGAGACACATACCCACATTTCTCTCTATATAGTCCGTAATAAATCCATTTATGTGTTATTGCACAAAATAAACCTAAAATAGATATTCATTCAAAAATACATAAAATTTGCAGTTTTTATTTATTTTCATTTTATTTGTCGACTTAGCACAGTTAAATATAGTAAAAAAAAATGTAAAATCTGAAATATATCTCGAGAACGGTTTTGATGTGAATAACATCTATGTTTAAGATATTTCTGGCTGAAATCGGAGCGTAAAGACAAATGCGAACACTTTGACCGCTTATATCTTCAAACCTTACTTATTTCGAAGAAAATAGGGTACAGATTATGAATGTGTAAAAATCATTTATAAATTTGTTATTCTGAACTTTTTTTTCGAAAAGATAGAAAGTTTTTCCGAACGAGTGTATTCCCCCCCCCCCCTTACTTTCATTCAAAATATGTTTTAATCTATAAAAGATAGATATAAATAGTAAGTAATAAAAATGCTTTCCTAGATCTATAATTTGTTTTTATAAAGTTCATATAGTTTTCGAGGTATTGAGTTGTCAATCTGAAGATTAAAATTTTCCGTTTCTTTAAGTTCTTAATGCTTATGTCTTAAATGCTGAAAATGCAATCTATAAACCATAAGGAGTAATCTGTAGTCTTTTGAAAGCCACATAAGAATATAGAATTTGATTTTAGCTACACTGTAAAATATTCTGTGCAACTTTTGCTCATTTTTTTCCGCCTACTTTTTTGATAATTTCACTAAACTATCAGAAAAGCCGCAATTAAAGGCGTTCATGAAAATTCCAGCTTGATTTCGGAAATATTCAGCTAATTATCGCCTGCCAAAGCGCTATTTATACACACACACACACACACACACACACACACACACACACATATATATATATTATAACTATCAAGAACCTTATTTCTAATTACGAACATCTTATTCCCCTGAAACTTTTAGTAACATGCTTGCAAATGTTTTATAGTATAGAGTTTTTAGTTTTTGAACTATAGTTGTTGAAATTTCTAAATTTTAATATTTTGACCTGTTCAAGTTATCCAATGGCAGCTCACTGTGTTTCCTACTTAGTGAAATATTGATGCACAAGCACGAGATATGTTATTTTGCTTTCAAGAACTTAGGAAGTGAAGTTAACTTGAGGATTCTAAATACGTTTAATGATGTAATAATGTGGTTTGAAGAGAAAAATTAGAAGTATGAATTCCAGTACGTATTTACGTTTAGACAATTTACTTTAGACAAGTTTATAGAATCCCCTGAATCTTAAATCTCGTCAGAAATATTGTATTAATTTATATGTCGCCAAGCAAGTTAATAAAATAATTTGATATTGCATGAAGTCTATATGGTTAAGGTATCCAATTGAAACCGGAGTATGAACTAAAAGTGCTCGAGCTATGTACAGATTGTGAATTTCTAGACCGTTGAAAACCTTACAAGGATATATAATTGGATTTCAGATCAGATTCTTAGTTTCCGAAATATGGTGGTTTCGATAAATTAATATTTTGAACTATTTTTAAAAATTGGTTCTAATTTTGATATTTTAATATTTGGAAATGTTTTTAATATGTCTAAAGAACCAAACCACCTACAAATAATGATGTCATTCACGTAAAACTATTTCGCGGGAGCCCTTTGGTTAGCGCGCTGGAGTTGCACTCGGTAGGCCCGGGTTCGATTCCAGCCGCTGCCAAAACTGCCGCCGTGTTCACGCGGAGTACGATCACGTTAAACATGTGGGTCCGTAAGTCCTTCCGAGAGGTTGGTGGTAGGGGAAGGAGGGTACGGTCCCTGTGGATGCCTCCCCCACTGGGTTCCGGTCTAAATTGGGTGGCACTTCCCGGCCGTCCAAACAGTTACCTTACACCTTTCTGGTAGGTCGGACGGTCTGGGTCTCAACAACAACAACGTAAAACTATTTCAGCTCCATCGGACTGTAGCCACTGCTGATTTTTTCCTAAAGTAATAGAGTTGGTCTTATTTGTTCTATCATAAAGAAATACCCATAAAATTCATAAAACAAACATTTAATTAATACATTTAAGTTTATTTCGCCTTTTATTTTAAAGTAGTATTTAAGTTTGCAGTATTTAAACTTAGTAACCAGTATTCAAGTTTACAGTATTTAATCTTAGTAACCAGCATTCAAGTTTACAGTATTTAATCTTAGTATATAGGATTTAAGTTTATAACATTAAAGCTTAGTAACTAGTATTTAAATTTGTAGAACTTAAGCCTAGTAACTAGTATTTAAGATTGTAGTATTTCCGCTAAGTAACTAGTATTTAAGTTTCTAATATTTAAGCCTAGTAACTAGTATTTACTTTTGTAGTATTTAAGCCTAGTGACTTATATTTAAGTTTGTAGTATTTAGGCCTAGTTGTAAATTAACACTTTAATAAAAAAGTTGTAACTTGTTAGGGTCTGACCTGACGTTAAGTCGATACTGTGCATATTTTTAGCCTTTTATGTCACTGGGGCTGTTTCTAAAGAGACTAAAAGGCTTTCCTCCAGTTAGTTCTCTGGCCTCGGTGTAGAAATCAAAAATCCGGCTCCGTTAAGTTCTGTTCCATAGTCGATACAATAACTAGGCAAAAAAAAAATTCTGTATCATCTGAGGGATTCTGAAGTGTCTGGAAAGACAAAAACACATTAGGCAATTATTATATAGATTTTGACGATTTTTAAGGTCAAGTTTTAAAACAAAATATTTTTTTCCAATTCATAATTTTAAATGTTATCAAATTTTATGTTCCCCAAATCATACCACAGATCAGCATCAGGATAATGCATAAATGACTTACCTACCAAATTTTATGAAAATTCGTCAGATAGTTTATGTGCTTGGATCGATAATAATGATACATTGCACATTAATATAATCGATAATAATGATACACACACAATTACATACATTGCATCGATAATCTTGAATATATTACACGGGCATATCAGACAGACACGCAGATACGCGCACACACATACGCACACACAAGCACAAAGACGCAGGATGTCACGCTAAAAATGAGGGGACAAAACGAATATGGCAGTCGAAAATTCGAATTCTAATTTTCGACCCCAATCTAATATTTCCCCTATACATTACCATGCATTGTATAAAAAGTAATAAATGGCTATAATTGAAATTTAAATGGGTTCTAGATTTAGAAAAAAAAATTAGGGCGAATCTGCAATTCAAGACCATTCTTATAAAAATCAAAACAAGAAGATTTATCAAGTAAATTGGGAGAACACGACTGGAGAAAATATAAATTCGAATATTATTTCCCTTTTCTGTTCACATTCGGTTCAATTATTTTGAGTAAATCTGCAGGACAAGACAATAATGAACATCGGCTTACTAGTTTCTGAGAACTCGCTGGGGAACTGAAACGGCTTCAGAACATAAACGCCACCGATTTCCCACGAGATTCAATATCGTAGCTATGGTATTAAAAAAACATCATTTCCTGTGAAATTCAAAACAATCCGAATTCAGAGAGGTAAACTAAAAAACGTGGAGTGAAATCGTTTTTGCATCTTTTCACTGCAATTTCGTTGATGACTCCGGTTCAATGGACAACACTCTGAATCACAAAAACAATTAGGAATGCGTTTAAAAAAGCTATTTGAAAACGTTTAAGACGTAACGATCCGTCTTATTGGAAACATATGAGGTGATTAGGATTTCTATAAACAGATTTTGGTGGAATCAAAAGCTATCAAGGAACGTTTACTTTTTTTTTCTTTTTATCATTCAGTGAAGTAATCAGGGATAATACTCACAGTCGATATCATCTACATTTCTTGAAATTCCATACTCTTTTTCTGGATTGGTCCGATATTATCAGTGTCAGAACGCGGCCATTGCCAGAAATTTTTATTAATGTAAGACCCCGGCGGTGTGCCTGCCTCGAAATGATGTTTATCTAAATGTGTCAAAGACATGAATTTGGGCCACTTTTACAAACAAAATTGAGATAATTTATTTAAAGATCATTTTTATATCTTTGCATAAAATTAACAATATAATTTCAAAGAACTCTAAATTTAATTTGAAACTTTTTTAAGTATGGATAAATAAAACGGTTTATCCCCCCCTTCAAATAATTAGTTGTATATGTCTGGAACAACTATCGGATCAAAGGTTTATACTTGCAACAGTGTATTATCTTTATATAAGGAAAAATAAAATTAGATAAAATTGATCAACTCAAGAGTGTTCCATATTGAGTTCTCCTGCAGTAATACACAATATTCATTGAAACTAGGTGATAATTCGCTAGATTTTCACTACCTCATGTTGTTGTTGTTGAGATCCAGACGGTGCGACCAACCAGAAAGGTGTAAGGTAACCCACTACCTCACGTAGAGAAGACGTGAGAAAAATCAAAGAAATCTGGAGACCTTAAATTTGCAATTCGACACCAAACAATACTTTCCCTACACATTATACTAGGTATGTAGGGAAATAAAAATTAAACAACACCATAACCCAAGATAGTGCCATAATGTTTTGCTTTCAAAACAGGTAGTTCATACATTGATAATAACTTTATCATACTATTCTAAAGAGAAAACATTACGTTCTCCAAAATTTCCGAATTTCAGATTTTGACGAATAAATACGTTATCAAGACCTCCTTAACCCATTTCAAAAATTTTGAAAGTGTGTGGCTTGTGTGTGTGTATATATGTATGTGTACGTGCTTGGTTTATATGTATATGATTGTGTCTGCCAGCGTTGTGAAGAATGAGTTGAAGAATGAGTTGAAGAGAATGAGTTTGAGTCTGTAGGAAAAGTCGTGCGCTGCCCACATCAGATATTATTTTTTCTGATAACAATTGGGAAACAAATAGGATGAAACACTGTGGAATATGGTTGTATAAGAGCGTCAACTAAAACTTCACACACATTTTCTAGAGATTTTTCACTACTTCTGGCAGAGACAAGCGTGGGAAAATTATCTTCCAAAAACGTTAGAAATATTCATTATTTGCGAACACCCTGTATGTATTCCTACGCACACAGGCGTCACAAGGAAGATTTTTTTTATTAAAACTTCCGCAAGCAAAAATTGTGTAGGTATTCTTTGGGATTCCGAATTGATAACCTGAAAAACCACTTTATAATTTTTCTGCTTAGCGATAACGTTATATAAATAACTATTTTTTAAATATAATATACAACAGAGCCCGCATATAGTAAAGTTGCAGAGGACAGGAAAAAATATTTATTATAACCGATATTCGTAGTAAGCCATAAAACATTTAGGTAAAGATAAAGAAATAAAAATGACTTAACTGACTGCTTATTATGAAATAACAAAATCATTATATTAAGCTTGTAATGTATTGCTCTTTTGTTTAGGCAGAAAAAAATCTGCAACTTTCCTTTGAACCTTTGAATTTACAACACATTTACAGAGCACTTTTCCCATTACATCTAAATTGTTACTGCAGTCAATGAGTCAATTGTCACAGCAATTTTTGATGATATCCTCCTCCTTTTTTAAATTTCGGTTTCTTTAGATTTAGATTCATGAGATGAATTTTCCCAACTGAGTCCATAATACCATCAGTCTGTTGGGTTTCTGGTTCAAAATCGTCGTTTGCAGCATAGTCATCACAAGTAAGATCTCGTGGCAAAACTCTTTTTGTTGTAACCTATTCCATATTAAACTATCTTCATACACAGTATTGAAAATGGATTGCTGGATTAGTTCTAAAACCCAGCATGTTTCCAGCAGTTTTCTTAGAAATTTTCTTCAGAAATCTTCTAAGAAAAACTTCAGCAGTTTTTTTCAGAGAACTTAATATTGTTTTCTTCAGAAAACTTTATATTATTTTCTTCAGAAAACTTAATACTGTTGTCTTCTTTTCCCAGAAAATTTAAGTTGATTCAACTGTCAGGAAAACAGACCATGGAGGCATACAGAACGTTTCCCAAGAAGATCTCAAAGTCGGTTGAATTCTAGATAGAGCGATTACTTTGAACTATTTTTATATTTAATTATTATAATTCTAATTTTATTATAAATTGTACTTTTAGTAATAGTGATTTACAGGATTGAAATAAGTTTCATAAATTTGTTTCAATTTGAGAAAATGTTGATCTTTATATATAAAAGGGAAAAACTTATCTGAATGACTAGAGTGTTATTTTCCTAATTAGGTCCTTTCTAACCATTCACATTCTTTCTAGCATCCTCTATCCTTTCTAGCCTCTCCCATCCATGCCATTTTTACCAGTAGTACGACTCCCCCCCCCCCCCGCGGAAAAATACAAGGTTCCTTTCATGCAGAACAGTAATAAAATCCTCGGATATATTAAATTTCTAATCAAGAATTCTTGCATCAATTTACAGAGTCCACTTCAAAGATAAGAGCTTGCAATTTCTTCCCAGTAGCTTAACGGTACAACGTTGTCAGGCCAGTTCTAAGATCCTGGGTTCGATTCCCAATTGGGGCTGCAATTTTTTTTTCAAATTCTAATGTCATTTTGCTATGAATTTTGTACAAGATTGTAGATTAATGGTTTTCTGGTGTCATTTAATTAACTCTATAAGTTTCGTGTATCATAATACTAAAGGGAAGCTATTAACTGCGTGACATCAATCTTATAAGCAATAAGATATTCAACTGTCGATAACTGTATTTCAGAGTGTTTGTTACTTCCTCATTATCTTTGATTTATTATTGACTTATACCCTTCAAACTTCAGATTACAATGTGCCAAAAAATATTTAATTTTTTATCAGTTAAACACACTACCTATCTCCCAGATTCAGTTTTTATCACAATTATCAAAATACTCTACCCCATGCCAACTTATCTGTATCAATGATCATCTGAAATAATTTAGAGATTTCATGGATCCAGATAGATTCGGTTATGACCAGTTCTATTAACATCGTTTTCGAGAGTACAGTCCAAACACAATGCGCAACTACAACGAGGTATTTCCCTAGCTAGTAGTCATCAAGTTTAGTACCAATAAACCGTGTTAAATAATCTGATGTAGGCAACACATGACTTTTCTTATATAATGCAATGAATTTGCTACTTTTACAATAAAAAAAAGGGTTTTCTTATAGTAGATATTTATATTCTTTCCAAGATATAGAATTTTCGTCAATTAGTCGTCATTTTCATTGATTTAGTGTCATTTTTATCCATTTGGCGATATTTTCGCTAATTTGGCAACATTTAAAAAAGTCGCCAAGTTGGCTACATTTCACCAAATTCGGCGCCAAAATCTCGCCAAGTGTTATGAGCGGAGAAATAAATTATTCTTATAGCAGATAAATAACTATTGGCGTTCAAATGCAAAAGTATTACTCAAAGTATCTTTTCTCATGAATGGAACGAGCTAGATCCACGAGAATAATGTCACCCAATTTATCGAATGATATTACATATGAAAAGTGAACATGTTTCTCAACAGTTAATATATTTTTTTAATTTATGGGATTTTTCGATAAATCTATGTAAAAAATGTACAATATCGCAAGAACAGTTCATGCTAGCGTTCTAAAGTTTATGTCAATCGTTTCTACAGGAAAAATTACATAAGAAATGTCTGTTTGCCTAACTTTATTAAAGGTTTTAATTTTTTGATGATTTTTTCAAAATTTCACTCGAAAATTTAGGGGGATCTGAACATTCGATTACGTTTAAAAACAATAGGCTTCCAGTATTCACGGATTGTGATTTTTGTACAAAGTTTCATTCGAATCGTTCTATTTGTTCGTGAGATATCGTCTCCACAGACTCACTGATACACACACACACAGAATTAGAAATTCATTGTTTTTCATAGGAAATAATGTTAGGAAAATCATAACATTCAAATAATTCGAATTCATATCATAAAATTGAATAAACATTTGATCTAGTTCTAGCTTTTACATAATGTGTCTACACATAAAATATGATAGCATTATATATATGCACACAAAATGTGATAACATAATGTATCTACACATAATATGAGATAACATAATATGTATCTACACATAAAATGTGATGCATTTGTTTTTGCGTTATCGCATCCATCACAGGCAAACACATTTCCAGAAGTGATCGGAATGAGATCAGGAGGTCTTAAAACCTGCTTCTATGTTAAACTCTTGAATTTCTAAAACTTTAGGGAAAATAATGCATTGTACAATTGCGTAAGAAAGTAAGAGCGTTCTTATGACTCAATCTTGTTGAAAATTAATAGTGTTTCTGTTGTTGAAATTAAGCGTACCAAATTACCCGAATAAAGAAAGTCTAAATAGAACCTCCCCTCACAGCAAAGATCGTCACATGTGTGACAGTGACGTTGTAGTCACGTGGCACCTGGATCACTATGTGACATCATATTTGTGACTTCTATTCGATGTTACGTATTAGTAACTTCATTGTGACTATATTCTGTGACGTTTCCACAATTAAATTACCACGTAACAATGTGACGACATTACAATGGCAATTACAATGTGACGTCACAAACAAGTTAATATGCGACGTCACAAACGAACATGAAAATGACCAAAATGACTTCGCCGTGACCTCAATATGACATTGCCGAGACGTACTGCGACGTCCCAAAGTCACAGTGTGACATAAATCTTACGTCACTGTGAAAAAAAATGCTGTTAGGGTCCTTGCGAGATGCGGTAATTTTTATAATAAAAAAGTATCGGATTAATGAATTACCAAAATTGACATTCAACGTGTTTCAAAGTATTGTATCAACAGCAACTGTAGATATCAGAAAATACAGGGTCGATGCACAACGCCATCTATTAGAGAAGGTACGCTCTTTTTCTCTTGAAATAACCTCCACAAATATTTCAACAAGAAATGACTGGGATATTTATTTCACACACTAACTGATTTCCGAAGTTATACAAAAGGTGGTGTGCAAATTCTGACATAAAAATATAGTTCTTTTTTAAACCACGGTTTCAGCGTATTTCCTGTAAACTATCTTTGCTGAGTAACCAATTGACCTGGTCCGGTCATTCCTCACAAACCTATCAATAAATCGCTTGCAAAACTTTTCAATTAAAAAAAAAAAAGTAAAATTGATCTGTCCAATACATAACTTTCTGTGCACATAATTGATTTGATTTCGATAATGTGGGAAAACATTTATTTATTTATTTAACGAGGGATCCCTGACCCCTGTTAGCTACCCTCCCCGATTTAGGTGTATATATATATAGTATATATATATAATATATACATATATATATATGATGAAGGGGGTGGGGTAGAGCGTTTGTGTGTTGAGATAGATGGATTTATAGGTGGTGTTGGCGTGAGGTGGATTCGATTGATTTCACATAAGGTATTACTTTTGAATTTTGATTAATTTCTGTGTCTTTATTTTCGGCAATTACTTTAGTCGCAAGGACTTTCTATGAACGGTGCCGGTTTTCCGGGAGTGTTTGCCGCGGCACTCAAAGCATGCTTTTAATCGGGGAGTGGGGGTCACCCCCCCCCCCCCACACACACACACAACCACTTTTTGGTACTGTTCATTCTTTCATTGAATTTTATATAGTGCATAAATTTGTTATTGCTGCTTTGCGCATACTCTTTTATTGTTTAACTGGTATACATTGCCTTATTGGTAATATTATTCCAAACATTAGTTTAAAAGTTTTTAAAGTTTATATTTATGTATATATATATATATATATATATATATATATATATATATATATATATATATATATATATATATATATATATATAAAATATATAATATTATATAATATTAATATATATATTTATATATATAATAAAAATTTAACAGTAACGAAATTATAGGGTTGAGGGTTTATAACCTGGTTGTGCTTCGCCACGGAATATGATATGCATTACAAATTCGTAACAGTACTAAATTACCTTGAGTGTGCTCCACTCTACCTTCTGATACCAGAATCCATTTTTCAGTAGCTTCACCTTTTTTCCCTTACAAATTTTGCTTGAATAAATTTAAGAAATCTGTATCATTGGTTCAAATGATCACAAATATGACATGTTACCGTTCATTTTAAAGGGCTCAAAACCTTTCGATTGTTACCAAGTTTGGAGGGCAATTTTCCCGCCAGAGGGGGGCTAATGACGTCAGGAACACACAAATTGTATCGCGGCTACCTTTTACTACAATGTTTGAAACTGTTAAGTTTCGTGATCCTTTAACCATACCATCACATGAACCCCCCCCCCCCTTTTTATGCATAATTATGCCAAATTTTGTCTGCAATATTAAGTAAATATAATATTTCGAAGTTTTTGCTCGAATTTCAAAATGTTCTACCTAGTTCTAGATTTTTTGGTAACAAAGCCGGATAAAAAGTTTCGTAAAAATCCATTAATATTTGTGAGAGCTATCATGTGCACACGATATCAATCACAAACAGAAGGACATCACGCTAAAAATAGTTAAAAAGTGTTCGAAAAGTAGAAAATGGGATCAAAATCTCGAAATCGAAAATTTTCGTGAAAACAATACTTTCTCTATATTATATTAAATAGTATGAGGAAATAATAAAACTTGATTTTAAGATGCAGGTAACTACAATTACCAAATATAAGTAGACTCTTATAGCAATAAACACTCTTGCACCTACCCACAATACAATAAACTAAAGCATACATGAAATATACATACACTGATATGTTTAAGTATATCAGAAATAATATATGTTAAGCATTTTTATATGGCATATAACTGTCGAAACTAATTTCTAAAGATACATATAGTTATATACATATTTGCATGAACGTACTTGTATCCAAGAATACAAACGTTCGCTCTATATCTATATAATACACACAAAACTTAATACATTTAGTTTACTTTGCAACAGGGATTTAATAACAACGTTTAAACATATTTGGTCTTTGATTTTAGATTTTTTGTGAATTAAAAATTTTATCCATTAAAAAAAATGACTCTTCTGTATTTTCCATTCAAGTCTAATAAAGACATACCAAAGACTAATAAACGTCATACCAAAGACTAATAAAGACATACCAAAGACTAATAAACGTCATACCAAAGACTAATAAACGTCATACCAAAGACTAATAAAGACACACCAAAGACTAATAAACGTCATACCAAAGACTAATAAAAACATACCAAAGATAATAAACGTCATACCAAAGACTAATAAAGACATACTAAAGACTAATAAACGTCATACCAAAGACTAATAAAGACATACAAAAGACTAATAAACGTCATACCAAAGACTAATAAAGACATACCAAAGACTAATAAACGTCATACCAAAGACTAATAAACGTCATACCAAAGACTAATAAAGACATACCAAAGACTAATAAACGTCATACCAAAGACTAATAAAGACATACTAAAGACTAATAAACGTCATACCAAAGACTAATAAAGACATACAAAAGACTAATAAACGTCATACCAAAGACTAATAAAGACATACCAAAGACTAATAAACGTCATACCAAAGACTAATAAACGTCATACCAAAGACTAATAAAGACATACCAAAGACTAATAAACGTCATTCCAAAGACTAATAAAGACATACCAAAGACTAATAAACGTCAAATGTACAAATGACTGAATCCCTACATTTTATGAAATTTCGTCAGATCATTTTTAAGCTAGAGGGGAGCCCCACACACACACGCAGACGTCCGACCAAAAATGGTGCTTTCATATTCTACAGTACCCCAAACGTGTAAATCTATCAAAAACTCGAATTCCAATTTTCGATCTCACTATAATATTTTCGATATACATTTCCATATATTGTAAAAAAAGAAAAAAATTTGATGTGAGCAGCACAGGACTTTCACTACAGACTCAAATACATTTTCTTATTTTTTTTATTTCATGCTGCATTAAATTGAGTTAAATTGCAGAAAATATTATACATTCTTTTCTGATATTATATCCAATTTCCATTTCCAGTATTTCTTTGTTTCATTTGGTAACTTAATGCACTTTAAAACCTTCAAAATTCCCGAATAAAAATAAAATATCTCAAGAACTGGAACTGTTCATCATAAAGTCATGGTTATCAGTCCTATTCGCTTTGCTGTCAAACATTACATGGAGAACAAGTATTTAATTGATATATTTCAGCAATTTTGGTCATTTATTTCAGATTTTCACAATCTTTGATGGTCATTTCGTAAAAAAAAGACACATTATTTTTTTTCTCGAATCGCACCAAAATCTAACCAGCGCTTCAGTAACTCTAAAGCGACTTATTTACCAAATTTTGTGAAATTTGGTAAATTAGTTCTTCAGCTAGACGGAAAACATACGATTTTTGCGGGCCATTTCATAAAAAAAAGACAGATTCCTTTTTTCCCGAAGCGTGCCAAAATGTAATCAGCACCAGGGTAACCTACAAGTCACTTACCTACCACCAAATTTTAGGAAATTCGGTCAATTAGTTTTTGAGTTAAAGTGGATGCATACATTGCACAGACAGAAAAACACACATACACACACACACAGACGTCATGCTAAAAATAGTTTTTTTTTTCGTGTTCTAGGGTGCTCGTAACGTGTAGATTTGTCGAAACTCGAGTTTCGATTTTCGACTTGATTACAATACTTTTCCTATACATTCATTACTATGTATTATAGGGAAAATAAATTTAATATAATAAACGTTTTACTTACAAATATTTTTGCACATACTCAGATCTTCTTTTCAATGAAATTTCACATTTTTGAAACACCATTTACTTAATATTGAAATAACAGCAGTAGAAAGTTTAAACTTCAAGCCAGGTAGAGCATAATGCCTATATATATAGCCATAATAAAAAATATCAGTCCGTATAAAGGCGTAACATCACAAATTAAATTTTAATTATAATACTATATTTAGTATTTGCTACATACTAAATATAAAATCAATTCCACTAAAAAAATAAATACGAAAAATCACATATTTTTTTACTTTATTAATTTGTATTTAACATATTTGCACTTGTAACTTTTTAACATTTAGCTCTCTCCCTGTATATATATAAATATATATATATAAATATATATATATACATATATATATATATTATATATATATATATATATATATATATATATATATATATATATGCACATATATATACATATATACATACATATATATGTGTGTGTGTGTGTTTGAAATGCAAGACTATTTGTTTATGCTAAAATTTGGAGTTTATAAAACTTTTAATTCAAATGAGAGACTGCTATATTAATAAACATTTTCAAGCGAATGAGTTTAGGTTTTATTATTTCACTTACTTTTTTGTTCTGTATTTTATATAGAAAACAGCCTATGAATGAATAAAATAACAATTTGAATTTAGAATATTGGTGTAAGCAATTTTAAGACGTATTTTGCATAGAGTTTTCCGTTTTGGAATTCCGTTTTTATATTTCAAAATACAAATTCATATGCATATATCTTAAATGCAATAAAAAGTAATAATTTATAATTTAAATGAAGTCTTATTTTGCTTATACATAAAATTGGACAGTATTTTATTTATAAATAAAATTTTAAGCTGTTATTTAATAAAATTACATTTTCAGGTAAACAATTTTAGGATTTATATTTTAAGTTTTTCTTATAAAGAGTTATACAACATGGAATTTCATATTTTAAGTCATAACTATTTACCGCCTTTACATTGTAGCTTTACTTTTCATTCAATAACTCATTGTGTTACACTCTTATTTACTTAAAAACCACCCATAACGGTCCCATTTCTAGCTACTTGCACTTTTATTAACTCCTAAATATAAAAGTCACGTATTCTTAAACTTTATTTTCCCATCAAAAAAGAAAAAAAACTCTCCCCAATTCCTTCCACTACAATAAAGCTAAATAAAGCCAACAGCTCTTCGAATTCGGGGCCGGATGGTCAAAACCGCATACCAGCTTCGCCAACGCTGAGCCACAGCAGGAAAAAATGTGCGGCAACCCTGTCCGTGGTGGAAGCGTACAGGTAGAACCGAAAAACTGGGTTCATGTCCCGGCCAAGCAAGACAACTACAGGTTATAGCATCCACATTCTAGTTCTGTAACAGACGCGGGCAGCGTCAGTACCTACTTTGAGAGCCGGCTTCGAAGCTGTGTATGTGGAAAGCTTGGGATTTTTCATCGCTTACTTGGATTTTGTTATCATCCGTTACTGAACTGCGGCTGCGCGGTTTTGTTATCTCTTGGATACCGGCGATTTGAATAAAAGCTACCTTTAAAAGTGCCCTTATGGATAATCTTGCGAAAAACGTTAATCGCTGAGCAAGGTAATTTGCTACGAGGTTCTTCCAGTTTGGTTTTTGTGATTCTCATTTCTCTGCTGAGTTTTAAGCGTGCTGTGAATTCGCGTTGTGTGAAAGAATTTAACACCTGCGGTGCAAAAATGATTTGACACAGGACATCGCGTTATTTTTCGAACGCCACAGAGAGGTGTTTATACTTTGAATTCGACATTTTCGAATTCCTGGAAGAAATTGTTCTTTTCAACCAGGTGCTTAAATAGATTTTTAATTATGTCGCTTAGCAATCCGTTCACTCCTTCCAATATGAAACATAAGTTGAGCAAACTGTGGAACAAACGATCAGTGACTATCACAGAATATGATCCCACTTACAAAGTGACTTATTTGGGAAATGTCATTACACAGTGGGCTAAAGGTGATGGCTGTGTCGATAAACCTCTAGCCACTTTGTGGAAAAATTACTGTGCCAATGTGAAACACGAAATCACGATGAAGCTCACTATTAGTAATTCTGGACTAAAAGCTACGACAAAGGAGCATGGATTGACAGAATACTGGGCTAACAGAATTACGTACTGTGCAGCCCCTGCACAGTACCCCAAAGTGTTCTGCTGGGTGTTCCGACATGAGGGTCGCAGGATGAAACCAGAACTGAGGTGTCATGCTGTTTTGTGCGACAAAGAGGACAGAGCTAAGAGAATGGCCGCTCAGCTCAACCAGAGGCTTACTCAAGCCCTACAAGAATTCAGGAGGGAGAAACTGAGCCGTCAGAAAGCTCGTTTATCCCTTGCTAACTCTTGTTATGACAATCCTACAATTCCACGTAGAAAACTGTTATTAAGTACGGGTTCTACCAACTTCAGACCACCCCTGGAACGTTCAAAGAGTGCTCCTAAATTGACTGCAATTGACGAAATTGGAGAAGAAGAGGAGGAAGACGACGAAGCTGAGTTAACTAATCTTGATGATGACTTCGACGACGAATTTCTGACAGGTTCTGTTATATCCGAAATTGAATCCACATCTGACATTGTGCCTGATGATGGTGACTCTCTCTCAGACAATTACTTGACAAATGGTATTGAAACGGATTCGTTTGACTCCGATTCAGTGGACGATGTGCCGAACACAAGACGGAGACAGACTTCCCTTAAGCTTATAGATGAAACTGTAGACGAAGAGGATAATGTGTCTGACGAATCGGGTTATTCGGAAGAAAAATTATCTTTTAAAGATGAAAGTATCAGTTCTTATAAGATGTGACAAAAGCTGCTGGATTTTGTGACATTTGAAGGTAATCAAAATGAAATTATTGTCTTACCGCAGGACTTTCATTTTAAGTTTTAAGACTCCAAACATGTACGAAAAGTTTTGTTAAAAAAATTCTTAGATTTTTAAGTTTTCATATTTTTCATAATCTATACTATTAAATTTGAATTAAAAAGTAACTTTTGTAGATAAATACATAAGGAAAAATATATCTTGATAATACAAAATTTTAAAATTATTTACTTTTTTTAAGTGGTACATAATTTTTTAATACATATTTTTAATTTTAATTTTTATAAATTTCAAATTTATACAGTATTCAAAAATAAATTCAATGTTGATTCACTTTTCAGGATATATATTCTATATAAATTGGTTTTTAATGTAAAATCTAATGTAATATTTGAAGTTGAAATAGAATTCTAAATCCTATTAATACTGCCTTGAGTAATTTACATTGGTTTAAAATTCGTACATTTTTGGAATCTTATGTTTAGGGTTTCTTTGTACAAATAAGAAGAAATGTTTTTATTTGATTTTCGCAGGAAATTTATTTTTTATGTTCTTATTACTTCCTTTTTAATAATTCAGAATATAAATTAACATTACGTATTGATTTTTTATAGTATTTAATTTAGCAGTCAATAATATTTATGTAATGGTCATTTTAAATTTTTTAGCATATCATAACATAATATTTTAATAATTTGTTTAGATGTATTAGAACCTAGTAAAACATAGATACATGTTCCTGGGACTAAATATTGTATATTTTGCATTTTATGGACATGTAATTCATAAATTTCTTGCTTAAAACAAATTAAGAATTCTTTTTGTGCGGTTTTCTTCAGGGATCTATGACATGTACAGTTTTTATTTTCTTATAAATTTGAATTTTGTAAGTCATATAGTGCCATAGAGGTAACACAAAATCAAAATTTAGGAAGACACCAACAGTTCAAGTTTGTGCAGAACTTTATGATCATGAAATTATAGAGAATAAATTCAGTTATGTTTTTTAAATGAAACAACAAATGATTCAGGTGGTTTTTCATGCAAATAACATATATCTTGTAAATATATTATTCATGTAGTTAATATACATAACAATAATTCTCTTACGAAATATGTTGATCAATATGAGTTGAGTTGTATAGTTGCATGCAGAGTATATATTTTGCCTTTCACTAAAATTTCTTAAAGTATTATGCATATATCAATAATTACGTACTTAGCAAAATACTTTATACGTGTGTTATAATATATGAGTCTTTTTAGAACGTATGTTATAAATTATTTAAAATCTAATCAAAAAGATATTTGGTAAAATAAGATTTATTTAAAAATTATTTTAATTTTTTACAAGCATTTTATATATATTTTTACATATTCATTTTACTTTTATATGTCGAGAGAGAAAATTAACGATTTAAGCTTTAAACTATAAAATAAACTACTTAAAGGGAACGTATATAAATAAGCCTTTTGGTCTCTTTCTTTTGGAAGATTTAACTTACGCGTTAGTCATATGTTTATTTTCAAATATTATCAGTTTCATTCAATAAGTCTAATTAAAATTTGATGTTTTATGCAGTTAAACAAAAATTGGGTTGTTTTATATATTTTTTTCGAAATGTAAATAAATAAAAATTTCATGCATATATACATTTTATTTGTTTAAATATTTTAAATGATGTTTGGAAATTAAGTACTGCCTATATTAGTACATAAAATTATGAAATGAAATTTTCAGAAATTTTAGTAGGTGCATTTTCTATAATTTTGCTACTTGCAACGTGAAATGTTTTTAACCAAATGTAAATTATGGCATATTTTTTCCGCTTTTTTATGCAGAAATGGGATTTCTTTTATTTTTAAATAAAAAGAAATGTTACATTGTTCTAAAGAAATAAATATTAGTAATTATTTTTTTCTTTCAGGAATCTATAAAAAATTATTGGATTTATTTCTCTTTGAAGTTGTCTTAAAAATTAGACCGTTTTTCGAGACATATTTATGTATATTTAGGAATTAAATTTAAAACTGTTTGTTATACTGAAATCATCCAGATATATTTCCATTGTTACTTGAAGCTAATATTTTTAATAACTTAGATTATTGTGATAATCACTATAAATTTTGATACGAAATACATTTTTTGGAAAAATTAAATTTATAGCAGATAAAGCACAATAAATTTTTCACTATAAATTTCGATAGAAAATATTTTTAGAGAATTTCAAGTAAATTAATAACATACTTTTCAATATAAATTTTGATAGTAAATACATTGTTTTTTACAAAACTTCAACTGTGTTAATAACAGAATTTGCACCTATGATATGGCATAAATATTTTATTTTTATAATTTTGAGTTTCTCTTTACTCTTTTGTTTGCTCAAGTCATGTAAAATATAATTAAGTATATGAAAATATAAAAAAAGATCAATAACAAATATGATTAAAAACGAATATACATCTCTGATGCTTAAGAAAGATGTTAAAAGTGGAAATATTTATTAAATAATATCAAATGGATTTTTCTGCTCTATATTAATTAAAGTTACTCTGAGTTACAATGAATAAATTTACACAATAAAGAATATTGAGAAAAATTAATAATAAGTAAAATCAATACAATCATATGTAGTGTTGTTATCGATGAGGGATAGAGTGTCCAGATATATATATCAATTAGTAAAAAGCGGTACTCGTCCCTGTTTTAAAGTACCAGCAACTGTGAAAGCAGATTTTAACTCTCTATACAACACTTTTTTTTTCCATTCTTACAGCTAACATTTTTAATTCGAACCTTATTTTATTTTATGAGATTTGTATTATCTACCAATATATTAATATAATAAGAAATTATCTAAAATAAACAATTGATAATGTTACCAGTGAAAGTATACATCAATTGTTTAGACCAATGATATATAAATTTTCAGTGTTAGATTAATTATTAAAAGTATTAATGACAATAAATAATAGTTCATTTAAACGCTTCATGTCAAATATGAAATAAATGGAAAAGAAACGTAAACAAATACGTATTTTCAATTTATGTTATATTTATTTCGTATAGAAGAGAAAAATAACATCCTTCGCTCAGTTAAGTCTGGTTAAACATATAATGCATTGTAATCAATAATTTAATTTTATAAATGCCCCAGAGTAATACTGTAAAATGCGATAAAAAGTAGTGAAGGATTGTCACTAGTAGAAATGATTGTCAGAATAAAACATGGAGCAGTGTTTGAAAAAAAATTTCAGAACGCCAAATCCTGTCATCTGGACACCCTATACCCAGACACATAATGAAAGTTTTTAACATCAAAATAACTTTTATTAAAGCACTTTATTCTAAATTGAGCATTTTCATACAAGCATTTAATATTCAGTCTGTGCATTTTGTACATAGCATAACAAGTTGATACCTCACATTTTGTCATTGCTATATTTTAGCTATCATTGTTTTGTATTATATTGTCATTACTCACCAAAGATCATTCAATAAAGTTGTATAGTTTTCTACCTGAAATTTTGTTGATTGTTTTATTTATATTACTACTTTTAATGATAGAATTTTTTTTATATTAGAATTCACCCTCTCATTCATTTCTTCTTTTAAGAAGGAGTTTGGATTTATCAGAAGATAATTTTAAATTTCCAACCCTTTTTATATTTTGTGCACGACTGATGTATACTTTGTAGGGAATTTTAAACTTGTTTTTATTATTACTAGTTCATTGCAACACAAATATAAATAGTAAAATGTTTGTTTTCCAGATTCTATGTCTACCACGGAGGAAGCACATTTTTATAAAGTTCAAATTAAGCTATCCTATATATGATAAGAGTAAACTTTTAAAATGGTTGTGTAAATTATTACAGGAACGTCGATAACTATTCATTTTACTATTCTAAATATCTAAATATGCATTTCCCACAGGGTATCTATTCCTCAAATATCGAGGTTTCTTATCCCAATTAGGTATTGTTAATGGTATTTATGTGATGCGTGGCACACATTTTATTTACGCAATAGTTTAGAAATGCATTTCTATACTTCAACCATGATTATAAAAACTTAAAATGTGATTGTTGAACGAATTTTTAAAATTTATAAAATTGAAAAGAGAAAATTATAATTCCTAAAGTACTTAATTAATTTTGTAGAAAAATTAACGGACATACGTTTTCTAAGTTTATTAATTTCTATAATAAGAAATATATTTATTTTTCTGGTACAAAGGAACCATTAAAAATTCTAATTTTTAACGTTTAATATTTGCATTTATTCATAATTCTAAACATTTCAAAAATATCTCAATCATGAAAATTCTAAAAAAAAAAGAAAAACATGCTAATTAACTAGAGTAATTTATATCTAAAGAAATGTTGAAACATTTTCTCTTTTTTATATTAGTAAAATATGAAAGGGAGAAAATTTTCCAGATAAAAACAGATAAATATATTTGATAATTTGTTTCACATCTTTAGAACAAATATATATATATATATATATATATATATATTAATAAATATATATATATATATATATATATATATATATATATATATATATATATATATATATATATATATTTAAAGCTGTTAACAGCTATAATAATGTTAGTAACAGCTAACAGTTTTGCAACTGTTAGCTGTTGACAACTAAAAGTAATTAAAGAAATATCTCAATTGGTTTTTACTTTCCTTGCTTAATGGAAGTATTGTTTCCTTTTTTATTCAATATTGGCTAAAGTCATATGGGAATTAAAATAAGTTTTATTTTCATTTTATCATATTTTAAAAAAATGTAAGTTCTTTATTTTTAAAATCTGGTATTGGCTAAAGTCATAACTCATAAGTGAATTAAAGTAAGTTTTATTTTCATTTTATCATATTTTAAAAAATGTAAGTTCTTTATTTTTAAAAACTGGTACTGTCTTTGCTTCCTTTAATACTTTCATATTGCGATTTTTTAAAATTTGTATAGAATATTAGACTACAGAGGTTAAAACTTTTATTGCTACTGTTCATCTGATATGGAACGAAAACTCATTGCAGCCTTTCATCATAAATAAAAAGTCATCAAAGAAATAGAAATTTAAATTTATATGAATGATTGTAGATGAATTATTTTTCTGGTGATGTTAAAGTCTCGGCTCAGCTTTGTACTTCGAAAACGATTTTTTTATAATATGTGGTGTTTAGAATTAGTTATAGTGATCTTTTAAATAACATGACGACTGTTATATGCAGAACTACAGAACAAATAAGTTTGAAAAAGTCATATATTGCACAATAATTTTGGTTTCACCTTTTACTTTTTCGTTGTATAGAGATGTTTTGCCGAAATTTTTTAAATCAGGGTATTAACGGAAAAGCACATTCTAAGACCTCCTGAACATATTTCAAACCGTTGGAAAAGTGTCCATCTGCGTGTGCATGAGTATGTGAATGAATACGTATGTATATGTATTGTGGACATGATAACTCAAGAACAAATGCACATACAGCCAAGATATTTTTATGTATGGATATAATGTGTACATTCTTTCATTTGGAGAATATGTACATTCTTTCTGTTGAGAAATGTGTGCATTCTTTACTTGGTAGAGAAATGATAGTGATAGTTAAACTTATGAACAAAAAATGGGAGTTTCGATCACGTTATGGATGTAAACGTTAATAAAGATATTCATATTAACACATTAAACGAATGCATACAATTCATTGACGTGACATACCTATTGGCAAGTTGGCAAAAATAACATTTTGAAGAAGTTTTACAATTTTTTTTTAAATTAATAACTTGCGAAGAAAAATTCATAAAATGATACTAATATCATGCCAGTATTGGTCCAAAATTGACAGTCAATATTGTACCAATATTAGAATGTGGACATTTTGCCTGTATTAACCCGATATTGCCTGCCAATTTTGGGCCAATCTTGGCATGATAATGTGCATCAAATATTAAGCCAACTGATTGACTTAATTGGCTGAGAATTGGAGTCAATATCGGGGTTTCATTGGGAATCTTTCCAATGCAACACTAATATTGGCACAATATTTTAATTCTAATATAAGCCAATAAATCTCCAATATTGGCATTTCGTTGAAAATATTTCCAGTGTAACGCCAATTGGAACTTATATTTATCCAATATGTAGCCAATATTAGCTGCCGACACATCCCCAATACTGGCATTTCACGTAGAAGCGTTCCCAAGGCAACACTAATATTGGCGTCATATTTTAATGCAAATATTTAGCGTATTTTAGCGACCAAAGTATCCCCAATATTGGCATTACATTGGAAATATCTCAAATGAATCGGCAATAATATATATAACCGATTAGCTCAATATTTGACCAATACTGGCCTGCTACTGGAATATTTTGTGTTGTTATACTGTTTGATAGTTTGATACAAATGGAGCAAAACAGTCCGGATTGTGAATGTATATGAGAAAGTCGATTGGAGCCCCCAAACTGTAAATATTTAAAAATATTTATATATTTCAATATTAAATTCAATGATCTTCTTTATATATATCCAAAAGTATTGAATTCACCGCCAGGTGTCAACTTCAGAGTAGGAATTGAAACAACGTTATCTGACGTTATCTAAGAACACACAATTTTTGTTGCAAACCTTAAATATCAAATTTCACAACTCAAAGAAATTCAGATAACGGGATGAAATTTTTGATATATATATAATATCTAGTGATTTGCATGTAATGAATAAATCTCATTTTTAGTAACCTCATTTTTATAACTTAAATATATTTTATCAAGAAAGGTATTATCCCTAAGTAATTATAAAATTGACATTTTATTAAGTATGCCTCTGAAGTATATGGATTTTTACAGTTTATTACTATTACATAGTGCTTAAAACATACTGAAGAAACTGGGTTTAAAGGTGTGGCACATATATTCTTCTTTATAAAGTTGATTGAAATTTTAAATTAACTTTATATATGAAACATTTCCAATTTCTATACAATGTTATTATTGCACACACTAGTGTTTAATTTATTTATATTTTGCATGAAGATAACACTAAATAAGATCCTTTGTATAGCAATATGTTTTAAATAATTGTTTTTAGAGAAAAGTTTCTTGCACATAATGATATTTGGTTTAAATTGTGTAGAAAGATTAGGAAGTAGTTTAAATTAGACAGAAGTATTCTCATTTTACGATTCATATTCACCCAATTTATTTTTTATCACACACCGAATAAAGAGCATTGTTTATACAATATTTTTGGTTGGTTACCAAATAACACACGTTTAATTCAAAACAAGTTCAACATGTCCGAGTGTGAAGTCAGCTTCAATTCATAACAATAAAAAATAAAAATAAATGTTCGAAACTGCTGCATCTTGTTAAATTTTGTAAAAAGTTTCGTGTAATACAGAAGGTTAAAAAGATAAGTGTGTATCGGCTTCACAAGCGAAAAACAAAAAACTTTCTTCGGGACAGCAGGACAGCACAACCCACAATCACCATAGCAAAATTGGCATCTGTCCAAACAGTAAAAAACGTTAATCATTTTTACACCTAATTCTGTTTTTCAGGTGGATATTCTTATTATTTCTTAATCGAACGCCCTTGTTAATTATCCCTTCTTATCTTCCACTTGAAAATCTCTAGTTTAAGTCTTAGTTGTTTATCTTTTCATCTCGCGGAAGTTTTTATTATCTCTATATTATCTCTTATCTCTCACCGTGGCTTTGGACCCCCAAATTTAAGGGGCCCCAAAGTTTACTATAATAATCTAAAACTTAAATAAAGTAACAAAATCATAGAGTGAAGCATAAGAAAATCCAAACGAAATGAATGTTGTACGATTTTAATTTCTAAATGGTCTATTTTCTTTAAATATTTCCTCACTGTTAAAAGCGTATGTAAAATTAAAATATTTAATAGATGCCTCTAAATCCAAATAAACCTTACACCCTATCTTCCATATGACAAGCTCTGACTCCACCATATTTGTTGATAGCGGACTAAGGTAACTTACATAACTTTCAAAACCGCTTGCTTCTATCCCTGCTAGTTGTTCTTTTCTCTTTCGTTTACCGTTTATTCACAGAATTCTTCCAGTTTTTCCTTCTTCCATGGTTTTTACTTTTCATTTCGTTTCGTTTGTTAACATTTATCCGCCTCGGCTACTGCTGCTATTCCATCGGCCGTTGGTGATCACGCTCTGTTAAGCATAAGTTGGACTGTTCTGTTGTCCTGAAGAAGAAGGGTTTTTTTTTTTTTAAATTTAAAACTAGTTGACACCCTTAGTTTTCACTTTGTGCTATGTTACACGAAGTTATCTATAAATTTTATTAAAAAAAAGTAATTTCCAGCCGAACCTGTCATCTGCTACGTAATTTGTAAAACAATCGCGTTCCAAACAGCGCTTTTAGAGATAAAACCTTCCTCCACATGATCTTCAAGTTATGCAATAGCTGATAAATATTCATTTCTCGAGTGATCTGCAAAATTCCAGAGCTGTCGCTGTTAAACAAGAATGTCGAGTTTTGCTGCCACAGTGGAAAAAAAAAAAGCTCGCACTGTAGCAAACGATTAATTTTGTGCAAGCCTTCCTGCTCAATGTAAAGGTAATATAAATATGAATAATTTTTTGTCTTCAAAGATGACGCAATATTTATTGAAATCGCTACAATGTTAAATACTCTTGCTTTAATTTACAGACTCTTATTTATAACTGCAGATTTCATTCATATTCAAAACAAAATTGTATTGAATTATAACAGACTATACCTTTCAATCCCTTCTTTATGCTAGCGAAAGGATTGCCAACATTTTTTGTACCTACAGTGAAGTGGTTTTACTTTATGTATACTTTTAAAGCAGTTTTATCTATTTAATTTTAAAGGTAAAATATTTTATTAAAGGTCAATACTTTTAAAGGAGTCTTAGCTATATAATTTAAAAGGTAAAATATTTTATTAAATGCCAATATCGACATTATCACTTTGTGTGAAGAAAGCATAAAATGGTTGTAAAGTTTCAAAAAATGTTGTGTCGATTCTATGAATAACATATTGGACGATTGTGTTTAGTATAATGATGAAGAAAATGAAATCTGTTCTGACTAGTCTGATCTTGATAATGTCATATTTGGCAACTACGAGATTATATAGAAACTGAACTTCTATGAATTATTTGGCAAGACATAAACAAAATCGGATGATTAAAAAATGATATCCTAATCTCTATACGTATAATAAAAGGAACTAGCTGAATTCGCCATTGACAAAAGCCTGAAAAATTGTTCTGTAATGGCTAGCGCCGGTTAATTGGCATCAAATGATTTTACATCATTTTATTCGGTACATGATTTTAGACTTGCCTTCTGCGCCAAGAGATTTGTCCACGTAATTCGATCGTTTTACCGTTTCATTCATTTGTTAACTATAAGGCCGTCAACATTTTTTTACAATTAAGTTTTAATTTTGGGTGTGTCTTTAAATCCCCTAATAAAATTAATTTCGCTCCTCTTAAAGACACTATTTCTCTGAATCGTTGGGGGGGGGGGGTGTTTATCACACATATTCTATGCGAATGCGTCTTGGTTATATTGATCAAACAAAAGGAGCGCTTTAATTTCGTATTAAGGAACACATAAGTCTCTAAATCTGCAATTGCTGAACATTCATTAGACTGTAACCATGTTTTTAATTTTTCCGTAGCGAATGTCATTTTTACTCTTAATTCCATTTTTGAATTGGATTTTCTTGAAAGTTTTGCAATTTTTTTTAGTCCAACTCCCTTATAAATGATAATTATCCTTTCTCCTCTTCTGCTTGAAAATCTTCTGTTTAATTTTTCGATTTCGCTAGCTTCCTTCTTTTTTCGATAATTTGCATCCCTTTTCTAATCTTTTTGTTACTCTTTTTTGGTTACAACCGTGTTCTTTCTTTTCTTTTGTTTGAAAATCTTCAATTTAATTTTTCGCTTTCTCTAGCTTCCTTCTTCTTTTTCTGATAATTTTCATCTCTTTCCTGATTTTTAGTTACTCTTATTTTGTTTACAACCGGATTCAAATATCTATTTTTGTGCAATTTTCAAATAAAAATTTCATTAATTTTTAGCGAATCGGCACATTTTGTAACCTTTCGGGGTACTTTTAATGTGAATTCGTACCGAGTACGCAACTCAAACCAATCATTCCTCGAATAAAACTCAACAATATTTATTTCACCAATCGTACCTCCTATGAAGCTAATCGTACGTTGATTTCGCTGTGAATATTATTTTGTATATCGAGATCCAAATATTATTTAACCAAAAACTTTGTTTGGTTTTGAAAGACAAATGGTCACTAAATTGGGGTTTGGTGCGAGTTGCTGATAGGGATCAGAGCCCTCTAGTGTTAAAATATTTTGCCTTCATTTTATGAGTTTTCACTTGATTAAACTTGCAGGGGTGTCTTATACACGAACGGTTATACACGGTGCATACAATATTTATTTCACGCTTAGTTCACTTCCATGTAATTGAATAAGTCTTATAAGTTGAAGGTGGACAGGGCTCTGGAAAGTAGAAGCAGTTTGGGAAGGAAATTATCAAAACTACTGAGGAAGAACGACTACACCGGATACAATTAACAGAGCAGATGGTAATGACACATCTGCTATTGTTTACTGATGTGGACTGTGCAGAAGTAATTGTAATTGCGAACATTTTAGGGTGCTCTTCATAAATATTGTACAAGTTAATGCTTGAACTTCATATAAAAATCGGCAGTGGCTGCCGAAATGGTTTTTCGGGAAAACGCTTTTCTTTGTGAATGGTTTGTCCTCGTTATACATTTACAAAACAGTTCAAAATATTAAAATATCGAAATTAAAACCACCTTTTCAGAATAGCTCAAAATATTAAAATATAAAAATTAGAACCACTACATTCTGAAAAACCTAGGGCCTGAACTGAAATCCAATTATATATTCGTATAGAGCTTTCAAAAGGCTATAAATTACTCACACACTGTCCATAGCTATAGGTAAAATATAAAAATCTTACCCACCTTTTCAAAATAGCTCAAAATATTAAAATATCGAACCCGATCAAAAATCCAATTATATATTTTTGTAAAACTTTCAAAAAGCTACAGATTACTGGCAAACTGTTCATTCTAGAACTTTTGGTTTTTTGAGATATAAGCATCACAAACCCTAGAAACGGAAAAAATTGTAAGAACTTTATAAAACAAAAACAAACAAAATAGTAATCTAGATACAGTATCTTCTACTAAACATTTCTGTCGCTTCCTATTTATATCTACTTTTTTTCTTGTAATTTAAAAGATATTTCGAGTGAAAACTCTTGAAAAGTGAAGTGATGTAAAGTGAAGCAAAAACTCACTCGGGCAACTTTTTAATTTCTTCAAAAAAAAATATAATTCGAAATATTAAAGTATTGAAATTGTTTTTGTTTATTCTTGAATTGTTTTTGTATATAAATGATACCCTATTTCCTACAAAACAAGTAAAATTTGTTTGCATTTTTCTATCTATTAGGTTCGGAGATATAAGTGTTTACATTTTTAGTAACGCTCCGATTTCAATCATAGATACTCCGACCATAAATGTTCTTCATATAAAAAAAAAATGTTGGACATGGTTAAATATAAAAAAGTTATAAATGTATGAAAATAGAATATTGGAAGGGTTGTTATAATTCTTCGCCTTTAGTTCAGAACTGTTTTTAAAATAATTACGGTTTCCATAATAAAACAGATGGATCGACTATTTGGGACCTCGAAAAAGTTTTCCAACAGAATAAAGAGTCGTAGAATGCAAATAACCAAAATACACAGCAACAATACACTTAATATTTCTACATTTAAATACACAGCTTCACAGTGAAACCCCATAACAAAGCTTTGCAAAAAATATGGAAAGTACTGAACTATAGTATAAATCACCACACCCGAGTATTATGATTTCATTCAATTTCAAAATTTCTTGACTTAGGGATTTTTGCAATTTTTCTGGTAGAAATTTCGAAGTAAATGTTAATTTCAACGTAAATATCGGGAATATTCTAAAATTATTGTTTTGATGAGTTTTTTGCTTAGTTAGCATCTCGTCGCTTTTTATAAACTGGTGGATAGCAATGACTACAAATCCGTAAGCCACCTATTATGCAGAATGGCCAGTTAAGCAATTTTTTACTTATAGTTTCAATTTATTTAAATTTTGTTATTAATTTGAAAATTTACAATAGGTTCCGAGTACAGAGAGACTATTTAGACACTACTTACAAACGGTTTTTTTTTTTTTTATCTCCTCTTGAAACTACCGTAATAAAAAATATTTCACCATATGCTTATACGTACAATAATCTTTTACTCTTCTTTAAAGAAAACTGTTAATACACTGCTTAAAACAATTAGGAGATTATTATGATTTTGGAAATAAATTGCGGTGGAGCAAATGTTTTGTTGGCTAATATATTATGATCCATGGGTATTGCAAGCTATTAGAAAAGAAAATTACCCGCATAACAAGGAATAATTAAATTTTATTCTTGTTTTTTGTCAGAAAACAAAAAAAATGCACATTCTGTATATGTTATAGAAACGAACAAAAAAAATGTGATTTCTCGGATAAAAATAAGTTTTAATAAGAGGTATGGTTTCCTTCTGACCGAAAGCAGTGTTGCACACCTGTGAGGTATCCTTTCTGGTAGGTCGGACGGTCTGTGTCTCAACAACAACACCTGTGAGGTATGGAATCAATGAGGTTATCAAGGAGGGATTGGGGTATTCTCCCCCATTCCCGTAGAAGAGCGGTTTCCAGCTGCTGAATTGATTCTGGAGGGGATAAGCGAGCAGCAGTCTTTCTCCCTAGAATGTCCCAAATATGTCCGATTGGGTTCATGTCTGGGGAACATGCTGGCCAATCCATTCGAAGGATTCCTTCGTCGAAAAGGAAATCATCTTCTAGCCGAGCACGATGTGGCCAAGGGTTATCCTCCATGAGAATGAATTCATCCCCGATTGCTGCGAAACCACAAAAGGTCTGAGGACCTCATCCCTATATCTCTGAGCCGTCAGTGATCCATTTCTGATGTTGTACAGTTCGGTACGGTCATTAAGAGATACCAACTCAGGTCATCACTCCTCCTCCTCCAAATTAGACACGTTCATTCACAAATGCAGGATTATTCCGAGTGCCAAGTTCTCTCCAAATGCTAATCCATTTATTGTCAGCTTGTACACTAAAGCGCGAATCGTCTGAGAAGAGAACATTGCCCCATTCATTTCGTCTCCATCTGAGGTTGCTCTTGTGCCTACCTTCTGCGGGCAGCATGGTGGCCTGCTGTTAAAGAAACACAAACCATAGATCTGCGAGCACATAATCTAACACGATGGAGTCGGTTTCGAACAGTTTGGGTTGAATCGTTGGTGCCAGTAGCCCTCCGAAGGTGCTGTTGCAAAAGAGTGGCGTTCATACTGCGATTTCTTCTGGCAATTATAGTATTAAATACCGGTCCTCATTTTGTGTTGTTGCATGCCTACTACCTTGCCCTGGTCTTCGGCTAATATTTTCAGTTTCCAAAAACCGATTTCATAGTCTGGAAATGACACTTTAGGACACCCCAAGGGCTTCCTCTACAACGGGTTGCGTTTGGCCCGCCTCTAAAAAACCGATGGCCCTCCAGGCTACTGATTCGGCCATGTTGTTAAGACATCGTATTCGCTGCTGCGAAGCATTCAACGCATGTCAATTGTTTCTAATCTCTTTCTACATAAAGAATGCTGTAGATCTCTTTTCACTCCTTATTTAAAGCGCTTAATTTTCACCGTCACAGACAAAATTTGCATATTTCGAAGTTTGTAAACGTGATAATTTTCCTTTTCAATCTCTTTTCTTTCATTTTTGTTAAAATACTAGTCGATTATATGGATGTTTCATACCGAACTCACAATACCCCCTAATTGTTTTGAGCAGTGTATTAAAAAATAATATTTCTTAATTTCAGTAAACTTCTGTTAATCCGGCAGCAAATTTTTCGGTACACCCTGAAGTTCGGCACACCTCTCGAACGGTATTTAGGTTCATTCGGCTGTATTGGTGTACATTCACTGTAATAGACTAAATGATTTTATATTCAGATCTCTGTTCATTGAAGTTTACTTAAAATTTTTTAATTAATGTAAATGTTTTTTCACCAACTGTACAGTGTAGTCCAGTCTGTGTAATGTTTTAGGGAAATAAATATCACATTTATTTCCATTACTTGTTTTGAACTAATTTTCCCCATTTCAATTTAACAGCATCCAATAATCCGGAGAATGTATTAATCCGGCATCACTAAAGTTCCGAACGTGTCGAATTATCGGAAGTTTACTGTACAATCGGCCAATAAATAAATAAATAAATGACATAAAATAAAATAAAATCCGAACACCGGTCATTATTCCAAATGCTTGGGTCGTACAGTCCAACCCAAAGCATGATTCAGCTCGAAATAATATTTACTATAAATAAATGTGCATATAAATTGCATAAGCTGTCGTCTTTATATTTAGTTGCTCATTATTTCTAAAAATTAAAATGGCAATATCCATTTCTTATGTCATCATAAGATTTTGCATGTCAATATTATAATAAATATAAATTTGTATGCTATTCTAACCATTAATACAAGATATATACACTGAAAACATCATTTTATATTCGTCTCCATATTTAAGGTAATAAAATGAAGGTCACTCATACTCTGCAATTATACCTTTTACTATTTCGTTAATAGGGCACATTCTTTACAAAAACATCTTAATAAAAGACTTGTGGAGTCCACAACTCGTGAATTTTAGGGACAGTTTAAATGTCGTTTCAAATCATCAAGATATTAATATTAAATTAGGTTTATTGACGTCACGAAATTTAGTGGCCTTGGTGCAACTAATTAATTTTTCCTACAAAGTTGGGTGAAAATAATTGTTATTTCATTTTTGTCATTCAAAAATTTATTTTCAATTTCTTCTTAGACTTACTAAATTAAAAATTCTATAATATTTATCGGCTTTAATTTTCGTAGCACTCAAATGCGTATCACGCATTAAATCATTAAACAAATATTAACTTTTTTCGTGCTTGACACAATTTGTTTTAAACTTATTGACTAAATACAAACTTTGAATTCTGAATAATATATACAGAGAAGCTCAATGCTATTTAATTTGACGCAACTTACTATAATCGATAATATATACATAAAACATTAAGATGTAATGTGGTTGTTCTGTCAACAACTTATTGGATTCGTTATTGCATAGAATCTATCAAATTGCAGATAAGGTCGGTATCCTTCCAAAATAATTCCCCGCTAAATAAACAGATCTCCAACGCTAACTATCACTAACATTTTATACAATATCTTACTTTTAAATATACCTACAAACCACAACATTTGCATAAAACCTTTTTCTTCGCAGTCATCGTTAGACCTTCTAAATACAATTAAGAAGTTTGAAATAATTAAAAGAAAATTATATCATTGCTTTTATTCGCAATGAGATAAAACAAATCTGTTGGACACCACATAAAGCCCCAAGGATGCAAATTTAGTTTTTCTTCAAGAGCATTCCTCACATTGAAGTACACGCATCTTGTTTAATATGCAATTTCACCATTTATTGTTGTCGGTTTCAACTTTTGAATGAAATTCGAAAAATTATTTTATATAATATATTTTATATAAATAACTTTATATAATTATTTTGTATAAATTATCTATTTTATATAATTAACTTGTTTTATATAAATAGCTTGTGTGTGGGGGGGGGGGATAATAGTAAACGTGAAGTTATATAACGAGAAATCGACATGATACGCATGGATCTAAGCTTAATCGATTTTCGAATTTGTCATTGCACTTTAAACAGGATTTTTTCCTAACACATATGCAATAACAATGTCTGATCACCCATTGCACAAATACCAAGAGTCCAAACTTTGTATTGCACCGTGATTTTGAAATTCTTCTGAGTATTTGCCATCGAAAATTGATGAATCTTCCCCAAAGGCTTCAAAATGATACAGTTTTGAATATAAGTCTGTATTTTAATAAGTACTGAAAGGTATGAACTAATATTTTGCACCACCCACACTTCTCTTCGTATGCTTTTCAATATAACTTTCATAATTAATAACATATATGGATAAATTTGAAAATCTGTCCGTATGTTTGTATGGCTGTCTCATCATCATGGAAGAACCAACCTCTGCACGAATTTGATGAAATTTTCGGAGTAGAGTTGAAATAGCGCCACTTAAAATTCATTCTACTTTTCAAGTTTCTAGGACCAGGGGTTATCGAGATATTAATAAAAACGCACCCCAGCGACCTTCTATTGAGTTAGCATTATGCAGACGATATTTATTTCGCAAAGTTATTTGAAAAAAAAAAAAACAAGAAAGATCAATCATGCTTAAAGCATTGATTATGAAACACTTTCCAACTTCAATGCAATTTTATTTAAAAAAAGTCGAAAATGCAATACATTCCTCGGTAATATTTTAAAACTTATCACAATACTACTTTGATTTATTATATTTGAAAACTTAAACCTTCATTGAAAAAAATGAACTTCATTTAAATGACGGCATTGAAATATAAATTGCCTGGTTTAAATATCTCTAAAATGCAATACATTCCACGGTAATATTTTAAAACTATCATAATACTACGATAATTTATTATATTTGAAAACTTCATCGAAAACAACTGAAATAAATTCAAATGACGTCATAGAAAAAGTAACACGCCTGGATCTCTCTATAAAAGCAGGATTTCATTCATTTCATTCATCACAATACTATAATAATTTATTTTATTTAAAAATTAAGACCATGGAGCTACAATTCATAAACTCTATGCTTAAAACTTCATCGAAAAAAATCGTCCTTCTGTTTATAAAATCAATTAAGTCCATGGAGTCTGCATGGCTGATATGAATGAAATCATTCATATCAACCATGCAGACTCCATGGACTGAATTATTTTGTATTAAAGAAATACAGTAATTCTAATACAACTCATTCTACATATTTTGCTGTTTACATTTTATATAGGTGAAAAATAGGCTTAGTTGTAGAAATAATCAAATTTGAATGAGAATTTAAACTCAAATATATTGTCATTGTGTTGTTTTAGTATGTAGATGCACAGAATTTAAGCAAAAATAAAGTAGTTTTAGGACGGATACAACACTCAATATGAATTAAAAAGAACTTTAAAAAATCACGATTTTGAAACAAGATGGATGCCATATATGATTTTGAAGTGGGTCATGTGATCGTTTCATAGCATGGTCACGTGATCGTTTCATATAAGATGTGTAATTATTATTTTAATTTTTATTTAAAACACTACAGAATATATTTCGCTGAATTTTTTTTATATATTTTATGGAACAATTTGACTATTACCTAAAATTTTCGAAGCAATTTGTGAATTTTAAATCCGCTTAAAAAATGTTTGAAAAATTAGGTCCCATAGGGCTCAATGTATTTCATTTTTTCAACCCGGGTTCAATCCAAAACTAATTGGGTGATATTATTCATTTATATTCCCATAGGTCCTACAGACCGTCTGAACAATATACTAAAATTTCATTTTGATTAAGTCATTTTTACGGCAGTTATCGTGCTAACGGACAGACAGACAGACAGACACACAGAATGAACAAAGTCATAAACACTTTTCAACTTCGTTGTAAAGTGTTAAAAAGTAATATCATGTTATTAAGCAACGGAATTAAATCCAATGAGTTGATATTTGAAAAAATAATATCATGTTGCCAAACAACATAATTACCCAATGAGTTAATGCAGCAGTAAATCTTTTTGATTTAAATAAATATATTTAATAAATATATTTTCGATTTAAATTTTATATGAATTCGGGGTGCTTTAACCGGGATAATCAGAATCTGTTATCAAACGTGGGTGTTGTTGTCCTTTAAAAAATCAAGTTGGTGCAGAATTTAATATGAAGGCGGACCGTTATGCAAATTTGGTGCTCATTTATATATAGCAGACATTATTACGAGTCTAATGATACATTTGGTTTTACTATATGACTCCAGGAGCTGGTGTTCGGATTTTTTTTAAGGAGTGGGGCGACTGTACATAGAAAAAAGATATACACTATACAAAAAAAAAATTTCACACAATATTATCTATGATACAATTTATTTATCCTTAGTAGAAATAATGTTATGAAAATTTTACATTTTGAATAATTCGAGTTAATCATACAAATTACAAAAAATTCCATCTATACTTGTGGCAAACCTAACGTGACAATAGAAAGGTATAAAAAAAATTGTAACCCCCGATAAGGAATATAGTCCAATGTGCTTAACATTTTAAATAGTTAAAATCTTAAATACTTTGCATAAATTTCAGGGTTTAGTTTAAATTTATCAGTTTCTAAAACTACATTTTAAACTCTCTGACCCTATTTCAATAAAGCATGTCTATCTCTTTCAAAATCAATGATCGTTCAAAATTGAAATTCGCTTTTCATTATTTGGCAAATATAATTTTTTGCATATCCAAATCTCAGATTTAAATACCCGTTTTAGAGATTAATTCCGCAATCCTTTTTGGGAAGTACTATTAAGGTATTTTGTAGCACAACAAAACATTATATTGAATCTTGAAATATCTAGAAGCTAAGTTATCAAACTATTTCATTATCACTGTCAGATTGATCAACCTGAATGGTATATCAAATAACAGTAGCAACAAATTCTTCAACATTTACAAATCCCAAGCTTCGTCTGAAAAGAATCATTGGCAGAGCCTTAAAATAACTACAGAATTAAAGCATTTCCGCAAACTCTCTGAGTTCCAGAACAGGAGCAAATTCAATATTTGTATAAAAAAGAGGATGAACATTCTTACTGCTCACATTATCTCCGATTTGTTTGCCGTAATGTGCAAACACTCAAAAGAAACAAATTACCTTATTAAATTTGAAAAATGGCATGCATGAAATCAGCAAGATAGACGAGAATTTGCGACCATTAGTCATTTTGGGACCTACATCCGCTTAGGATGCATTGAAGACCATTTCCAGATTTCCCATCCCTGCAATTATCTACTAGTCTGGAATTCCAGCTTCCAAAAAAGAGCAAGAGTCAAAAAAGAAAATGGCAGAAAATTCTCATCGTCCTGTTAGTCTCGCGTCAACAACGATATCCGTTAAGCCGACAGTTAAATGAAATGGTCGAATAGGAAAGAAGAATAAAGATGGCTTCCTGAGCTGAAGACTGGACCAGTTTCCGACCGTAGAAAAAAGAAAAATAACAAATATAAACAAAAATGAAATTTCTATAACAAAAACAGAAACGACCGCAGAAAAAGGGAAAGGAAAGTTACGACTGGTTAATTATCTTGCAGGTGGCTGTACAGGAAGAATATACTTTTTTTTTCTTTTTTGTTACACTGTTCTTTTTTCTGTTGCTTTTTGTGTGTGTCTTCCACAAAGAAACAATTGAGTACAGAAGAATCGTCTACCTGCTTTCTGAAACGCGGTGTTCTTTTGTGGGATGATTCATCTAATATTTTCACAGGATTTATTGGATGAGAAATTCAATTGAGTAAAGCAAACGGATGAACTTTGTAAAAATTCTGTGAAGAAATAAATGTCTGTCATAAAACTTTGAAAAAAAAAATACTGAACAAAATTATTAATTTTGGGCTACTTTTTCTGTGAATATTTTTATTTTAAATATCGAAATAATCGTCAAAAAATAAGAGGCCAAATTTTACTATATACATAACAGCTTTCACTCTAGTTAACTTTTCACTAGCAGATATTACTTTCAACCATTTTATTTTTAAATATTCATCAGAATAAACTGAAAATGCAATATTTTTCTTCTTCGACCATCAGCCCTATCCGAGCCTCCAACGTTCCCGTAACTGAGTGAACACGGACACAGTTTGGGCAGAGACGGAAATCGAACTCGGGTCGTCCGAGTGAAACCCCCGCGCGCTAACCACTGGGCTGTCCCACCCTTGGAAAATGTAACATTATAAAATATATTATTTTTAATTTCCATTTAGCGAACTTAGAAGCACCGAACTGAATACGTCGCCACTTTAGTTTGTGCTTTGGACGCCAGCCTAGTATCTTAATGTGCTGTAGTCATTTACTCACTCTTTGTTGTTCTAAACCTTGCCCCTTTCTTCAGCTCCTGTCTGAATTCTACAATTCCAGGACAAGATATGCACTGCCCGTCATTTATTCTGACCATCGTTGAATATCCGGTAGTTCAGGAGTGCAACTAGTCCAAATATTACAACTTCGCATATTGCTATTTTTTCTGATGTGGAGATGCGATTTCTAATACACCAGGAGCTCCGTAATGAGGCGTCTTAGCTTGGTTTGACTTAGAAGCAGGAAAATAAAAGAAAAGTTAAAACTCTGAGCCGAAAAATGTTTAAAATTTAAGATATAACAAATTTAGCACCGCTAGAGTTGTACCCGTCCCCATGCATGATATGTATTCCTATAGCGAAAGTATTTTATTAAATTACATAGCATTTATATTAAATGCTTATATCATAGATATATAAATTATAAATTATCAAGTGTATGCAAAATTTAATTCAAACAGTAAAGAATTTTTATAGTTTGTGTGTGTCAGGAATCTAGACGGGAAATGTGTTTTCAAGAATTTGAATTTCTCTCGTTCAAACGCAGCACTGATCCACTTCATCACTTCAAATAGAGGTCAGGTATATGATATTTGATATCTATTATATTGTTTAAATGCTTTCGCATCCTCAAAACTAATACAATAACAAAATTTACTCGATTTAAATTGTAAAGAAATTGACACAGAAATAAATTTAATAAATGAATAGTATTATATTTTTGATTAGGAAGTTATCAATCACGGCCATGTGATATGGTTGCGGTAATTATTGTTATTTTCAATTCTTTAAACCCACTGTTTTATTTTGAAAAAAATGATATTTTAAATTAATATTTTTCCGAATGTGTTTATGTGTTTAACTAATTGTTGCAACGGGATACTCATACCAGAATTCTTTATTTTTTTTTTCCAAATTTTACAAGAAACGTTTTGGAAAATCGATATTGTGGGTCCAAATGATTACAACTATAGAGTGTTAGCCTTCACTTTAACCTTTTGCTTACGGGTGGGACAGCGTCCATCCCAAAAGAAGAACCTCTCAAAAAGACAGGTATTTGACATACCCTACCCCAAACAGTTCGATCCTCCTTTGCAGGCATTGGTGTCCATGGACGCCTATGCCTGCGCTGTTCCACCCGTAAGCAAAAGGTTAAAGAGCTTGTGAAAATTTTTTGATTGATACCACACTTGATAATGTACCCCTTGGGAAATAACTTACCACTTAAAGGGGGGTTAATAACGTCACAAATAAAAATAAACTATATATTTGTTATTTTTCACAACAATGATTAAAACTATTAAGTTTCGTGATCATTGAGCTATAAACAAACCCTTTATGTCTGAGTGCGTCAAATTTTGTCCCATGCTTTCAAGTTAAAAAAATATAACACTTCGAATAAAATTCCAGGTTTTCGCTCGAATTTAAAAACATGTTATATAGTTCTAATTTTTTTTATAATAAAGCTAGATATAAAGTTTTATAAAAATCCATTAATATTTGTGGCTTCTATAGTATACACAGGAAATCGACCACAGACATCGACAGACAGACGGACATCAAAATCGAAAATTTTCGTGAAAACAATACTTTCTCAATACTACGTATTAGAAAGTAAAAAAAAAAAGTGGTACGGTTTCTTTTGCAACCATTTCAGCGTCTTTATTTAGGCGTATATTGGCTAAACGTATTTAGGCGTATATTGGCTTGGTTTTTGTAAATTGGTTTACAAAAAAAAAAAAAGTTTAGTCAACAAAGTTTATATTGCTTCAGATTTACCGGCACAAATAATTCTGCACAAGGACAGAAATTATTTACTTATTTAATTTATTATTAACTTATTTAAATTTTTTTTTTTTTATTTTCATGGGAGAAACACTTTAACGTTTTAATAGGATTTTTTTTAAAGCAATATTTTTTTTCAATACGTTTTCGAATTGACGTATATTTTAAATCACAAGCAAAGCCGAGTATATCTGCTAGATTTCCTATACAGTGCAATTTTTTAAAAACCTCTCACACTGCTCCTAAAGGCAGCTGAAAGTGAAAATTAATTTTAAGCAGACAGTATTGAACAAATATATAACAGTGTCAGGCGGAAGCAGAACGTGCTTCCTTCCTCAGCACAAGAACAGCACAACTTCCTTGCTCCCGAAATCGATTGTCATATGCTGCTTAATAACAACGACTTTTCTTCTACAACTACAATGTCTATTTGCGTTTAAAATAAATTAATAAGTTATTGATACATTCTAAGTTGAGTTTTAGATCAACGAGTTTGGATTTCGCAGAGAATTTTATTCCATTCGATTAATTAATTCCGTTTAGAATTTAAACAATCTATACGATATAAGACTTTCTCTATAAATTAACAAATCTCTCTATCGTGGAAGGAAAACAATTATACAAATTAGAGTTTTATTTTAACTCCAGTTTTTAAAATCAAACGATTCTTCATTGTTACTAATTTAAATGATCATATCATATTTCATGGAATTCGATTGAATTTTTTTTCCGATTGAAACCTCACTCCCTGTTGAAATGTAATTTTTTAATATCTTAAGAAAGGAGTGGTAATAACTTCTAATCAATATTGTTTAATAAAACAAGCATATGTGTTTTGCCATTTTTATAATTAATTAGTAATAATTTACCAAAGTGCAATTTCTTCTAAATGTATAAAACACAGTAACAGTTAATATAAGACAGACAAATCTGATGTGGGCAGCACATGACTTTCCCTGCAGACTTATACTACGTTCTCTTTACTTTAATTAAATTTAAATCATTTTTAATTCAATATTCGCTCTCATTTGGTAACTGGACTTATTTTCAAAGGTGGCGTAGAGAAAATACGAAAATACTAAAATATCTCGAAAACGGCTAGTCCTAGTGTAACGGGATTGGTCTTAGTCTTTTCTTCGTTATAATTTACGTATAAAACAAGCATTTAATGGATATATTTGAGCATATGTAGTTTTTATTTCAGATTTTGAAGATTTTTGCTGGCCATTTTGCAAAGAAGGGAAAGTTATGTTTTCCGAATCGTACCAAAATCTAATCAGCACCAGGGTGACCTACAAGCGACTTATCTATCGAATTTTCTGAAATTCGATCCATTAGTTTTTCATCTAGAGTGGATACAGGTTTTTGCAGACCATTTCGCAAAAAAAGGCGGGTTCTTTTATCCCGAACCGTACCCAAAATTAATCAGCACCAGATTCGCCCACAAGTGACTTACCTACCAAATTTTATGAAATTCGATCCATTAGTTTTTAAGTTAGAGTGAATACTAAATCTGCACAGACAGACAGACAGACAGACACGCAGACAGACACACAGTCAGACAGACAGACACACAGACAGACAGACACACAGAGACGTCACGCTAAAAATAGTTTTTTCGCATTCTAGAGGTCTCGAAACGTGTAAATCCGTCGAAAACTCGAGTAGCGATTTTCGGCATGATTCCAATACTTTCCCTATACATTACCATGTATTGCAGGGGAAATAAAAAGTATAAAAATATCAAAAAATTTATGAATAAGTAATATATATCAAAATTTATGTAAAAAAATTCACGGACATAACGACAAAATCTCCCTTTCTCTTTATATATACTGTGTATTTATTATAGGGACAGTAATAATTAATAACAAGAAAGATCAATCATGCATAAGCATTGATTATGAAACACTTTCCAACTGAAATGTAATTTCATTTAAAAATTTCTAAAATGTGATTCATTCAGTGGTAATATATTTTACATTATCACAGTACTACAGTAATTTATTATACTTAAATATTTAAAACTGTATCGAAATATAAATCATCTGATTCTTTATGCAAAATCAATGAATATTTCATTCATATAACTTGTATTCCAGACTCCAGAGCTAAATAATTTTGTGTGAAAAAAATTCAGCAATTCTTATGTAATTCATCTTACAATCGCTTGAGATATTTGCATTCTGCATATGTTAAAATTAGGCTTCCTTGAAGAAATAATAAAAGTTTAGGGATCATTTAAAATCACAACTATTGTAATTGCATAGGCACGGAATTTAGATACACAGATAATATATATGTGTATGTGTATGTACTCAAAGTATTGGAATCGTGCCGAAGATCGGAACTCGAATTTTCAAAGGATCTACACGTTTTGGGACTTCTAGAACACGAAAAAACTAGTTTTAGGAAGACGTCTGTGTGTGTAAGGGTGTATCTGTGTATGTTTCTGTGTGTCTGTGTGGATATTACATCCACTCTAATTGAAAAACTAATGGACCGAATTTCATACAATTTGGTAGGTATGTTTTTTGTGGGAAATCCTGATGTTCATTAGATTATAGTACGATTCGTAATAAAAGAATCTGCCTTCTTTGCGAAATGGCCGCAGAAATTGCCTTTATCCACTCTAGCTAAAAACTAATGAACCAAATTTAACAAAATTTGGTGTATAATATTTCAATAACCTACAAGTGATTTATATACCAAATTTAACAAAATTTTGTATATAAATCATTTGTAGGTTATTCTACTACGATTCGGGAAAAAGGAACGGGCTATTTTTGCGAAATGGCCCGCAAAAATCGTTATATATAAAAATAAAAGACTACGTGTGCTCAATTATATCAATTAAATTCCTATTTTATATGTGATTTTTGACAACAAAAAGAATAAGACTAACCCCATTACTCTAGGACTAGCCGTTCTTGAGATATTCTAGTTTTTTCGCGTTTTCGCTACGCCACCTTTGACAATAAGTCCAGCTATCAAATGAGAACCAAATTTAAGTTTAACGTGTAAATTCAATGTCATTTAAAATACTTATGTTGTGCAGATAAACTCAAATTATCATTGAATAAATAAAGAGAACGAATATGAGTCTGCAGAGAAAGACATGTGCTGTCCACATCAGAATTTTTAACAATATTACAACAATGATTTATAGAAGTGAACGGGGATTATTTTCAGGCCATTTCGAAAAAAATGTATGATCTATATTTAAAGATCCATCAAATTTTTGTCGAATAAAATGTTCAACAAATTTAAGCTGTGTACCAAATTTTAACTCTCTAGGACGTAGGAAAGTGCATTTAAAATGCCATCAATTAAATTTATCATGAAGAGTTATATAAAATTTAAAAAAAATGAAAAATTGCTATCTACTAAATTTATTTTAAAATATGAAGCCACTCCCATATGCAAAACGTTTACACAAATGGAGAGATATTTATTATATAATATCTCTCTCTTTCCTTTCTGGAGGATATCCCAAAGTCAGAATTTAATTGAATTCGTTTTTTTCCCTATATTAAATAATTTTTTTAATTAAAAAACTACTTAACATATTTTACTGAATTTTTTTTTATATATTCTATGGGATAATGTGAATATTTCCTAAAAATTTCGAAGCAATTCGTGAATTTTAAATTTACTTAAAAAATGTTTGAAAAATTAGGTCCCGTAGGGTTCAATGTATTTCATTTTTTCAACCCGGGTTCAATAAAAAACTAATTGGGTGATATTATTTATTTATATTCCCATAGGTCCTACAGACCGTCTAAACAACATACTAAAATTTCATTTTGATAAACTCATTTTTACGGCAGTTATCGTGCTAACGGACAGACAGACAGACAGACAGACAGAATGAACAAAGTCATAAACACTTTTCAACTTTGTTGTAAAGTGTTAAAAAAATAAACTTTTTTTAAACACATTTAATCCTATTGTCACTAAACAATTATTTTAAGGATCTTAAATTACATGTAACAAATGATGTTCTATAAGATACTGATAAAACACTTAACCTCCAATTCAAGGCTAATAATTTAAACTCTCCCATTACAATGCCATTAAAAAGGGAAGAAAGGCTAATTTTCTCAACCACCGTCCTTAGAGTGTTCCGTTCTTAAAGGTGTCAAATATCAGTGAATTCCAAATTACCACAAATGTGGAAAAAGCTAATTGTTTCCCAAAGGACAAGAGCATGATTAGCCAAAATTCGTGCTCTTATTCCTCGTTAATTATTCTAAATAACCCTGACACCAATTTTACGGTACTTTCTTAAGTAACGTAATAGCATAATTAAGATCGAGTTAAAGGAGGCGGGGGGGAGGGGGGGGGGTCATATTTAGCATTTTGAGGAATGATAAAATCGATCAAAATGATTGATATAATTTTCTAATAACGTTGTTCCGGACTCTGACTACACAAAGTAGTGAATAATGAAATGCTAAATACGGTAAACAAAGGTTGCTTGGAAGTTATTTGATAATTAGGTTGGAAATTAATTTTCGCCTTTGTGTAGTGACCAGTAATTAAGCCTGTCAAAAACAGGGAAACTGAAAATTAGGTGGCAACATTTTTTGATAAGTTTTACTTTGTTTAACAGTGCATGTCGTTTAATTTCGAAAGTTGGTTCAGTTAGGTTCTGCCCCTGTGGTCGATATAAGTGGGCAAAGTTTCAGCCTTCGAGGTCGTCGGGAAGTGCTTCTAGATAGTCTATAAATATTGACACCCCCATTTTTAATGTTTTCAAAATTTAAATTCCATACAACGGGAATATCTACTAGTATATAAGAAAATTTTCTTCTCTCCGTTTGTCTGTAACGCTTGAGGATAGATATATTTGGCGAATAATCTAGTAAAATATCGCCAACTTGGCAATATTTCACCTAGATTGATAAAAATTTCGTCAAAATTGCAAATATGACGCCACATTAACGAAAGTAAGACAACATCGTTGAACTAATTATTAAAATATCTTAATATAAGGACAGTATTACTTATTTAAGATACTATCAATATTGATTGATATATCGGAAGGATCGACAGACAGAAAGACAAAAGAACGTCTAAATTTTAAGTAGTGCCATACCAAAGCTGCCTATCACACTTTCACGAAATTCGGAGAAGCCGTTTACCCGTAATACTGAGACAAACACACAGAAAGATTTTCAATTTTTTCATATAATTTATTTTGAATTGAATCTGCTAACACCCTCAATTTGGTGATTAAAATTTATTTTCTACTAACAGCATACCCGTTCTTCGTACGGAGTATATAATATAAAGAAACTTATAATTCGCAATCATGTGCAAATTCTGTTAAAATATTAAATTTATTGCATCTAAAGAGAGATTTAAGAATATATGTTCTCACTATGAAAAATTATCTTCACAGGCAGATCTGAAGAATAAAACATCCTGGCCCCCTTTGCAAGCAAATATACAAAAACAAAAAAGAAATTGAATCAATATATGCAAAATGAAAGCATTAAAATTGTATAGGACCCGTACTACTTATATACGCGAATATTAGAAGATATAACCTGTATTAGTACATTAGAAGATTACCCGTATTACAATATGAGTCTCAAAAATCTGTGCCAAAATAAAAGAGATGACGTAATAAATTGAAAATATCAATAATCCCCGTAATCTGTATACCAGAAGGTCGTAATTGATTCCAAGATATGCCAATATATATCAAAAGATATGCCAATATGCCTGTACTACTTATATTCTCGTAGATTAGAAGATATACCCGTGTATTTGTAGAAGATTACTCGTAAAACGTGCAATAAATGAGTTTAAACAATTTTGGTCATAATAAAACAATGGCATAATAACTTGCAAGTATCAATAATCCCTGAATCAATTATCCCCGAAAATATCAATAATAATAACGTTTAAACCTGAAGACCGTAATTGATATTATCCAGTCAAAAATGCTATAAGAAAAATCAAATTGTTCTTTTCTAAAATATATTTTTATATCCATTTGTTTATTATTCAAATCGAAAAAATAACAATTAAAATTAACAGATAGATTTAATTTAATTGCGTTTTTGAGCAACATGATAAAATAGAATCTTCCTCATAAACTGCGAAATTAAATAACCATTTTGATTTCTTCATACTTTTGTTCAGTAGGATCTTGTGAAATATTTTCATAATAAACCATGGAGATAGATTTCCCATTTAAATCATGTTTCAAACAATTCGTGTTTTCAGAAAGTGACTAATTAGCGCAAAAAATTTCCCAACAAACTCAAAGATAAAGTTTTAATTCACTTTCAAACGATTTTCAAGCTTTCGTTTGGATAAACCACGGAGTTAGAGAGTAGAACTCTTAGGAAAAACTTTCGTTTTTCATTAATATCTCGACAACTCCTAGTCTTAGATTTTTGAAACTTGGGCTAAATTTATGGTGGGCTATTTGAAGGCTATCCACAAGCTTTCATCAAATTCGGTTCAGCCATTCTTCCGTGATGATGAGACAAACAAAAATTTCGTTTTTTACTAATATCGCGAGAACCACTGATCGTAGAAACTCCAAACATAGACTTAAATGTAAGTGGGACTATTTGCAGGTTACCCACAAAATTTCATGGAATTCGGTTCAGCCGTTCTCCTGGACAAACAGACAGACAGACAGATTTTCAATTTTATTTATATAGATTTTCCCGTGCTCCACTGTTGTGCTGAGGAGGACATTGAAAAACTTTTTTTTTTCTCATAATATATTACTTTCCTCATATGCAGAATGTATAAGGAAAGTATTGTGACGGGGTCGAAAGTTCGAATTCGAGTTTTCGACGGGAGAGCACGTTTCAAGCATCCCTGATCGCGAATCAAACATTTTTGAAGTGATGTCTGTGTATGTGTGTGTGAAAGTATATGTGTGTGTGTGTGTCAGTGAGTTTGTGGAGACGATAACTGACGAACGAATGGACCGATTCGAACGAAATTTGGTACAAAAATCACAATCCGTAAACACTGGAAGCCTATTGTTTTTAAAACGTAATCGAATGTTCAGAACCCCCCTAAATTTTCGAGTGAAATTTTGAAAAAAACATCAAAAAATCAAAACCGCTAATAAAGTTACACAAATAGACATTTCTTATGTAATTTTTCATTAGAAAACGATTAACATAAACGATTAACATGTGTAAACATAAATTTCAGAAAGCTAACATGAACCGTTCTCGAGATATTGCACATTTTTAAAAAAAATTATCAAAAAGTTATATAAAATAAAATCATAAGTCATATAAATTTGGTGACATCATTCTCGTGGATCTAGCTGGTTCCATTCAGGGGAAAAGATACTTCGAGTAATACTTTTGTATTTGTACGCCAATAGTCATTTATCTTCTATAAGAATAACTTATTTCTCCGTCAGTAAAGCTTGGCGAGATTTTGGCGACGAATTTGACGGAATGTCGCCAACTTGGCGACTTTTTGAAATGTTGTCAAATTAACGAAAATCTCGTCAAATGGATTAAAATAACGCTAAATCAATGAAAATGACGACTAATTTTTGAAAATTCAATATCTTGGAAAGAATATAAGTATCTACTATAAGATAAACTTATTTTTTTACTGTAAAAATAGTAAATTCATTGCATTATATAAGGAAAGTCATGTGTTGCCCACATCAGATTTTTTTAGATTGTAGCAGTAGTTTGAGCCAAATTTTACATTCTAACTTTTTAGTCGGACGCTTGCTTGATAAACATTATTGAGTTAATTTAGAAGAGATTGAACCTAATTAAGATTTAAAATTTTCAGTTTCTGTTAAGTATTTCCTTCTCGCTTTTTCCGAATTTACATGTCGTAGCATAGATTCTTGTCTTCTAACCCACTTACAAAAACAAACATTCAACAATTTCTCGTTTGTAAGTTTTGAAGTAATTTCGCGAGGTACACAATTTGAGTTACATAGTAAGTTATTTTTCTTCCATTGCAGATGAAAGCTATTCCGTGTTGGAAATCTATATAAATAAAATTGAAAATCTGTCTCTCTGTCTGTCTGTCTGTTTGTTCCGCCATCACGAAAGAACGGCTGAACCGAATTTGATGAAGTTTTGTGAGTAGCCTGGAAATAGTCCCACTTAAAATTTAGTCTATGTTTGGAGCTTCTACGGTCAGTGGTTCTCGAGATATTAGTAAAAAACGAAATTTTCGTTTGTCTCATCATCACGGGAGAACGGATAAACCAAATTTGAAGAAATTTTGTGGATAGCCTTGAAATAGCTCCCCATAAATTGTTCCCAAGTTTGGAGTATCTAAGACCAGGGATTATCGAGATATTAATGAAAAACAAAACTTTTTCCTAGGAGTTCTACTCTCTAGCTCCGTGGTTTATCCAAACGAAAAGCTTGAAAATCGTTTGAAAGTGAATTAAAACCTTATCTCTGAGTTTGAGGGGAGATTTTTTGCGCTAATTAGTCACTTTCTGAAAACATGAATTGTTTGAAACATGATTTAAATGGGAAATCTATCTCCATGGTTTATTTTCACCAGCTTTTATTGAACAATGAAAAGTATAAAGAAATCAAAATGGTTATTTAATTTCGCAGTTTATGAAGAAGATTCTATCTTATATCAAGTTGCTCAGAAACGAAATTAAATAAAATCTGTCTGTTAATTTTAATTATTATTTTTTCGATTTGAATAATAAATAAATGGATATAAAATTATATTTTAGAAAAGAAGGATTTGATTTTTCTTATAACATTTTTGACTGGATAATATCAATTACGGTCTTCAGGTTTAATTATTATTGATATTTTCGGGGATTATTGATTCAGGGATTATTGATATTTTCAAGTTATTATGCAATTGTTTTATTATGACAAAAATTGTTTAAACTCATGTATTGTACGTTGTACGAGTAATTTTCTACAAATACACGGGTATATCTTCTAATCTACGAGAATATAAGTGGTACAGATACATTGACATATGTTTTCATATATATTGGCATATATTGGAATCAATTACGACCTTCTGGTATACAGAGCACGGGGATTTTTCATATTTTCAATTTATTACGTTATCTCTTTTATTTTGGCAAAGATTTTTGAGACTCGTATTGTAATACGGGTAATCTTGTACTAACACACTGGCATATTTTCTAATCTGCGACAATATAAGTAGTACGGGGTTGCATATATTGATTCAATTCCCTTTTTTTTTTTTGTAAATTTTATTACAAAAGGGGCCATGATATTTTATTCTTTAGATCTGCCTGTGAAGATAATTTTGCATAGTGAGAAGAGATATTCTTAAACTTCTCTTTAGGAGCAATAAATTTAATATTTTAACAGAATTTGCACATGATTGCGAATTATAAGTTTCTTTATATTATATACTCCGTACGAAGAACGGGTATGCTGCTAGTTTCATAATAAACTCAAAAGCGGTCCGTATATGTTGTTATCTGCTATGGAATTCTAACTTTAGAAAGGCTCTCTATTGAAAGTTTCTGCGATTAAGAAATATTCTAACTATGATTTCTGTGATACTATGTATATTGAGTAATTTTTTTGTCATTATGATTTTGAGTAATTTTTAGTCACTATGATAATAAGTAATTTTTAATCACTAAATAAAAATTGTTACTTTTTTAAAAATTCGAGGCTGGGACTAAAATATATCAATGATTTAAAGTAATTTATATTTTACACGCGTCAGGGTAAAATATTACTATTAAGATAGAAGGATAATTTTTACTTTCCCAAACGTAGGGTTGAGAAAGTATTGTTTACACGAATGTATTGTTTTCACGATTTCAAGAATTTGATGTCAATATATGTTTCAAGACTTCCTCAACACGTTTTGACTATTTGTAGAGTGAAGTTCGTCTATCTACCTGTCTATGGTTGATTTCTTGTGTACACAATAAAGGTCAGAAATGTTAATGGATATTAGTGATCCTAAAAATTATATCCGGCTTTATTATCAAAAAATCTAGAACTAGATAGAATTTTTTTAATTCCAGCGAAAACTTCGAAATTTATTGGAAATTTGATATTCAATTTACATTGCAGAGTAGGACAAAATGTGACATAATTAGGCATAAAAGGGTTTATTTATTTATGGCTCCATGGTCGCGAAACTTTATAGTTTAAATCATTGTTGTGAAAAATAGCCACGACATAATGTTTTGTTCATGACATCATTAGCCCCCCTCGGGGGGGGGGGCAAGTTACCCGCCCCCCAGGGGGTACATTGTCAAGTATGGTATCGATCGACATATTTTTTAAGCCCTTTAAAATAAAGAATAACAGGCTACAATTGCAATCATTTGTACCTATGATATTGATTTTTCAAAAATTTTCTTGTAAAATTTGAAAAAGAAAAGCTACTAAGAATGGATTCTGGTATAAGAAGTTGAGTTGAGGCACACTTGAGTTGATGTTTATTGTGGTTTCAGTTTTAGTTATTAAATTAAAGTTATTCGGAACAAACGATAGGTTCCTATATATGTAAGTCCATACTTTTCCAGTATACCAAGGTTCTCAAGAATGCAGAATATAAACTTAACTAACTGGAAAACAAATTTCATAATCATAGTTATAGTGAAGCAAAAAGAACCATAATGCATCGGGTCACCTATTATTAAAGTTCATCAAATACGAATTGCCGTTAACAATTATGACATGGAAATATATGTACCACAAAATATCATCATTAGTGTGGTTTGTACAGTTAACACAGACATTGTTACCTAGCATAATCTTCCATTTCAGCCAATGATCGTTGCTGAGGAATATTATATTTAATATTATATTTATTTATTTTATATATCTTAAAATGAAAAGTTTCCTTATACCCTTATTTATTTAAAAATTCTGGTTATTATTAATTCAGCTTACATAGCTAAAATTCTGCAGTTTGCTATACCAAGTAGGATCTAAAAGTTCGGATATCTCCAACCCTGATTGGAGGAGAGGGGAACTATTTTACCGTGGCGTAGAGGCACATGTGACGCAAGATGTGAAAAGGAAGAAGCAGGTCCACAGTGCAGGGTTTTTCCACGCAATGCATGTCAGTGAACTGTAGTCGTTCGCGTTCGTCGAAAACGGAAAGGGCGTTTGAAGAGCAACGTGCGAATATCAAATTCTGCCAGAGTTTGGAGAAATCGCCGACAGAACTCAAACGACTACAATTCACTGACACGCATTGTCTGGAAAAACTTCTTCCTTTTCACATCTCGCGTCACATGTGCCTCTACGCCACGGTAAAATAGTTCCCCTCTCCTCCAATCAGGGTTGGAGATATCAGCGCAGTCTCCGAACTTTTTTATCCTAGTAGTATATATATTTTTATAGTATTATACGAGTATCATTCCTTATCTATTAAGAAAAGGGGTGAAAATCAATTGTCCATATGCATGAAAAATGTTAAACTAAAAGAAATAAAAAATAAGTTTCTCTCTAGTAATATGTTCGTAGATAAAAAAAAAACACTAGGCGAGTAAAGCCTTTTTAGACTGTTTTATTTAGGCTGATTTCTCTGTTTGTTTGTTTGTTTGGGTCAAATTTTGAAATCAATTTTTGAACCACTTCTACAGAGCCGACTTTTTTTTTTTCAATTTTACACACATACATATTTCCAGGCCACTCAAACAGCTGCTGTGAGCTAAGGGCCAGTCGAGCGGTCTGGGTCTTCGACACATACATATTTGCGATGGCAAAACAATATTTTATTAAATTTGAGTTAATCTCTCCAACGGATCCCCCTCCCCCTCAGAATCATGCCCAGATTTGAACCCAAATACAATGAGCGAATGTTCTTTTCGCAGACGAATCTAGATTTGCTGTGTAATCGTACAGTAGATGTGTGCTAGTCGGAGCAACATCATTGAACCATTGAACATCATGCTTTTGGTCTTGGTAGTGTGATGGATTCTGTTGTAGCAATTAAGGGTAAATAAAACTCCTACATGTATATGTTTTGTCTTATTAAAATTTGTGTGGCAAAATAATTTATTAACGTATTTTCCTGTGAAATTCGGAGTCGAGCGGTGTAGAATTTCATGAATCATGCACGATTTGATGTTTCTGTCTTGATTTTGGGGGGAGAGTATATGTATACCCCTTTAATAATTGTAAAGAGGGAGAAATGTATTTTACTTTTGTATACTTATCGCTCTGTCGACTATAAGAATGTAATCAAATTGAAAATATTTGCAGTTATATTCCATTATATAAAATAGGCATTATTTAAAAATATCTACAGGTAATAATTGTATACTTATGGTAATAATTGTATACTTATAGTAATAATTTTATATTTATGGTAATAATTGTATACTTATGTATACTTATGGCTCTGTCTCTTATAAGAATGTAACCAAATTGAAAATATTTGCAGTTATATTCCATTATATAAAATGAGCATTATTTAAAAATATCTACAGATAATAATTGTATACTTATGGTACTAATTGTATACTTATACATACTTATGGCTCTGTCTCCTATAAAAATGTTGTTGTTGGGACCCAGACCGTCCGACCTACCAGAAAGGTGTGGAAACCCCAGGCCGTCCGACTCATCCAGAGGACTTGAGTAACACTTTGGACGACCGGGATTACTAGAAAGGTGTAAGGTAACTGTTTGGACGGCCAGGAAGTGTCACCCAATTTAGACCGGAACCCAGTAGGGGAGGCATCCACACGGAGCGTACCCTCCTTCCCCTATCACCAACCTCTCGGAAGGACATTCCTATAAGAATGTAACCAAATTGAAAATATTTGCAGTTATATTCCATTATATAAAATAAGAATTATTTAAAAATATCTACAGGTAATAATTGTGAATATCCGGTACATGTATCAATTGCGTATATGGCCACCCACACATTACACACATACACTCCAATACGGAGTTTTCTATAGGGGCACTGAAATAGTGTTTAATTGCAATAAATATGAAAGAGAAGGGTATATTTTGAAGTAGATGGTTTCTTTCCAAATCACAATTTTCTTAAATGCTAAAATTACCAAGGTAGAATACGAAAACTAAAAGAACTTTTCCGTTGGATTGGCTCAAATTCAGCCATTTCAAGTCTAAATTTCATTTTTCATTTATACTCTGAAATGGCTTAGTCATTTTTTAACACTTTACAACAAAGTTGAAAAGTGTTTATGATTTTGTTCATTCTGTCTGTCTGTCCGTTAGCACGATAACTGCCGTAAAAATGACTTAATCAAAATGAAATTTTAGTATATTGTTGAGACGGTCTGTAGGACCTATGGGAATATAAATGAATAATATCATAAAATTAGTTTTGGATTGAACCCGGTTTGAAAAAATGCAATACATTGAGCCCTATGGGACCTAATTTTTCAAACATTTTTTAAGCGGATTTAAAATTCACAAATTGCTTCGAAAATTTTAGGTAATATTCAAATTGTTCCATAAAATATATAAAATAAAATTCAGCGGAATATATTCAAAAGTTTTTTAAATAAAAATTAAAATAATAATAATAACATCTCTTATATGAAGCGATCACGTGCCCATCATATGAAAAGTTCACATGACCCACTTCAAAATGATATATGGCATCCATCTTGTCTCAAAATCGTGATTTTTTAAGTTCTTTTTAATTCATAATGAGTGTTGTATCCGTCCTAAAACCACTTTATTTTCGCTTAAATTCTGTGCATCTACATACTGAAACAACGCATTTACAATATATTTGAGTTTAAATGCTCATCCAAATTTTATTATTTCTACAACGAAGCCTATTTTTCACCTATGTAAAATGTAAACAGCAAAATATGTAGAATAAGTTGTATTAGAATTGCTGTATTTCTTTAACACAAAATCATTTAGTTCATGGAGTCTGCATAGCTGATATGAAAGAAACATTCATTGATTTTACAAAGAGAAGGACGATTTTTTTCGATGAAGTTTTACGCATACAGTTTCATTACTTGTAGCTCCATGGTCTTAATTTTTAAATAAAATAAATTATTATAGTATTGTGATGAATGACATGAATGTGAAATTATTTATGAATGAAATGCTGCTTTTATAGAGAGAGCCAGGCGTGTTATTTTTTCTATGACGTCATTTGAATGAATTTCAGTTGTTTTCGATGAAGTTTTCAAATATATAAAATTATCGTAGTATTATGATAATTCTAAAATTATTACCGAGGAATGTATCACATTTTAGAGATGTGTAAACCAGGCAATTTCTATTTCAATGCCGTCATTTGAATGAAGTTCATATTTTACGATGAAGGTTTAAGTTTTCAAATATAATAAATTAATATTGTATTGTGATAAGTTTTAAAATATTACCGAGGAATGTATTGCATTTTAAACATGTTTAAATAAAATTGCATTGAAGTTTGAAAGTGTTTCATAATCAATGCTTTAAGCATGATTGATCTTTCTTGTTTTCAAATGCAGCCATTTGGACAGCCCTAAGTAGCAACTAAAACGGATTACACTTTTCTGTCTCCCCATAGATTATGAAATTACGAAAAATTAAAAATGAAATATTTTTTTTGGCATACAATCTATATGTACCGATAATATTTTGAAACTATATTTTATATAAAAAATTATTTCGCTTAATCACCGTGATTTGCACCCTGTAGTTTCGTTGTTCCAGAAAGCTGTGCCAAATAAGGGCGCAGCAAATTAAACTAGCGACAGTTAGTGATGGGCGCTATCGAACAATTTTAACTATCGAATAAATAGTAGTAGTAGTTTACAAACTATCGAATACTATGGAAACTATCGATAGTTTTCTGTTACGTAATTTTAGGGATGGGAGAGAGTTTACGGGTCTGTATTGTATCTACTGCAGTACGGGGCAAAAGGGGTGCAGCTAACGGTGGATGGTAAAATCATTTAAACAACAAATTTTAATAATTTATTCTCAGTCATTTTTTTAACTGCACAAAAGAACGGCTCATTCCCTCATTCACAATCTTCGCGTTGCTTTATTTTGATTGTTTTTCGTTTCTAACTCGATTTCGCTTATTAGTTTTTCTCGTTTTATTTATTTTTTTATTTTTATACGGTGTTTGCATCGTACTGCTACTTCTGTACCATCCTAACGTGTTTTTTCAAAAACTGGACAAGTAATTAATAATCGTCGAAATCGTTTATCATCGAAAAATTTGGATTAGATAATATTTTTAAATAGTAATTTGTAATATAAAATCAATCAATTTGTAACATTTCTCTGTTTTTTTTTTGTTGTTTATATATACTTTCTGAAAATATATTTGTGCGAGTGCAAGGAATGCATAATTATAATGCAAAGAAATATGCTAATATCCCAGAAGTATGAGACATCGGTCCTCTTGAAGTTTTTGCAAATAAAATGTGATTAAAAATATATTCCTGTATTTTATTGTTCATTTTAAACAACATATTTAATTGATTTAATAATAGATAATTTATTCATAAAATTAATACTCACCGTAATTTAAAGCTTAGAACATTACAAAATTCAGAATGTTGGATTAATTAAAAATTGTATTTAATAATATAAAAATATTGAATTTTCGTTAATAGACGGCGCCACGTGACTTAATTCATAAGCTTATTTTCAAGAATTTTAAAAGTTTTATGCATTAACCTTTTACTATTAATAATAAATTTAATAAATGAGTTATTGAAAAACTGCGAAATTTTAAGAAGTGGGAATTGAGAAACATTGATGGGAAAAATAATTTTATGCACTGTAACATTTTGTATTGCTTCAAGTTTTTTGCAGAATGATTATACTTCCTAGTTTTAATCTGATATAAGTAAGGTTAATCACTTTAAACGAATTCATTTTTCAATTAAGATTCTTCATTTGTAAGAATTCACAAATAAATTTTCCCTATTGATATTTTTTTCTATTATTCGTAAAATAAAAATTGCAATTTAATTATTTTTTTGCCTCTATCACACGTCATCTACCTTATTTATTCTATATAGTACCAGGCCGCCCATACAAACATCTATTATTGCCTTCCTTCATATTTGATTTCCCCTTTTTATGAATATTTCATGTTTTCTTTCAAAAATGATATTGGTGGTACGTACAGACCCTTCTAGAGCCCGTCCTAATAATGCAGACAACCCAAGACAAAAAGCTCATTTTTAGAATTTTCAAAATTAACATTCTAAAACATCCCAATAAAAAGGAAAAAACACATAATTTCTTGTTTTTTGGAACTCTAGTCATTTGCATAAATTTAATATATTATACGAGAGTCGCTATAAAAAGCGTCAATTAAAATAAAACAATGATCCCGATACGAAGGAAATCGAATCCGGGAATAATAGACGAACCCTATCTCACTGAGCTACAAATACCAGTGTCCTAACAACTTTATTATTTTTTACAAACGATGACTTTACGACAAAATTAAATTAATATTAAATAATACGAGTAAAACATTTGCCCTTCCTTATCCATTTATTTGCTCATTCGAATTTTCTACATAAACATCTATTACTTAAAAAAAAAATGTTTTAAAATTATTAACTACACTATGTATTAACATTAAATGTTAATGTTTAACAAAAACGCTAATATTTCCTTAACAAAAACGTCAAAGTTATTTTTAACGTAATTAAAATCAAAATGTTTGCTTTAAATCAATTTAATTGTCAGTTTTAAAAACGATTCGCTATTTCCTCGTAAAAGATTATTTCACTTGTTCAAAAAACTTCTTCACAATAGCAAAACAATTTCAGTGATTTTTCTTCACCAAACATGATTTTATTTCACAAAACAAAAAACGCTTGTATAGCTTTCCTAATTATGCAAATAAAACTATCCATCGTCAATCGAACTATATTCTAAAACCATCTAATGAGTAATGACTACTATCATTTGAATACAAATTAGTAAAACTCGCTTAATCCGAATGAATCCTATTGCCATGGCCGATATCATTACTATATTACAATTACAATCGTCTAAATTAATTCGAATACTTTTAAAACACTACTATGGAAAACAGTAACTAGTTCCAAACGAATACTATCGCCATGGCCGATAGCACAGCCGATAGCATTACTACAATAATTAGTACAATCGTCCAAAATCATTCGAATACTTTTAAAACTATCGCCATGGCTGATAGCATGCATTACTACAACAAATAGTACAATCGTGTAAATTCATTCGAATACTTTTAAAACTATCGTACTGCAGCTCTTCGCTGCTACTGGCCAAAAGCATTCGAATAGTTTTTTCAACTATCGAATGATTTGAAGCTATCTAGATGTTCGATTGTTTCATTCGAATGAATCCCATCACTAGCGGCAGTAAATAAATTACAACTGCCTATCCTTGCCAGGCCGCATTGACGAGCTATGATGAACGTCTTGCAGGGCGTGAAAATCTACTGTGTAATTTGTACAGAACCTCAAATACTGCATATTTTATATATTCTGTATCCTCTCCATACAGCATTGGGCGGCTAAACGTTTTACGCAACACAAAATTACATTGTATAAGGCTATTAAAAATTTCACCAATGTTAAATTAGACTCTAATTTAACATTGGTAAAATTTTTAACGCTAATTTTTAACCCTTTTAACGCCGATGTAGAAACCCTTGCCCCAGAACTTCAAATGGAAATGATTGATTTGCAGTGTAGCGATATTTTTAGAAAAATATTTAAATTCATCAATTCATCATTACAGGAATTTTATAAGAGTCTTCCACTCACACAGTTTGATCAAACTGTGTGAGAATATTGCATAAATTTGCTCGTGGCTTTTTTTGCCCTTTGGCACTACTTATCTGTGTGAAAAAACAAAATGAAATATACAAAAATATTCACAGTTCCAAATTAACTGATGAGCATTTGAAGTCGCTGCTGATAATTTCCACTAGTCAACTTGATGCACAACTGCAAACAATTGTCAGTGGAAAGTTACAGCTACATAAATCTCATTAATCATAATTATAATGTTTAACTTCATTATATGAATTACCTATGTATGCCACTTATTGTAAGTTTGTAGGATAAATCTCATATCATTAATTACAGTTAAAATGTTCAATTTCATTATGTATGTCAGTTATTGTGTTTTTTAATTGGTCGCTAAATAAAAACAGGCATTATAAATTTTACAATGTAATCAAAATAAACTATGACGGGCCGGATACCGGGCATGTCCGGCAAGCTACCGCGGGCCGGATTGGTGGTGCACGCGGGCCGGTGTTGGCCCGCGGGCCGTAGTTTGGAGACCCCTGAATTAGAGCTATTAAGCTGTAATGTTTTTTTTTTTTTTAATGGCCAGGCACTTGACTTTCGTCATTCGCTTTTCGTCAGCGGCCAGAACGTGAACCATTTAGCCGTCCTAAGACGTTGCCCCAGGCGCACCAGAGGGGGGTGGAACACACTACGCCCACAACACAAACATCCATGCCTTACGTGGGACTCGAACCCACAACGCAGCGGTCGAGCGATTGCTGTGGAAACGCTCGCCTTGACCACTCGACCACTGCATCGGCTTAAGCTCTAATGTAATATTCGCTATTTTGTAAATACTATTAAATATTATAGATACTGCATATATTATATGTCTGTACATTTCCGCAGGCCCCTCCAGATGCTTCCCGATCCGCTAGCCGCATCTGGATCATTAAATATTTTTGAAACTCGTGAACCCAGTCCACTATTAAATGAAGTATTTTGAACAAATTCAATCTATTATTATCTATCTATTATTATTATTATATATACTAATTGCCAAGTGTCCGTCTGTCTGTCTGTCCGTCTGTCTGTCTGTCCGTCTGTCTGTCACGCTTTTTTTAGGCACTTCCCGAATAGATAGAGACTTGCAGTTTGGTACACGGCTCGGTCGTTCGATAAAACCCCTGGAAAAATCGAGTTTTTCAAAAACGTTCTATAGAGGGGGTGCCCCACACCAAAACGTTCGAAAAGTGAAATGACGGGAAAGCATGCTTTGCGATGAGATAGAGACTTCAAATTTGGTGTATGGGTAAATCGTTCGAAAGGAAGAAAGTGTGCAATTTCAGATTTCCAATATTTTCTACTTAAGGGGGGTGCAGCACACCAAAACGTTCCAAAAGTGAAATGATAGGAGAGCATGCTTTGCGATGAGGTAGAGACTTCAAATTTGGTGTATGGGTAAATCGTTCGAAAGGCAGAAAGTGTGCATTTTCAGATTTCCAATATTTTCTACTCAAGGGGGTGCCGCACACCAAAACTTTCGAAAAGTGAAATGATAGGAAAGCCTGCTTTGCGATAAGATAGGGACTTCAAATTTGGTATATAGGTAAACCGTTAGAAAGGAAGAAAGTGTGTAATTTCAGATTTCCAATATTTCCTACTTAAGGGGGTGTCGCACACAAAAATGTTCGATTTTCCGAATAAATGAGAAACGGCCCCTTTAAAATTTGATAGAGGCTCAAAATTTTAAATATAGACTAATCATTTGATGAAAACACCCAAAACGAATATAATTTTTCAAAAATGTTCGTTTAAGGGGGTTTTCCGGAGGAAAACGTTCGAAATGTGAATTGATAAAAAAAAACATGCTTCGAAACAAGATACAGACTTCAAATTTGGTGTACAGATAGATAGTTCGAAAGGAAGAACATGTGCAATTTCAGTTTTACGATATTTTGAACTTTTGGGAGTGCCTCAAAACTAAATGTTCGATTTGTCGAATAAATAAGAAACGCGAATTATTAAAAAATTTGCATTATTCAGGGGTTGCTTAATGTGGGGCCGTTGATTTTCAACGGGTATGCGGCTAGTATATACTAATTGCCAAGTGTCCGTCTGTCTGTCTGTCTGTCTGTCCGTCTGTCTGTCTGTCTGTCTGTTCGTCTGTCTGTCTGTCTGTCTGTCACGCTTTTTTTAGGCACTTCCCGAATAGATAGAGACTTGCAATTTGGTACACGGCTCGGTCGTTCGATAAAACCCCCTGGAAAAATCGAATTTTTCGAAAACGTTCTATAGAAAGGGTGCCCCACACCAAAACGTTCGAAAAGTGAAATGACGGGAAAGCATGCTTTGCGATGAGATAGAGACTTCAAATTTGGTATATGGGTAAATCACTCGAAAGGAAGAAAGTGTGCAATTTCAGATTTCCAATATTTTCTACTTAAGGGGGGGTGCAGCATACCAAAACGTTCGAAAAGTGAAATGATAGGAAAGAATGCTTTGCGATGAGGTAGAGACTTCAAATTTGGTGTATGGGTAAATCGTTCGAAAGGAAGAAAGTGTGCAATTTCAGATTTCCAATATTTTCTACTTAAAGGGGTGCCGCACACAAAAATGCTCGATTTTCCGTCTACAGGGGGTGCTCCACACCAAAACGTTCGAAAAGTGAAATGATAGGAAAGCATGCTTTGCGATGAGATAGTGACTTCAGATTTGGTGTATGGGTAAATCGTTCGAAAGGCAGACAGTGTGCATTTTCAGATTTCCAATATTTTCTACTCAAGGGGGTACCGCTCACCAAAACGTTCGAAAAGTGAAATGATAGGAAAGCCTGCTTTAGGATAAGATAGGGACTTCAAATTTGGTATATAGGTAAACCGTTCGAAAGGAAGATAGTGTGTAATTTCAGATTTCCAATATAAGGGGGTGTCGCACACAAAAATGTTCGATTTTCCGAATAAATGAGAAACGGCCCCTTTAAAATTTGATAGAGGCTCAAAATTTTATATATAGACTAATCATTCGATGAAAACACCCAAAACGAATATAATTTTTCAAAAATGTTCGTTTAAGGGGGTTCTCCAGAGGAAAACGTTCGAAATGTGAATTGATAAAAAAAAACATGCTTCGAAATAAGATACAGACTTCAAATTTGGTGTACAGGTAGATAGTTCGAAAGGAAGACCATATGCAATTTCAGTTTTCCGATATTTTGAACTTTTGGCGGTGCCTCAAAACTAAATGTTCGATTTGTCGAATAAATAAGAAACGCGAATTATTAAAAAATTTACATTATTCAGGGGTTGCTTAATGTGGGGCCGTTGATTTTCAACGGGTATGCGGCTAGTATATACTAATTGCCAAGTTTCCGTCTGTCTGTCTGTCTGTCCGTCTGTCTGTCTGTCCGTCTGTCTGTCTGTCCGTCTGTCTGTCACGCTTTTTTTAGGCACGTCCCGAATAGATAGAGACTTGCAATTTGGTACACGGCTCGGTCGTTCGATAAAACCCCCTGGAAAAATCGAATTTTTCGAAAACGTTCTATAGAAAGGGTGCCCCACACCAAAACGTTCGAAAAGTGAAATGACGGGAAAGCATGCTTTGCGATGAGATAGAGACTTCAAATTTGGTGCATGGGTAAATCGTTCGAAAGGCAGAAAGTGTGCATTTTCAGATTTCCAATATTTTCTACTCAAGGGGGTGCCGCACACCAAAACGTTCGAAAAGTGAAATGATAGGAAAGCCTGCTTTGCGATAAGATAGGGACTTCAAATTTGGTATATAGGTAAACCGTTAGAAAGGAAGAAAGTGTGTAATTTCAGATTTCCAATATTTCCTACTTAAGGGGGTGTCGCACACAAAAATGTTCGATTTTCCGAATAAATGAGAAACGGCCCCTTTAAAATTTGATAGAGGCTCAAAATTTTAAATATAGACTAATCATTTGATGAAAACACCCAAAACGAATATAATTTTTCAAAAATGTTCGTTTAAGGGGGTTTTCCAGAGGAAAACGTTCGAAATGTGAATTGATAAAAAAAAGCATGCTTCGAAATAAGATACAGACTTCAAATTTGGTGTACAGGTAGATAGTTCGAAAGGAAGAACATGTGCAATTTCAGTTTTCCGATATTTTGAACTTTTGGGGGTGCCTCAAAACTAAATGTTCGATTTGTCGAATAAATAAGAAACGCGAATTATTAAAAAATTTACATTATTCAGGGGTTGCTTAATGTGGGGCCGTTGATTTTCAACGGGTATGCGGCTAATATATACTAATTGCCAAGTGTCCGTCTGTCTGTCTGTCTGTCCGTCTGTCTGTCTGTCCGTCTGTCTGTCACGCTTTTTTTAGGCACTTCCCGAATAGATAGAGACCTGCAATTTGGTACACGGCTCGGTCGTTCGATAAAACCCCCTGGAAAAATCGAATTTTTCGAAAACGTTCCATAGAGGGGGTGCCCCACACCAAAACGTTCGAAAAGTGAAATGATGGGAAAGCATGCTTTGCGATGAGATAGAGACTTCAAATTGGGTATATGGGTAAATCACTCGAAAGGAAGAAAGTGTGCAATTTCAGATTTCCAATATTTTCTCCTTAAGGGGGGGGGGGGGGTGCAGCACACCAAAACGTTCGAAAAGTGATATGATAGGAGAGCATGCTTTGCGATGAGATAGAGACTTCAAATTTGGAGTATAGGTAAATCGTTCAAAAATAAGAAAGTGTGCAATTTCAGATTTCCAATATTTTCTACTTAAGGGGGTGCTGCACACTAAAACTTTCGAAAAGTGAAATGATAGGAAATCATGCTTTGCGATGAGGTAGAGACTTCAAATTTGGCGTATGGGTAAATCGTTCAAAAGGAAGAAAGTGTGCAATTTCAGATTTCCAATATTTTGTACTTAAGGGGGTGCCACATACCAAAATGTTCGATTTACAAAATAAATGAGAAAACGCTCCTTTAAAATTTGATAGAGCTTTGAAACTTGGTATAAGGGCTTATCATTTGACGGAAACACGCAAGACGAATATAGTTTTTTTTAAATGTTCGTTTAAGGGGGTGCTCCAGAGTGAAATGTTCGAAAAGTGAATTTTAGAAAACCATGCTTCGAAATGAGATAGAGATATCAAATTTGGTGTAAGAGTAGATAGTTTGAAAGGAAGAAAGTGTGAAATTTCAGATTTCCAATATTTGCTACTTTAAGGGGTGCGCAATAATATGTTCGATTTTCCGAATAAATGAGCACGCTTCCTTTAAAACATGATAGAGATTTGATATTTGGTATATGGGCCAATCATCTGATAAAAAACACAAGAAAAACAGAGGAAGAAATGCGCAAATTCAGTTTTCCAATATTTTCTTCTTTAGGGGGTTCTGCCCACCAAAATATTCGATTTGTCGAATAAATGTGAAACGCGAATTATTATAAAATTTACATTATTCAGGGATTGCTTATTGCGAGACCGTTGATTTTCAACGGGTATTCGGTTAGTATATACTAATTGCCAAGTGTCCGTCTGTCTGTCCGTCTGTCTGTCCGTCTGTCTGTCACGCTTTTTTTAGGCACTTCCCGAATAGATAGAGACTTGCAATTTGGTACACGGCTCGGTCGTTCGATAAAACCCCCTGAAAAAATCGAATTTTTCGAAAACGTTCTATAGACGGGGTGCCCCACACCAAAACGTTCGAAAAGTGAAATGACGGGAAAGCATGCTTTGCGATGAGATAGAGACTTCAAATTTGGTATATGGGTAAATCACTCGAAAGGAAGAAAGTGTGCAATTTCAGATTTCCAATATTTTCTACTTAAGGGGGGGTGCAGTACACCAGAACGTTCGAAAAGTGAAATGATAGGAGAGCATGCTTTGCGATGAGGTAGAGACTTCAAATTCGGTGTATGGGTAAATCGTTCGAAAGGAAGAAAGTGTGCAATTTCAGATTTCCAATATTTTCTACTTAAGGGGGTGCCGCACACTACAACGTTCGAAAAGTGAAATGATAGGAAATCATGCTTTGCGATGAGATAGAGACTTCAAATTTGGTGTATTGGTAAATCGTTCGAAAGGAAGAAAGCGTGCAATTTCAGATTTCCAATATTTTCTACTTAAGGGAGTGCCGCACACCAAAACGTTCGATTTACCGAATAAATGAGAAAATATGCCTTTAAAATTTTATAGAGGCTTAAAATTTGGTATATGGGCTAATAATTTGACGAAAACGCCAAAGACGAATACAGTTTTTCAAAAATGTTCGTTTAAGGGGGTGCTCCAGAATAAAACGTTCGAAAAGTCAATTGATAAAAAAAAACATGCTTTGGAATGAGATAGAGATATCAGATTTGGTGTAAGGATAGATAGTTTGAAAGGGCGAAAGTGTACAATTTCAGTTTACCAATATTTTCTACTTTAGGGGGTGCCGCACACCAAAATGTTCGATTTTCGGAATAAATGAGAAACGCTCCTTTAAAAACGTGATAGAGGCTTTATATTTGGTATATGGGAGAAACATCTCATAGAAATCACAAAAGGAATAGAGTTTTAAAAAAATGTATAGTTAAAGGGGTGGGTACTCCACACAAAAGCATTCGAAAGATGAAATACTAGAAAAGCATGCTTCACGATGAGATAGAGACTTCAAATTTGGTGTACGGGTAAAAAGTTGGAAAGGAAGAAAGTGTGCAATTTCAGTCTTCCAACATTTACTATTGTAGGGGGTGCCGATGTCTCTCTATCTATTCGTTCGAAACGTTCGAAAAGAGAATTGATAAAAAACCATGCTTCGAAATGAGATAGAGATATTAAATTTGGTGTAAGGGTAGATAGTTTGAAAGGAAGAAAGTGTGAAATTTCAGATTTCCAATATTTGCTACATTAAGGGGTGCGCACACTAATATGTTCGATTTTCTGAATAAATGAGGCACGCTTCCTTTTAAATGTGTTAGAGACTTGATATTTGGTATATGGGCCAACCATCTGATAAAAAACACAATACAAACAGAGGAAGAAGTGCGAAAATTTAGTTTTCCAATATTTTCTCCTTTAGGGGGTTCTGCACACCAAAATATTCGATTTGTCGAATAAATGTGAAACGCGAATTATTATAAAATTTACATTATTCAGGGATTGCTTATTGCGAGACCGTTGATTTTCAACGGGTATTCGGCTAGTATATACTAATTGCCAAGTGTCCGTCTGTCTGTCCGTCTGTCTGTCCGTCTGTCTGTCTGTCACGCTTTTTTGAGGCACTTCCCGAATAGATAGAGACTTGCAATTTGGTACATGGCTCGGTCGTTCGATAAAACCCCCTGGAAAAATCGAATTTTTCGAAAACGTTCTATAGAGGGGGTGTCCCACACCAAAACGTTCGAAAAGTGAAATAACAGGAAAGCATGCTTTGCGATGAGATAGAGACTTCAAATTTGGTGTATGGGTAAATCGTTCGAAAGGAAGAAAGTGGGCAATTTCAGATTTCCAATATTTTCTACTTAAGGGGGGTGCAGCACACCGAAACGTTCGAAAAGTGAAATGATAGGAGAGCATGCTTTGCGATGAGGTAGAGACTTCAAATTTGGTGTATGGGTAAATCGTTCGAAAGGAAGAAAGTGTGCAATTTCAGAGTTCCAATATTTTGTACTTAAGGGGGTGCCGCACACTAAAACGTTCGAAAAGTGAAATGATAGGAAAGAATACTTTGCGATGAGGTAGAGACTTCAAATTTGGTGTATGGGTAAATCGTTCGAAAGGAAGAAAGTGTGCAATTTCAGAGTTCCAATATTTTCTACTTAAGGGGGTGCCGCACACTAAAACGTTCGAAAAATGAAATGATAGGAAAGAATACTTTGCGTTGAGGTAGAGACTTCAAATTTGGTGTATGGGTAAATCGTTCGAAAGGAAGAAAGTGTGCAATTTCCGATTTCCTATATTTTCTACTTAAGGGGATGACGCACACCAAAATATTCGATTTGCAGAATAAATGAGAAAACGATCCTTTAAAATTTGATAGAGGCTTGAAATTCGGTATATGGGCTAATCATTTGATGGAAACACCCAAGTCAAATAGAGTTTTTCAAAAATGTTCGTTTAAGGGGGTGCTCCAAAGTAAAACGTTCGAAAAGTGAATTGATAAAAAACCATAATTCGAAATGAGATAGAGATATCAAATTTGGTGTAAGGGTAGATAGTTTGGAAGGAAGAAAGTGTATAATTTCAGTTTACCAAAATTTTCTACTTTAGGGTGTGTCGCACACTAAAATGTTCGATTTTCGGAATAAAGGAGAAACGCCCCTTTTAAAAGGTGATAGAGGCTTATTATTTGGTATATGGGCGAATCATCTCATAGAAATCACAAAAAGAATAGAGTTTTTCAAAAATGTATAGTTAAGGGGGTGGATACTACACACAAAAGCATTCGAAAGATGAAATGCTAGAAAAGCATACTTCACGATGAGATAGAGACTTCAAATTTGGTTTACGGGTAAATAGTTGGAAAGAAGGAAAGTGAGCAATTTCAGTTTTCAAACTTTTGCTATTGTAGGGGGTGCCGCTCACTAAAATTTTCGATTTGCCGAACAAATGAAAAACGCCTTCTTTGCAATGTGATAGAAGCTTGAAATTTAGTATATGGGCTAACTATTTGACAAAAACACCAAACATGAATACAGTTTGACAAAAATGTATTAACGGGGTGCTACACTGAAAAACGTTCGAAAAGTGAAGTGATAGAAAAAAAATGCTTCACCGATAGGATAGAGACTTCAAATTTGGTGTACGGGTAGATAGTTTGAAAGGAAGAAAGCGTGAAATTTCAGATTTCCAATATTTGCTACTTTAAGGGGTGCCGCACACTAATATGTTCGATTTTCGGAATAAATGAGGCACACTTCCTTTTAAATGTGACAGAGGCTTGATATTAGGTATATGGGCCAATCATCTGATAAAAAACCCAAGACAAAGAGAGTTTTTCAAAAATGTTCATTTATGGGTGTGCTTCACAGAAAAAAGTTCCAAAGGAGAAATAATAATATAGGGGTGTCTCGGGATGAGATAGAATTTAATGTAGTGTACGGGTAAATACTTCGAAAGGAAGAAATGCGCAAATTTAGTTTCCCAATATTTTCTTCTTTAGGGGGTTCTGCACACCAAAATATTCGATTTGTCGAAAAAATGTGAAAAGCGAATTATTAAAAAATTTACATTATTCAGGGGTTGCTTATTGCGATACCGTTGATTTTCAACGGGTATTCGGCTAGTATATACTAATTGCCAAGTGTCCGTCTGTCTGTCTGTCTGTCTGTCTGTCTGTCACGCTTTTTTCAGGCACTTCCCGAATAGATAGAGACTTGCAATTTGGTACACGGCTCGGTCGTTCGATAAAACCCCCTGGAAAAATCGAATTTTTCGAAAACGTTCTATAGAGGGGGTGTCCCACACCAAAACGTTCGAAAAGTGAAATGACGGAAAAGCATGCTTTGCGATGAAATAGAGACTTCAAATTTGGTATATGGGTAAATTACTCGAAAGAAAGAAAGTGTGCAATTTCAGATTTCCAATATTTTCTACTTAAGGGGGGGGGGGTGCAGCAACCAAAACATTCGAAAAGTCAAATGATAGGAGAGCATGCTTTGCGATGAGATAGAGACTTCAAGTTTGGTGTATGGGTAAATCGTTTGAAACAAAGAAAGTGTGGAATTTCGGATTTCCAATATTTTCTACTTAAGGGGGTGCCGCACACTAAAACGTTCGAAAAGTGAAATGCTAGGAAAGAATGCTTTCCGATGAGGTAGAGACTTCAAGTTTGGTGTATGGGTAAATTGTTCGAAAGGAAGAAAGTGTGCAATTTCAGATTTTCAATATTCTCTACTTAAGGTAGTGCCGCACACCAAAATATTCGATTTGCAAAATGAATAAGAAAACGCTCCTTTAAAATTTGATAGAGGCTTGAAATTCGATATATGGGCTAATCATTTGATGGAAACCCCCAAGACAAATATAGATTTTGAAAAATGTTTGTTTAAGGGGGGTGCTTCAGAGTAAAACGTTCGAAAATGAATTGATAAAAAACCATGCTTCGGATTGAGATAGAAATATCAAATTTGGTATAAGGGTAGATAGTTTGAAAGGAAGAAAATGTAAAATTTCAGTTTACCAATACTTTCTACTTTAGGGGGTGCCGCACGCCAAAAAGTTCGATTTTTGGAATAAAGGAGAAACGCCCCTTTTAAAACGTGATAGAGGCTTGATATTTGATATATGGGAAAATAATCTGACAGAAATCACAAAAAGAATAGAGTTTTTCAAAAATGTATAGTTAAGGGGGTGGGTACTCCACACAAAAGCATTCGAAAGATGAAATGCTAGAAAAGTATGCTTCGCGATGAGATAGAGACTTTAAATTTAGTGTACGGGTAAAAAGTTGGAAAGGAAGAAAGTGTGCAATTTCAGTTTCCCAAAATTTGTTATTGTAGGGGTTTCCGCTCACTAAAATGTTCGATTTACCGAACAAATGAAAAACGCCTCCTTTACAATGTGATAGAGACTTGAAGTTTAGTATATGGGCTAACCATTTGACAAAAAAAAACCAAACATGAATACAGTTTGACAAAAATGTTCTTTAACGGGGTGCTACACAGAAAAACGTTCGAAAGGTGAAGTGATAGAAAATTATTCTTCTCGATATGATAGCGACTTCAAATTTGATGTACGGGTATATAGTTTGAAAGGAAGAGAGTGTGAAATTTTAGATTTCCAATATTTGCTTTTTTAAGGGGTGCGCACACTAATATGATCGAATTTCCTAATAAATGAGGAACGCTTCTTTTTAAATGTGATAGAGGATTGATATTTGGTATTTGGGCCAATCATCTGATAAAACAACCAAGACAAACAGAGTTTTTCAAAAATGTTCATTTATGGATGTGCTTCACAGAAAAAAGTTCCAAAGGAGAAATAATAACATAGGAGTGCCTCGGGATGAGATAGACTTAAATATAGTGTAAGGGTAGATAATTCGAAAGGAAGAAATGCTCGAATTTAGTTTCCCAATATTTTCTTCTTTAGAGGGTTCTTCACACCAAAATATTCGATTTGTCGAATAAATGTGAAACGCGAATTATTAAAAAATTTACATTATTCAGGGGTTGTTTATTGCGAGACCGTTGATTTTCAACGGGTATTCGGCTAGTATATACTAATTGCCAAGTGTCCGTCTGTCTGTCTGTCTGTCTGTCTGTCACGCTTTTTTCAGGCACTTCCCGAATAGATAGAGACTTGCAATTTGGTACACGGCTCGGTCGTTCGATAAAACCCCCTGGAAAAATCGAATTTTTCGAAAACGTTCTATAGAGGGGGTGCGCCACACCTAAACGTTCGAAAAGTGAAATGACGGGAAAGCATGCTTTGCGATGAGATAGAGACTTCAAATTTGGTATATGGGTAAATCACTCGAAAGGAAGAAAGTGTGCAATTTCAGATTTCCAATATTTTCTCCTTAAGGGGGGGTGCGGCACACCAAAACGTTCGAAAAGTTATATGATAGGAGAGCATGCTTCGCGATGAGATAGAGACTTCAAGTTTTTAGTATGGGTAAATCGTTTGAAACAAAGAAAGTGTGGAATTTCAGATTTCCAATATTTTCTTCTTAAGAGTGTGCCGCACACTAAAACGTTCGAAAAGTGAAATGATAGGAAAGAATGTTTTGCGATGAGGTAGAGACTTCAAATTTGGTGTAAGGGTAAATCGTTCAAAAGGAAGAAAGCGTGCAATTTCAGATTTCCAATATTTTCTACTTAAGGGGGTGCCGCATACCAAAATGTTCGATTTACAGAAAAAAATGAGAAAACGCTCCTTTAAAATTTGATAGAAGCTTGAAATTTGGTATATGGGCTAATCATTTGACGGAAACACGCAAGACGAATATAGTTCTTCAACAATGTTCGTTTAAGGGGGTGCTAAAGAGTGAAACGTTCGAAAAGTGAATTGCTAAAAAACCATGTTTCAAAATGAGACAGATATATCAATTATATATTTGGTGTATTTGGTATATTTGATATATTTGGTGTAAGGGTAGATAGTTTGAAAGGAAGAAAGCGTGAAATTTCAGATTTCCAATATTTGTTACTTTCAGGGGTGCGCACACTAATATGTTCGATTTTCCGAATAAAGGAAAAATGCTCCTTTTAAAACGTGATAGAGGCTTGATATTTGGTATATGGGCGAATCATTTGAGAGAAATCACGAAAAGAATAAAGTTTTTCAAAAATGTGTATTTAAGGGGGTAGACACTCCGCACTAAAATTTTCGAAAGGTGAAATGCTAGAAAAGCATGCTTCGCTATGAGATAGAGACTTCAAATTTGGTGCTCTTCCTTTTAAATGTGATAGAGGCTTGATTTTTGGTATATGGACCAATAATCTGATAAAAAACACAAGACAAACAGAGGAAGAAATCCGCAAATTTAGTTTCCCAATATTTTCTTCTTTAGGGGGTTCTGCACACCAAAATATTCCATCTGTCGAATAAATGTGAAACGCGAATTATTATAAAATTTACATTATTCAGGGATTGCTTATTGCGAGACCGTTGATTTTCAACGGGTATTCGGCTAGTATATACTAATTGCCAAGTGTCCGTCTGTCTGTCTGTCTGTCTGTCACGCCTTTTTTAGGCACTTCCCGAATAGATAGAGACTTGCAATTTGGTACACGTCTCGGTCGTTCGACAAAAACCCCTGGAAAAACCGAATTTTTCGAAAACGTTCCATAGAGGGGGTGCCCCACACAAAAACGTTCGAAAAGTGAAATGACGGGAAAGCATGCTTTGCGATGAGATAGAGACTTCAAATTTGGTATATGGGTAAATCACTCGAAAGGAAGAAAGTGTGCAATTTCAGATTTCCTGTATTTTATCCTTAAGGGGGGGTGCAGCACACCAAAACGTTCGAAAAGTGAAATGAGAGGAGAGCATGCTTTGCGATGAGGTAGAGACTTCAAATTTGGTGTATGGGTAAATGGTTCAAAAGGCAGAAAGTGTGCATTTTCAGATTTCCAATATTTTCTACTCAAGGGGGTGCCGCACACCAAAACGTTCGAAAAGTGAAATGATAGGAAAGCCTGCTTTGCGATAAGATAGGGACTTCAAATTTGGTATATAGGTAAACCGTTAGAAAGGAAGAAAGTGTGTAATTTCAGATTTCCAATATTTCCTACTTAAGGGGGTGTCGCACACAAAAATGTTCGATTTTCCGAATAAATGAGAAATGGCCCCTTTAAAATTTGATAGAGGCTCAAAATTTTAAATATAGACTAATCATTTGATGAAAACACCCAAAACGAATATAATTTTTCAAAAATGTTCGTTTAAGGGTGTTTTCCAGAGGAAAACGTTCGAAATGTGAATTGATAAGAAAAACATGCTTCGAAATAAGATACAGACTTCAAATTTGGTGTACAGGTAGATAGTTCGAAAGGAAGAACATGTGCAATTTCAGTTTTCCGATATTTTGAACTTTTGGGGGTGCCTCAAATCTAAATGTTCGATTTGTCGAATAAATAAGAAACGCGATTTATTAAAAAATTTACATTATTCAGGGGTTGCTTAATGTGGGGCCGTTGATTTTCAACGGGTATGCGGCTAATATATACTAATTGCCAAGTGTCCGTCTGTCTGTCTGTCTGTCTGTCACGCTTTTTTCAGGCACTTCCCGAATAGATAGAGACTTGCAATTTGGTACACGGCTCGGTCGTTCGATAAAACCCCCCGAATTTTCCGAAAACGTTCTATAGAGGGGGTACCCCACACCAAAATGTTCGAACAGTGAAAAGATGGGAAAGCATGCTTTGCGATGAGATAGAGACTTCAAATTTGGTGTATAGGTAAATCATTCGAAAGGAAAAAAGTGTGCAATTTCAGAATTCCAATATTTTCTACTTAAGGGGGGTGCCGCACACCAAAACGTTCGAAAAGTGAAATGATAGGAAAGCATGCTTTGCGAAGAGATAGAGACTTCAAATTCGGTGTATGATTAAATCGTTCGAAAGGAAGAAAGTGCGCAATTTCAGATTTCCAATATTTTCTACTTAAGGGGGTGTCGCACACTAAAACGTTCGATTTACCGAATAAATGGGAAAAGGTGCCTTTAAAATTTGATAGAGGCTTAAAATTTGGTATATGGGCTAATAATTTGACGAAAACACCCAAGACGAATGCAGTTTTTCAAAAATGTTCATTTAAGGGGGTGCTCCAGAGTAAAACTTTCGAAAAGACAATAGATAAAAAAACCTTGCTTTGGAATGAGATAGGGATATCAAATTTGGTGTAAAGGTAGATAGTTTGAAAGGAAGAAAGTGCACAATTTCAGTTTACCAATATTTTCTACTTTAAGGGGTGCCGCACACCAAAATGTTCGACTTTCGGAATAAAGGAGAAACGTTCCTTTAAAAACGTGATAGAGGCTTTCATCTCATAGAAATCATCTCATAGAAATCACAAAAAGAATAGAGTTTTTAAAAAATGTGTAGTTAAGGGGGTGGGTACTCCACACAAAAGCATGCGAAAGATGAAATGCTAGAAAAGCATGTTTCACGATGAGATAGAGACTTCAAATTTGGTGTACGGGTAAAAAGTTGGAAAGGAAGAAAGTGTGCAATTTCAGTCTTCCAACATTTGCTATTGTAGGGGGGGTGCCGATCTCTAAAATGTTAGATTTGCCGAACAAATGAAAAACGCCTCCTTTGCAATGTGATAGAAGCTTGAAATTTAGTATATGGGCTAACCATTTGACAAAAAAACCAAACATGAATACAGTTTGACAAAAATGTTCATTAACGGGGTGCTATACAGAAAAACGTTCGAAAGGTGAAGTGATAGAAAAAACATGCTTCTCGATAGAATAGAGACTTCAAATTGGGTGTACGGGTAGATAGTTTGAAAGGAAGAAAGCCTGAAATTTCAGATTTCCAATATTTGCTACATTAAGGGGTGCCGCACACTAATATTTTCGATTTTTCGAATAAATGAGGCAAGCTTCTTTTTAAATGTTACACAGGCTTGATATTCGGTTCATGGGCCAATCATCTGATAAAAAACCCAAGACAAAGGAAGTTTTTCAAAAATGTTCATTTATGGGTGTGCTTCACAGAAAAACATTCCAAATGAGAAATACTAATATAGGGGTGCCTCGGGATGAGATAGACTTTAATGTGGTGCACGGGTAAATAATTCGAAAGGAAGAAATGCGGAAATTTAGTTTCCCAATATTTTCTTCTTTAGGGGGTTCTGCACACCAAAATATTCGATTTGTCGAATAAATGTGAAACGCGAATTATTAAAAAATTTACATTATTCAGGGGTTGCTTATTGCGAGACCGTTGATTTTCAACGGGTATTCGGCTTCTATATATACTAATTGCCAAGTGTCCGTCTGTCTGTCTGTCACGCTTTTTTCAGGCACTTCCCGAATAGATAGAGACTTGCAATTTGGTACACGGCTCGGTCGTTCGATAAAACTCCCTGGAAAAATCGAATTTTTCGAAAACATTCTATAGAGGGGGTGCCCCACACCAAAACGTTCGAAAAGTGAAATGATGGCAAAGCATACTTTGCAATGAGATAAAGATTTCAAATTTGGTGAATGGGTAAATCGTTCGAAAGGAAGAAAGTGTGCAATTTCACATTTCCAATATTTTCTACTTAAGGGGGTGCCTCACACCAAAACTTTCGAAAAGTGAAATGATAGGAAAGCTTGCTTTGCGATGAGATAGAGACTTCAAATTTGATGTATGGGTAAATCGTTCGAAAGGAAGAAAGTGTGCAATATCAGATAACCAATATTTTCGATACTTAAGGGGGTGCCGCACACCAAAATGTTGGATGTACAGAATAAATGAGATACGTCTCCTTTAAAATTTGATAGAGGCTTGAAATTAGGTATATGGACTAATCATTTGATGAAAACACCCAAGACGAATATAGTTTTTCAGAAACGTTCGTTTAAGTGGGTGCTCTAGAGGAAAACGTTCGAAAGGTGAATTGATAAGAAAACATACTGCTGAATGTGATAGAGATTTGAAATTTGGTGTACTGGTAGATAGTTTGGAAGGAAGAAAGTGTATAATTTCAGTTTTCCAATATTTTATATTTTAGGGGGGTGTTGCACAAAAATGTTCGATTTTCGGAATGAAGTAGAAATATCCCTTTTAGAACGTGATAGAGGCTTGATATTTGGGATATAAGCGAATCATTTTTATAGAAAACCCAAGAAGAATGGAGTTTTTCAAAAATATATATTTAATGGGGATGGGTACTCTACAGAAAAACATACGAAGGGTGAAATGATAGATAAAGTATTCTTCGCGATGAGTTAGAGACTTCAAATTTGGTATACGGGTATATAGTTTGAAAGGAAGAAAGTGTCAAATTTCAGTTTACAAACATTTGCTATTGTAGGGGGTGCCGCACACTAAAATGATCGATTTCACGAACAACTGAAAAACGCCTCCTTTAGAGTGTGATAGAAGCTTGAAATTTAGCATATGGGCTAATCATTTGATAAAAAAACCCTAAGATTATTACCGTTCTTCAAAAATGATCATTTAAGGGGGTGCAACACAGAAAAACGTAAAAACGTTCGAAATATGAAGTGATAGGAAAACATGCTCCACAATAGGATAGAGACATCAAATTTGGTGTATCGGTAGATTCTTTGAAAGGAAAAAAAGTGTGCAAATTTCAGATTTCCAATATTTGCTACCTTAGGAGGTGTCGCACGCTAATATGTTCGATTTTCGGAATAAATGAGACACTCTTGCTTTTAAATGTGATTTAGGCTTGATATTTGGTATATGGGCCAATCATCTGATAAAAAACACAACACGAACAGAGTTTTTCAAAAATGTTCTTTTATGGGGGTGCTCCAAAGAAAAACGTTCGAAAGGGGAGATGATAAAATAGTATGCTTCGGGATGAGATGGACTTTAATTTGGTGTACTGGTAGATAATACGAAAGGACGACATGCGCAACTTAAATTTTCCAATATTTTCTTCTTTAGGGGCTTCTGCACACTAAAATATTCGATTTGCCGAATAAATGTGAAACTCGAATTATTCAAAAATTTTTATTATTCAGGGGTTGCTTATTGCGACACCGTTGATTTTCAACGGGTATTCGGCTAGTTATTTAAATTTTCTAAATGAAGTTTTAACATAAATAAACAGCATTTAAACGTGACTTTTAATAGAGGCGCGTGGGCATATTTTAATTGTAATTCATGTTTTTTAAATATTAGTAAAATTTATTTAAATTTTAACTTTTTGCTCCTAATTAATTTTCCTTGTAATCTATATCTGAAATGTGTTTTAATATTTACCAGCTGAGGTGCTGCTCACAGCTAGATGTTGATTTTTTTTTTAAATGTCTCTTTTTAGGAGTAACGTTTTAGCAGGAGCTTTTTAACAGCCACATGTAACGAGGTGCAAGAAATCCTTGAACGATAAATTTTCAACCAATTCACAAAAAAAGATATCGTTTTCTCAGTAGGACAGTTTTTATATAGACTACATAGGCAAATGCTGGAGATCGGTAATAACGAATATATTTCATGATGATTAACTTTTATCCTTTTCTAGCAGCAATTTTTGACCTCATAACTCAGCTACATAACCTCAAGTTACATTTTTCTAAATATTTAATTCATTTTATCTTTCCGTACAATATGTAATATGATATGTCTAGGTTGGTTGGTTGGTTGATTGAACTTTTGTGGGACAAAATCCAAAACGGATATGCTGAGCCAAACACAAAAATCGATGTGGGCAGCACATGACTTTCCTTATATAATTCAATGAATTTACTACTTTTACAGTTAAAAAAAATTTCATTCTTATAGTAGATACTTATTCTTTGAAAGATATTGAATTTTCTTCAATGAGTCGTCATTTTCATTGATTTAGCGTCATTTTTATCCATTTGGCGAGATTTTCGTTAATTTGGCAACATTTCAAAATGTCACCAAGTTGGCGACATTCCACCAAATTCGTCGCCAAAATCTCACCAAACTTTACTGACGGAGAAATAAGTTATTCTTATAACAGATAAATGACTATTGGCGTTCAAATGCAAAAGTATTACTCGAAGTATCTTTTCTCATGAATGGAACGAGCTAGATCCACGAGAATGATGTCACCCAATTTATCGCATGGTATTACATATAAAAAGTGAACATGTTTCTTAACAGTTAATAATTTTTTAAATTTATTGGATTTTTTAATAAATTTATTTGAAAAGTGTGCAATATCTCGAGAATATTGCACACTTTTAAAAATGAGCGACATTTTTAAATTATTGGCGACATTTTTAAATTATTGCAACATTTAAAAATGTCGCCAAGTTGGCGACATTCCGCTAAATTCGTCGCCAAATTCTCGCCTAGCGTTATGGATGGAGAAATAAGTTATCCTTACAGCGGCTAAATGACTATTGGTGTTCAAATACAAAAGTATTACACAAAGTATCTTTTCTCGTGAATGGAACGAGATAGATCCACGAGAAAGATGGTATCAAATTTATCGCATGATATTACATATGAAAAGTGAACATGTTTCTTAACAGTTAATAATTTTTTTTAATTTATAGAATTTTTTAATAAATTTATTTGAAAAGTGTGCAATATCTCGAGAACGGTTCGTGCTGCCGTTCTAAAGTTTATGTCAATCGTTTTCTAAGAAAAAATTACATAAGAAATGTCTATTTGTGTAACTTTATTAAAGGTTTTGATTTTTTGATGATTTTTTCAAAATTTCATTCGAAAATTTAGGGGGTGCTGAACATTCGATTGTGTTTTAAAACAGTAGGCTTCCAGTATTCACGGATTGTGATTTTCGTACCAAATTTCATTCGGATCGCTCCATTCGTTCTTAAGATATCGTCTCCACAGACTCACTGACACACACACACACACACACAAAGACATCACTTCAAAAATGTTCCATTCGTGGCCACCCACACATTACACAAATACACTCCAATACGGAGTTTTCTATAGGGGCACTGAAATAGTGTTTAATTGCAATAAATATGAAAGAGAAGGGTATATATTGAAGTAGATGGTTTCTTTCCAAATCACAATTTTCGTAAATGCTAAAATTACCAAGGTAGAATACGAAAACTAATAGGACTTTCTGAAATTTCAAGTCTAAATTTCATTTTATTTCATTTATACTCTGAAATGGCTTAGTCATTTTTTAACACTTTACAACAAAGTTGAAAAGTGTTTATGACTTTGTTCATTCATTCTGTCTGTCTGTCTGTCCGTTAGCACGATAACTGCCGTAAAAATGACTTAATCAAAATGAAATTTTAGTATGTTGTTGAGACGGTTTGTAAGACCTATGGGAATATAAATGGATAATATCATCTAATTAGTTTTGGATTGAACCCGGGTTGAAAAAATGAAATACATTGAGCCCTATGGGATCTAATTTAAGCGGATTTAAAATTCATTTAAGCGGATTTAAAATTCACAAATTGCTTCGAAAATTTCAGGTAATATACAAATTGTTCCATAAAATATATAAAAAAAAATTCAGCAGAATATATTCAAAAGTTTTTTAAATAAAAATTAAAATAATAATAATAACATATCTTATATGAAGCGATCACGTGACCATGATATGAAAAGATCACATGACCCACTTCAAAATGATATATGGCATCCATCTTGTCTCAAAATCGTGATTTTTTAAGTTCTTTTTAATTCATAATGAGTGTTGTATCCGTCCTAAAACCACTTTATTTTCGCTTAAATTTTGTGCATCTACATACTGAAACAACGCATTTACAATATATTTGAGTTTAAATGCTCATCCAAATTTTATTATTTCTACAACGAAGCCTATTTTTCACCTATGTAAAATGTAAACAGCAAAATATGTAGAATAAGTTGTATTAGAATTGCTGTATTTCTTTAACACAAAATCATTTAGTTCATGGAGTCTGCATAGCTGATATGAATGAAACATTCATTGATTTTACAAAGAGAAGGACGATTTTTTTCGATGAAGTTTTACGCATAGTGTTTCATTACTTGTAGCTCCATGGTCTTAATTTTTAAATAAAATAAATTATTATAGTATTGTGATGAATGACATGAATGGGAAATTATTTATGAATGAAATGCTGCTTTTATAGAGAGAGCCAGGCGTGTTATTTTTTCTATGACGTCATTTGAATGAATTTCAGTTGTTTTCGATGAAGTTTTCAAATATATTAAATTATCGTAGTATTATGATAATTCTAAAATTATTACCGAGGAATGTATCACATTTTAGAGATGTGTAAACCAGGCAATTTCTATTTCAATGCCGTCATTTGAATGAAGTTCATTTTCTTCGATGAAGGTTTAAGTTTTCAAATATAATAAATTAATATTGTATTGTGATAAGTTTTAAAATATTACCGAGGAATGTATTGCATTTTAAACATGTTTAAATATAATTGCATTGAAGTTTGAAAGTGTTTCATAATCAATGCTTTAAGCATGATTGATCTTTCTTGTTTTCAAATGCAGCCATTTGGACAGCTCTAAGTAGCGACTAAAGCGGATTACACTTTTCTGTCTCCCCATAGAGTATGAAATTACGAAAAATTAAAAGTGAAATATTTTTTTTGGCATACAATTTATATGTACCGATAATGTTTTGAAACTATATTTTATATAAAAAATTATTTCGCTTAATCAATGCGGTTCTCTTACTACAGTTGCGTTGTTCCAGAAAGCTGTGCCAAATAAGGGCGCAGCAAATTAAAATAGCGACAGTTAGGGATGGGCGCTATCGAACAATTTTAACTATCGAATAAATAGTAGTAGTAGTTTACAAACTATCGAATACTATGGAAACTATCGATAGTTTTCTGCTACGTAATTTTAGGGATGGGAGAGAGGTTACGTGTCTGTATTGTATCTACTGCAGTACGGGGCAAAAGCGGTGCAGCTAACGGTGGATGGTAAAATCATCTAAACAACAAATTTTAATTATTTATTCTCAGTCATTTTTTAACTGCACAAAAGAACGGCTCATTCCCTCATTCACAATCTTCGCGTTGCTTTATTTTGATTGTTTTTCGTTTCTAACTCGATTTCGCTTATTAGTTTTTCTCGTTTTATTTATTTTTTTATTTTTATACGGTATTTGCACCGTACGGCTACTTCTGTACCATCTTAACGTGTTTTTTCAAAAACTGGACAAGTAATTAATAATCGTCGAAATCGTTTATCATCGAAAAATTTGGATTAGATAATATTTTTAAATAGTAATTTGTAATATAAAATCAATCAATTTGTAACATTTCTCTGGTTTTTTTGTTGTCGTTTATCTATACTTTCTGAAAATGTATTTGTGCGAGTGCAAGGAATGCATAATTATAATGCAAAGAAATATGCTAATATCCCAGACGTATGAGACATCGGTCCTCTTGAAGATTTTGCAAATAAAATGTGATTAAAAATATATTCCTGTATTTTATTGTTCATTTTAAACAACATATTTAATAGATTTAATAATAGATAATTTATTCATAAAATTAATACTCACCGTAATTTAAAGCTTAGAACATTACAAAATTCAGAATGTTGGATTAATTAAAAATTGTATTTAATAATATAAAAATATTGAATTTTCGTTAATAGACGGCGCCACGTGACTTCATTCATAAGCTTATTTTCAAGAATTTTAAAAGTTTTATGCATTAACCTTTTACTATTAATAATAAATTTAATAAATGAGTTATTGAAAAACTGCGAAATTTTAAGAAGTGGGAATTGAGAAACATTGATGGGAAAAATAATTTTATGCACTTTAACATTTTGTATTGCTTCAAGTTTTTTGCAGAATGATTATACTTCCTAGTTTTAATCTGATATAAGTAAGGTTAATCACTTTAAACGAATTCATTTTTCAATTAAGATTCTTCATTTGTAAGAATTCACAAATAAATTTTCCCTATTGATATTTTTTTCTATTATTCGTAAAATAAAAATTGCAATTTAATTATTTTTTTGCCTCTATCACACGTCATCTACCTTATTTATTCTATATAGTACCAGGCCGCCCATACAAACATCTATTATTGCCTTCCTTCATATTTGATTTCCCCTTTTTATGAATATTTCATGTTTTCTTTCAAAAATGATATTGGTGGTACGTACAGACCCTTCTAGAGCCCGTCCTAATAATGCAGACAACCCAAGACAAAAAGCTCATTTTTAGAATTTTCAAAATTAACATTCTAAAACATCCCAATAAAAAGGAAAAAACACATAATTTCTTGTTTTTTGGAACTCTAGTCATTTGCATAAATTTAATATATTATACGAGAGTCGCTATAAAAAGCGTCAATTAAAAAAAAACAATGATCCTGATACGAAGGAAATCGAATCCGGGAATAATAGACGAACCCTATCTCACTGAGCTACAAATACCAGTGTCCTAACAACTTTATTATTTTTTTCAAACGATGACTTTACGACAAAATTAAATTAATATTAAATAATACATTAATACATTAATACATACATTAATATTTAATAAAACATTTGCCCTTCCTTATCCATTTATTTGCTCATTCGAATTTTCTACATAAACATCTATTACTTAAAAAAAAAATGTTTTAAAATTATTAACTACACTATGTATTAACATTAAATATTAATGTTTAACAAAAACGCTAATATTTCCTTAAAAAAAACGTCAAAGTTATTTTTAACGTAATTAAAATCAAAATGTTTGCTTTAAATCAATTTAATTGTCAGTTTTAAAAACCATTCGCTATTTCCTCCTAAAAGATTATTTCACTTGTTCAAAAAACTTCTTCACAATAGCAAAACAATTTCAGTGATTTTTCTTCACCAAACATGATTTTATTTCACAAAACAAAAAACGCTTGTATAGCTTTCCTAATTATGCAAATAAAACTATCCATCGTCAATCGAACTATATTCTAAAACCATCTAATGAGTAATGACTACTATCATTTGAATACAAATTAGTAAAACTCGCTTAATCCGAATGAATCCTATTGCCATGGCCGATATCATTACTATATTACAATTACAATCGTCTAAATTAATTCGAATACTTTTAAAACACTACTATGGAAAACAGTAACTAGTTCCAAACGAATACTATCGCCATGGCCGATAGCACAGCCGATAGCATTACTACAATAAATAGCACAGTCGTCCAAAATCATTCGAATACTTTTAAAACTATCGCCATGGCCGAAGCATGCATTACTACAACAAATAGTACAATCGTGTAAATTCATTCGAATACTTTTAAAACTATCGTACTGCTAAGAGCTCTTCGCTGCTACTGGCCAAAAGCATTCGAATAGTTTTTGCAACTATCGAGACTATCGAATGATTTGAAGCTATCTAGATGTTCGATTGTTTCATTCGAATGAATCCCATCACTAGCGGCAGTAAATAAATTACAACTGCCTATCCTTGCCAGGCCGCATTGACGAGCTATGATGAACGTCTTGCAGGGCGTGAAAATCTACTGTGTAATTTGTACAGAACCTCAAATACTGCATATTTTATATATTCTGTATCCTCTCCATACAGCATTGGGCGGTTAAACGTTTTACGCAACACAAAATTACATTGTATAGGGCTATTAAAAATTTCACCAATGTTAAATTAGACTCTAATTTAACATTGGTGAAATTTTTAACGCTAATTTTTAACCCTTTTAACGCCGATGTAGAAACCCTTGCCCCAGAACTTCAAATGCAAATGATTGATTTGCAGTGTAGCGATATTCTTAAAGAAAAATATTTAAATTCATCAATTCATCATTACAGGAATTTTATAAGAGTCTTCCACTCACACAGTTTGATCAAACTGTGTGAGAATATTGCATAAATTTGCTCGTGGCTTATTTTCCCCTTTGGCACTCCTTATCTGTGTGAAAAAACAAAATGAAATATACAAAAATATTCACAGATCCAAATTAACTGATGAGCATTTGAAGTCGCTGCTGATAATTTCCACTAGTAAACTTGATCCACAACTGCAAACAATTGTCAGTGGAAAGTTACAGCTACATAAATCTCATTAACCCTTTCATTCCCAAAAATTTTCTGCTGAACAGAAATGGTGCGATTGATAATATGTCATCACATTGAAGCATTACAACACATTTTAGGCAAAAAAAAATTAATACTTGCATTTTCCTGAAAGTTACAGCATGTTGCTCAGGAGCAACATTGGGCATATGTGGGTATTAATGCTTCAATATCTCATACAGGGGAAATAACACGTTTTCCCAGTCTATTTAGACTTTTTTCATGTGAAAATCCATAAAACAGTTTCATTTTGGAACAAAACACAAGTGAACATTGCATTTGATGCAAAATACGAAAGAAAAGCCATTTTTGCAGAATTTGCACCTTTGTTTTGTTGGGTTATGCTCCGGCCAGTGATTTTGTCCATCATAACGAACATCAGGAATTGGACGTCTGGCAATTGGGTTTTTAATTGTTGCAATAGGGCTTTTGGTTGTTGTGAGGTTAATATCATAACTCTTGTTCTTATTTTTTCGCGATGTAGATAAAGCCTGGCAGCTATATGATCTAAAATTACCAAAGGAATTATTTCCTTCTTCTTTTTGTTAATTTGCAAACAGTGTCGCTTATATAGTAGCCAACTGTATACTACTGTTGCATCCAACACCCAATAAAATATTCTCATATACCACCTTTTTGACTTGTGGTCTATTCGATATAATTCTATAAGCATATCGGACAAATCGACACCTCCCATATACTTATTATATACCTGCACAATGTATGGCCTGTCTACGTCGCAACTTTTTTTTCAGCATTTCTTCATCAAATAATTGACAAAAATATTGATACGGCGTATAAACATCATCCGGAGGATCAGGCAATTCTCCATAGAAAGGAATTTCCTCTGCATGTTCACTTTCTTCTAACCTTTCTTCCTTTTGAATTCTTCTCCTTGTCTTTAGGTTTAGAATAATGGGTTGATGATTTATTCGTCATAATATCATTTTCTAAATTATCAGTCATAGAATCATCTTTTTTGAGAATTTCAAACTTCAATCCATTCATTTGTTTTTATCTGAAATATCCTTATCACTTTCTAAGCCTCTTTCTTCTGAATCTTCTTCATCACTACCCAAATCAACATCAGACAGCTCCCCATCTGGTAAAAATATAAGTTCCAGAACCTCTTCAGTAGTAAGATAACTTTTTCTTTTATTTGATGACATCTGTTGCAAACAATTGGAAAAACTATAGTATTATGAATTAAATACATGTTTTATTAAATTTATGTACATCAAATATTTTGGCTTACTCATGCCATGCAATATCTGGGAGAAATCTCGCGTTTCGAAAATTGCTATATAATTTTGGAAACGATAACCGTTAATCACATAATTGTTTAGGTAGCAATTAATTAATTACGATAATATTTTCATAGCATTAAAATAAGTTAAAACATGCTAACTGTATAACAGTAATGTACTAAAATATTTAGTAAACTTGAAATTATATATATAATTTTTCATATACTTTTTAATGTTGCTGTGGATTATAAGTAATAATGAATGAAGCATAAGGGTTTTATTATTGGCTTGTATTAATTTTAAAGTAGTAGTAAGAAACTTAGCATTCGATTATTATTAATTTATAATAAACTTTAAGTTTGTAATTATATGTCATTAATATTTATATTAGCCTTCTAGGTGATATTAAATATTTAGAAATATTATTTTAACCAGAATCAATAAGATATAGATTTTTTAAAAAAAATAATTGGAATAATTTTACTGCCTGAAGCATCAAAATATATTTTTTAAATAATATTTAAATAAGATTTTTTTTTAATAACTGAGAGCCTCATCTAAAGTAATAACATTTGATAAAAACAAAATCATGTTTTTAAAGCATAAGTGGGTCTTTTTCAAAGGTGAAAAGGGGGGGGGGCAAAAATGTTAAAAACATTTTTTTTGACGTTGCAAGCAAAACAAACCTAATAAAAATTAAAATTTACCATGCATTTACTAAATTTTGAGGGGGGGGGGCAAGAACCCCCCTCCCCCCTGGGCCCGCTACTGCTTCAAGTATTCACAATATAAAAAAAAACTTTTAAACATCTAAGTATAAACATTTCACTTTGCAATGATAAATCGTAGCTATTCGATTTTGAATGAATGGCGTTTTATCATTATCCGTGGCGTTTTATCATTATTCATGGTCCTTTACAAGATAGGACATGAAATATTGCAATCCGAGAGAACTATTGCAAAAGCCTTCCCTTGTTAGTTCTGGAGAACGATAAATATATATCCCTTTAATTATTGTAAAGTGGGCTTGTATTTTCCTTTTCCATACATACGACCTTGTCGCCTATAAGATCTAATCAAATTGAAAAGCTTTGCAGTTATATTCAATTATACAAAATGAGCATTATTTAAAAATATCTACAAGATATAATTGCGATTAACCGGTGCATGTATCAATTGTGCATATGACGATCCGTATGGGAATGGGCAATTACCCATTCCCATTCTGAGTTTTCTTGGGGCACTCAAATAGTGTTTATTTGCAGTAATATGAAAGAGGGAAGTATATTTTGAAGTAGATGGTTTCACTCCAAATTACTATTTTCGTAGATTCTAAAATTACCATGGTAGAATACGGAAACTAAAATAGCTTTTCCTGTGGATTTCATATTGGTACAAATTCTGCCATTTCAAGTCTAAATTCCACTTTATTTCCTTTATACTCCGTAAGCTCATAGTCATTCATTTTTTTCCAACTTTAGCCATTTTGACAGCCCTAGTAAAGACTGAAACGGATGATATTTTTTTGTCTCACCACAGAGTATGAGATTGCAAAAAATTAAAAGTGATTTTTTTTTTGCAAGCAATCTATTTGCCATGATGATATTTTAAAAGTAAATTTTATATAAAAAAATTATTTCGTCTCATTGTTATCACTAGCATCTCAATCCTGCGGTCATTCCCAATAGGAAACAAAATCCGGTGCAATGCGCATGCTCACGTCCTCTCCAGTGCTTCAATATTTCGTCAAGGGGTGATATAAATCACAAAATACTATACGAAATCATAAAATATTATATTATTTAAAATAAAACTTTCCTTTACCATATATTTAAAATCGGATTAGAATTTAAAAAATAGAGGGCAGTTCTTCGTTCTGTTTACCATTCAACCATTACATTACAAATTGACAATGCCTAAAAATCGTAAAATCTCAGAACGAACATTAAAATCCAAGGCAACACTGTACATATTCGTAAATATTCTCATTGGGATGCAATGCTGTACATTTTGGATCGCATTTTTACGATTTTAATCGTAAAACTGTAATTGGGAAGCATGTCAGACTGTCAGCTGCGATTTCGATCGTAACATTGTATCTTCAGCTTCTGCACACTATTTATATCACAGAATATTATATATATAATATTAGTCTGTGATTTATATCACCCCTTGACGACATATTGAAGCACTGGAGAGGACGAGTCCGTGAGCATGCGCATTGCACCGGATTTTGTTTCCCATTGGGAATGACCGCAGGATTGAGATGCTAGTATTGTTATCTTGCATGTTATTCAGCAAATCGATCCAGAAAGCTATGCCAATTAAGGCTGCAGCAATTAAAATAAGTTGAATAAAACGACCAACCATCCTTGTCAGGTAGCACTGACGAGCTATAGGAACGTCTTGCGAAGCATAAAAATCAACTGTGTAAGATCACTTAAAATTTGACAAATATAAGTTAATTCAGAGGAATTGCGCGCTACTTCGCTAATTTGTAAAGAACCTCAAATATCATCTCCATACAACATTGGCTGGTTATGGGTAAACGGGTTACCGGGCACGAAATTCCATTGTGTAGGGCTGCTAAAAATGTCGTCAATGTCAATTTAGAGCAAATAAGCTCCGATGCAATCTTTGCTATTTCGTAAAGAATTTTAAATACAATAATCGACATAGAAAATGCAATACCATGGAGCTTTGGTCGTATAATTATGCAATTTGCGAGACAAACGCAGCTGGCCGATGTATGCAAATGATCTTAAATGCAAGTAGGTCACGTAATTAGGACGCGTAATAAAAGGAATGGAAACTGCAGGTGAGCCAACAGTTGTTACAGTCTGCGTACAGACTCCAATTTCAGCGAGAACAATCTCTCGACGATTAGCCGAAAGCGGTTTGCAATCAAACCGTCCTTTACGAAGACTGCCAATGGCGACAAGACACCGACGTGAGAGATTGTAATGGTGTCGAACCCGAGCCTCTTGGACGATTGAATTAGCCAGGATTGTGTTCAGCGACGAGTCTCGGTTCTGTATGTCGAATGACAGTTGCCATGTGAGAGTCTGGAAGTGACGTGGAAACAGATCCAATCCTTCTACAACTGTTGAGCGCCATATTGCTCTAAATCGCGGCATCATGGTTTGGGGTGCCATCTGCTTCGATAGCTGGTCACCTCTGGTTCGTATCTGAGGCACATTGACGGCATGACGATATGTGGATGAGGTGCTGCGGCCAGTTGCTCTGCTCTTACCTTCAGTGATTGCAAAATTTTGTTTTCCAGAAAGATAACGCGTAACCACACACAACAAGTGTCAGTATACAAGCCTTGAAAGGTATCCAAGTGCTTCTTTGGCATCCGCTGTCTCCAAATCTCTCACCCATCGAACCTATATGGAACGTGATTGGCAACGTTTGACTGTCCTGCCCCATCTCAAACAGAGGACGCTCTGTGGAGGATGATTGAAGGCATATGGTCAGTCATCCCTCAGGAAACTAACTACCCACAACTTTTGGCAGGGGAGGGAATCGAACCCGGGCCAACCGAGTGCAATTCTCGCCAACCACTGGGCTACCGCTCCCTCCTGTCGGGAAGTGTATTATAGTTGCTGAATATATTGTATGTATATTTTTCCGCAGGGCCATCCAGTTGTGACCCGACCTGCTGTATTTGGGGGAGGGATTCTGAGTGTCATTTTAATACTTTCTTGAATCTTGTATACCTGGACTGGAAATCAATCGTGGCCTATCCTAAATGTTAATGTAATTTTTTGGTATTTGTTATTTGTCACCTCTTCTGAAATTCATCGTCCTGTTATTCCACAAATTTCATTGTTAGCACTTATCTGTTTGTATAATTCAGACGTACATCAGCATGCGTTGATCGGCGAAATCGAAGGCGTGCGGTTGCGACCCTACAAACGAAGACTGTTGACATTCTTTAGAATTTGCAAGATGCATTGGATGTTCCAACATCAGCGAGATGAGTTTTTCGACGATTGGTCGAAAACGGCTTACACTCAAACCGTCCTTCACGAAGACTGTCATTGAAGACAAGACACCGACGGGAGAGATTGCAATGGTGTCGGACCCGAGTCTCTTGGACGATTGAATTGGCCAGGGTAGTGTTCAGAAACGAGTCTCGGTTCTGTTTGTCGAATGCAGTCACCGTATGAGAGTCTGGAAGTGACGTGGAAACAGATCCAATCCTGCTGTAACCGTTGGACACCATACTGCTCGACAACGTGGCATTATGGTTTGGGGTGCCATCGCTTCGATAGCCGTCACCTCTGATTCGTAACAAAGACACAATGACGGCTCTACGATATGTGGATGAGCTGCTGCGGCCGGCTGTACTACCTGTTCCACGGCAAATATGGAACATTGCGAATTATGGAGGGAGTACAACCTACAAAGATGGTCCCTGTGCTTCTCCGACAATTCATATACAGTTCCCTAAGAGAACACCTGCAAAAGGATGAGCAAGCCATGTTTCTGGGAAATATGGACAGCGATGGCTCAGTTACAGAGGGGCGCACAGCAGGGCGTTCTTGGGGAGAGCTGACCCTTGTCCGGTTCGGCGACACGTGCATCCAGGGTCGTGGGAACGCTGGCACACCTGCCAGATATTAATTCTGGGGTGATCGCCGTCCTCCTGTCATCACAGCACCCAATAGCTGGACATAATTCTGAAATATCCAATGGAAATACCAGGGGCTTCAATTGGGGGAACCAGTAATAAACCTGGGGCTTAATTGCGTGGGAGGAGACATTTTTCGGATGTTCGAGAGAGTGTTAGATTTTTCAAAAAGAGCGAGGAGAATTGGTTTTGTGCTTCGGAGAGAAAGTTCTCCCAAAAATACGTCTGCAGCGATGACCGACGTTTCCTCCGCGGTCGAAGTGCCCCGCACCTAGCAACGATCCAACGATGTATCGAAGGTACGAAATGCATGTCTCTTATACTCTCAGTCTGTTTGACACTGATTTAATTAATTTCGCACTCTCTCGACATCTTATTCAATTAACACTTGAGTGAAATAATCAGAATGAATTTAATTGTAAACTTAAATGAAGGAGATTTTTAATGATATACTTTAAATATTCATAATTAAGAAAATGTCAAACACGAATGTCAATGGAGAGTGATTATGATTTAGTAAGATTGTTAATTGAATCAATTAAATATGTTCTTTTATTATTATTTTAATTTCTTTTTGTTAATAAATATATATTGTTAATGTTTTATATCATGTCCGTTGTCCTCATTTACCAGTAATTTGATTTTTATGTATTTTTATTCGACACGGCCAATGTCGGAGATTGTTTTAATGAACAATATGACTGAATTATGCGTTCTGACCGGACGTGTGGTTAAAAACCACATAACACTACCCTTACCTTCAGAGGTTGCAAAATGTTGTTTTCCAGCAAGATAACTCGCGACCGTACACATCAGCAGACAAGCCTTGCAAGGTAACCAGAAGCTTCCTTGGCCTCCGCTGTTTCCAGATTCCTCACCCATTGAGCATGTATGGGATGTGATTGGCCGTTATTTGGATGCTCTGCCCTCGCCTCAAACAGAGGACGACCTGTGGAGGATGTTTAAAGGCATATGGTCATCCATCCCTGAGGACACTATTCGCACGCTTATTGCATTTGTTCCTGGAAGGGTTGCTGCTTGTATCGCCTCAAGAGGTGCTCCTACTGCTTATTGATCACCCTGTCTATGTCATTACTGTATTGCATTATTCTTCTGGAATTAGCATCAATTATTTATATATGCCATGTGTGTGCGTGTCCTTTAACATAACACTCTATTCGTTTTTACATGGTGTTGCATTTTCTGTGTCGAGTAGAGTTGTATTATAAATGCTACATATATTATATGTCTGGTTTTTCGCAGGACCATCCAGTTGTGACCCGAAATTTTTGGGATTTGTCACCGCTTCTGAAATCAATCGTCCTGTAATTCCACAAAATTTATTGTTAACACTTGTCTGTTTGTATAATTTACATGTAAATATTACTTAGCCCAAATAATTTTGTTTTTTTAATTTTGAAACTCGTGAACTCAGTTCGCTATTAAATAAAGCATTTAAAACAATAATAAATTATTTAAATTTTCTTAATAAAGTTCTAACATAAATGAACAACATTTAAGCGTAACTTTTAACAGGGTCGTGCTGACATGTTTTTAATTGTAATTCATATTTCTTAATTATTAGTAAAATTTGTTTAAATTTTAATTTTTTACTTCTAATTTTTTTCCTTCTAATGTGTATCTGAAATGTGTTTTAATAGTTACCAGCTGTGTTCATAGCTAGATGTTGATTTTTTTTTTAATGTCTCTTTTCAGGGATGACGTTTTAGTAGGAACTTTTTTAACAGCTGCAGCTAACGATTGCTACGCTGGCTGCGTGGGTGCAAGAAATCTTCGAACGATAAATTTTCAACCAATTCACAAAAACGGATATCGCATTCTCAGTAGGACAGTTTCTTTATAGAGACTACATAGGCAAATGTTGAAGATCAGTAATAAAGAATAAATTTTATGAATAGCTTTTATCCCTTTCTAACAGCACATTTAGACCTCATGACACCGCTACGTAACATTAAGCTACATTTTTCTCAGTATTTTATTCATTTTTGCTTTCCGTACAATATGTAATATGATATGTCTAGGTTGGTTGGTTGGTTGATTGAACTTTTGTGGGACAAAATCCAAAACGGATATGCTGAGCCAAACACAAAAATCGATGTGGGCAGCACATGACTTTCCTTATATAATGCAATGAATTTACTACTTTTACAGTTAAAAAAAATTTCATTCTTATAGTAGATACTTATATTCTTTGAAAGATATTGAATTTTCTTCAATGAGTCGTCATTTCCGTACAATATGCTATGTCTAGGTTAGTTGGTTGGTTGGTTGGTTGACGTTTTGTGACACAAAATCCAAAATGGATATGCTGGGCCAAACACATGGTAACACAAGCGACTAATTTACTAGTAAAAGAACGATAACAAGTGTATAAAATAACAAGAAATATCAATCATGCATAAAGCATTGATTATGAAACACTTTTCAACTGCAATGCAATTTTATTTTAACATCTCTAAAATGCGATGCATTCCTCGGTAATATTTTTAAAATTATCATATGACTACAATAATTTATTATATTTGAAAACTTCATCGAAAACAAATGGAATTTATTCAAAGGATGTCAACGAAATGTAACAGGCCTGGCTCTCTGTATAAAAGCAGCATTTCAATCATAAATTTCTATCCCTTCATTTCATTCATCATAAACAATACTATAATAATTTATTTTATTTAAAACTTAAAACCATGGAGGTACACGTAATTGAACTCGATATGTAAGACTTTATGGAAAAAATCGTTTGCGTCTATGTGTCAATAACTGTTTCATTCATATCAGCTATATTGCAGACTCCATGAACAAAATAATTTTGCGTTAAGGAAATGCAGCAATTCTTATACAACTCATTCTACATCTTTTGGTGTTTACATTCTCCATAAGTGAAATTGGGCTTCGTTGTAGAAATAATCAAAGTGTGATGTTCACTTAAACTCAAATATATTGTAATTGCGTTGTTTTAGTATGTAGATGCACAGAATTTAAGGAAAAATAAAGCGGTTTTAGGACGGATACAACACTAAATATGAATTAAAAAGAACTTTAAAAATCACGATTTTGACACGAAGATGGATGACATATTTTATATATTGAAGTGAGTCAGGTGATTTCTTCATATAATGGTCACGTGATCTCTTCATATAAAGGGTGTAATTATTATTTTAATTTTTATTTAAAAACTACTGAATATATTTTGCGGAATTTCTTTTTTTTATATTTTATGGGATATATTGAATATTGCCTAAAACTTTCGAAGTAATTTGTGAATTTTTAATCCACTTAAAAAGTGTTTGAAGAATTAAATCCGATAGGGTTTAATGTATTTCATTTTTTGAACCCGGGTTCAATCCAAAACTAATTGGGTGACATTATTAATTTATATTCCCATAGGTCCCACAGACCGTCTGAACAACGTACTAAAATTTCATTTTGTTAAAGTCATTTCTTGCGGCAGTTATCGTGCTAACGGACACACAGACAGACAGAATGAACAAAGTTATAAACACTTTTCAACTATGTTGTAAAATATTAACAACTATATTGTAAAGTGTTAAATAAGAAAAAGTACACATGATAACACGTCCCCCCACTGGGTTCCGGTCTAAATTTGGTGGTTCTTCCCGACCGTCCAAAACAGTTACCTTACACCTTTCTGGTAGGTCGGACGGTCTGGGTCTCAACAACAACAACATGATAACACGTCGATGAAAAACTGTGTATAGGAAAAGCATTGAAATGGGGTAGTGAATTTGATATCAAATTCTTGTAGATTTACACATTTTGTGGGTGTTATATCAAGAATCAACTATTTTTAGAGAGACGGCTGTTTATATACGAAATTATGTTTATATATGTTTATATACTGTTTGTATACACAAGACATGATCAAATATTTTCATAAAATTTACAGTTGAGGTTTGTTCATTAGATTTTCATTAAAATTGAAAAATGGAACTAGTTTAGATCATTACCCGAAAAATTTTGAAAAAAAAAAAATGACATAAAAAATAAAATTCGCTTGTGTATGTTTAGCAAATGGTTGTTTGGCTGGAAATTATTTATGTGAAATCCCACCTAATCAGATCCGATAATGTTAAGATAAACCGTTCTGACCAGGTTTCATGTTTATTGGAATTTTTGCGATTTGACGTCACTCGAAGCAAGAAATTTCCAAGTAAAAGTTAAATAAATGAAAAAGTGGAAATTTGAAGCAATTGTAAATAAACTTCCATTTTATACGAAAAACAGAATATTTACTAATTCATTTAACAAAAAGAGCAAAAGAGAAAGAGACAAAAACATATATATATATGGAAATTTATGTACTACTCACATAATTTAGATCATCTATGTATTACTTAAATCATTTAAAAATACTTACACTGCCTAGAAATGAGTACAGCTCAGAGTTTCGATCTATCAATCTTTATGTAGAGTAAAATTAAATATATGTAAAAAGGTTGCTTATTGAACGTGATTGATTATCAATATTTGATACATTACTTTATAAATCAGTGATGGTTCTTAAATATTACATTTACACTAACTAATCACGCAACAATTTCGTTGGAATGGTTAAATTTTTTTCGAGATGTTGTTTAGAGTATTGTTCGTTCACACGCTGACCTCAGTGTTTCTTTCAGGCATACATCCTGGAGGCGACCCCTCCCTCTCGAAGACGATTATTCGCCCCCCCCCTCCCCCGGAGACATTTTATATTAACATAGTTTCTATTTATGCGATAGCATTTTGATTAGGGCAAATAGAAAACTTGCCCCCCCCCCCCCTCTTAAAGTTTCATTCGTCCTCCCGGCCAAAAAATCCTGAGAGACAGCCTGGCTGACATTTTATATCAACTGAAAATCATTTAATTTGCATTTAAGCATGTCTGAAACATGTTTATATGTCAAAGTCTTAAACTATAATTTCTTTAAAATTATTATTTCTTAAATTATAATACTTTATATATATATATATATATATATATATATATACATATGTTATGTATGCATGGAAGGTTAAAACTATTAATATTTCATTTAAAATTATCTTTTCCTTTGATGCTTCTGATAATACTGCTATGAACTTATAAAATGCTGTGGAGTCTCCTTTCCCCTTCTCACTTTCGTCTCGAAGACAAGACGAAGAAAACACCTGTATAGGCATCCTTTCCCATGACGTACGTCTGGGGTTGCCTAATACTAAAGTTCGAAAAGGGGTTGTCAGATTTGGCTATTTATAGCCAATTTGGCGACTTTTCGAAGATCCGAGAAACATTGCGAAAGAACCAGTATTCTACGAGATATGAGAGATTCTCAGACGTTTCGACAGAGAGTCTATAAAAGGAGTCATCACTCAGTTGGAGAGCAGTTGACGTTATACGAGCTACATTGAACTGCGATTTTCGTCAATGTTTTGAGAAGCTGCTGTTTTGTGAAATGAAATACGTCAATGTTTCGAAAATAATCTTGGATGTTTTTGTGAAATTAGTGGAGCATTTCAGTGCTGTTTTACTGTATATTGTTCCCGTTTACGCTGTGCTTGTGAATAAATGTGTTATTTATCCAGAAATTTGGGCTCATTTTTGTATCCTGAGCGTACACCCACGATTTCAGGGAATACGTCGTAACAATATCTTACAAACGAGTGATAATTCTCAACATCTTTTACATAACAACTACCCAGGTGAACAAAAGTGACCATCCGACCTACCCGAAGGTGTAAGGTATCTGTTTGGACGGCTGAGAAGTGCCATCCAATTTAGATCGGGACCCAGTGGGGGAGGCATCCTCAAGGACCGTACCCTCTTTCCTCTAACATCAACCTCTCGCAAGAGACTTACGGACCCGCATGTTTAACGTGATCGAAATTCGCATGAACACGACGACAGTTTAGGTAGAGGTGGGAATCGAACTCGGGTCATCAGAATGCAATCCCCGCGCGCTAACCACTGGGCTGTCACGCTCCAAATTAAACTTATTGAGCTTATCTCCGAAAACGGTTTTTAGCACACGTAATTTAATTCCACATTCCAAGTGAACATTAATAGATGAAAAAGAAAATTGGCGGTGACTCCAGTCTGGTGGAGCCGAAACTTTTCTGCGTAAGTAACATTTTGTAAAATAAAACTCAACTTTTGTGATACCGAATAAGCAAACTCCATCCAAAATCTGATTATACACTTACAGAGCTTTCAAAGAGCTGCAAAATTCTTGCTTATTATTTATAGCTATTACTGCTAGTTTTTAAGCTTTAGTTTATAAGCATTACAAACTTGAAAAACGTAAGATTTTCAATCTTCTTCAACTTGACAAGACTCGAAAATGAAATTTCAATGGGATATCGCACAGAGCTGCACATCTTTAAAGGCGGTTCTGTGACGACTGCGCGGTATTGGGATGAAGTCCTAGACCCCAAACGCGAGACTCTACGCTGCAGCAGTTGGTCCTGATTTCCTTCTTATGGACGATAATGTCCGTCCCCATCGAGCTAACATCGTTGACAAATACCTGGAAAGTGAGGACATTTCTCGTATGGAGTGGCCGGCGTATTTCAACGACCTTAATCCCATTGAAAACCTTTGGGATGCCCGCGAGTATGCTGTTTTTGCACGTTTACCTCCTCCAGCCAGTCTCGGAGTTGGTATCTGCCCTATTGGAGGAATGGCCATTTTTCGCATCTGCGATGGTTGATCACCTCATTGAAAGCTTGGAAAATCGTTGTAAAGTTTGTGTGAAGGTCTGAGGTGGTCACATACCGTATTAATGCAAGTTTTGTTTGGTTTGTTTGCCTTTAAACATCATTTAGTTAATGACCCAAATGCGATGTCATCATATAACTTACGAAAAGTAAATATTTTTTCATATTTGTACATAATTCTTGTTTTCTTTAATACATAAACATATTTGCTACCTTCATGTACAATTTTAAGTTAATCAAAGCTTTACTTTTCCATTTTTGTTGATTTTGCCGTCCGTGCTTAACTTTTGGAAGCCAGTGTATATAAGGAAAATAAAAAAAAAAAACAGTATTGAGAGAGAAAAATATTTATCCATTGTAATTCACTATGGAAGTCAGCCGAGCAGTCTCTTATTCATATTAAGATTTAAATGCGGCTTGGTCACAGGCTTTGCTACACATATTTTATTTAGCTGTTCTGATTCTGAGCTTTTCGGCACACTCACGAATATTATTATTCTTAGAATATTTCCACTATGAAATATTTATTCATAAAAATGTTCAGAAAACAAATTCCAGGAAAATCTCTATCCCGGTATAATTGATGCAAGAACACTATGGTTGAGAAACACTGCTCTAAAGAAAACTAAAGAGTACCGTCCTCTAAGGAGAATTGTCCTCTAAATAGCACTAAAAATTACAGTCCTCTAAAGAGCACTAAAAAATTCAGTCCCCTAAAGAGCACTAAAAAGTGCAGTCCTCTAAAGAGCACTAAAAAGTACAGTCATCTAAAGAGCACTAAATATACTGTCATATAATGAGCACTAAAGAGTATTGTCCTCTAATGAGCACTAAAGAGTATTGCCCTCTAATGAGCACTAAAGAGTACTATCCTTCAAAGAGCACTAAATTCCGACCCTCAAACACTGAGGTGCTCGAGTGCGCCAAGTTGCAAACATCTGGATTAAAGAGCCGAGTTCACACACACAACACATTTGTCTCGATTGTTGTACTAGATCGTATCTTTGGAGTTGTAGTTGATTATGAGTCTAAAATGAGTTTATTGATTATTTTATCTTATCTAATTACATTTTTTATCTCAGTCCTGCTACGTGTTAATTTTAAGCAGACACAATGCATTATCATTTATCGCAATATGTGCAGCTATGTTTACTTAGATAGAGTAACTTTTTACATTGGTGCACAAAAAATTGCATCACTCCAATAAGTTCAATATTTAAAAAATTAATGTTTAATATCGAGTAAAAAATACGAATGCTATACCCTGTCTTTAGTGCTTTGATCTTTACATGAGAATTTTAAGTGTCATTGCCCTTTAGCCGTTATTATGAGACAGTAGACAATACTAAATGTTATCTCGAAAATTTAACAAAATATTTTTTTTAAATTATGGAAAACTCGTTATTATTAAATGTTTAATAAAATGAAATGTCACATAATTATCCTTATTATTAAATATTTAATAAAATAAAAATGTCCCATAATTCTCTTTATTATTAAATATTTAATAAGATAAGACTCTAACATATTTTTTATTCCGGAATATTTCCCACATAAGACATTTCTAAACAAATAATGTTCGTGAATTACTGCATACCCCCCTCTTCAATGTACTCATCAATTAATTATCATTAAATATCACTTTAAATGTTTTTCTCCTTCAGTTATTGAAAGATGTGGGTGATGCAATTTCTTTGAGCACCTCTATTGTTAGTTTGTGATGAAGTTAACTTCCCAGTAACATTGGGTGAAAGTTAAGTTTTATTTGTATTACTTTGTACTATAGCAATATAGAAAACTTTGAATGACAGTTTTATAAAATACATTGTAAGGTAGGGACGTGGAGTACATTGCACGGTAGGAGTATAGAACTCATTATATGGTAATAAAAAGAACACATTGTACACTAGTAATATAGAACACATTTTACAGTAGTGAAATAGAACACATTGTAATTTAGGGATGTATAAAGCACTGTGCGATATCGATATACAACACATTGTGCGATATAGAACACATTGTGCGGTTATTCCAAACAGTTCGATCCCCCTTTGCAGGCATTGGCGTCCATGGACGCCAATGCCTGCAAAGGGGGGTCGAACTGTTTGGAATAAAGTATGTCAAATACCTGTCTTTTTGAGAGGTTTTTAGCTTCGGATTAACGTTGTCCCACCCGTAAGCAAAAGGTTAACAATATGAAACACATTGTACGATAGCGATATAAAAAACCTATCCTAAATGGAATGCACTGGAGGTTACGTATAAAATACGATGTCATAAAAGGTACTTTTTAATAAAACGTGTTATATAGACAAGTTAATGTCTACACGTTTGCTTTAATGATTTAAAATATCTCCTAACGTATATAATACGAATCATACAAGCTTAAAAATTCGTCCTTAGGTGTTTTACACATAATAAGAAAAACGTATAATGAACGACCTTTGGACGAAACTCATTCGTAAATCCACAACTGCCTGTGATAGTAAACAAGAAAGATCAATCAAGCATAAAACACTGATTATGAAACACTTTCCAACTGAAATGCAATTTTATTTAGCGATTATTTAAAATAAAAAAATATTGTAATTGCGTTGACACGAAATTTAGATATACAAATGATATGCAAAGCTAAAGCGGTTTTATGACGCATGTAACACTAAAAATAAATTTAAACGATCTTTAAACATTGCACAGCCGGATAAAAATGGAAGCAATATTTTATTTTGCAATTAGTCACGTGATCTCTTCATATAATATAGGTGTATTTATTATTTCAATTTTTATTTAAAAAACAAACCAACATAATTTTCTGAATTTTTTTTACACATTCTATGTGATAATTTGAATGGCCTAAAATTTTCGAAGCAATTTGTGAATTTTATCCCCTCTTAAAAAATGTTTGAATAATTAAGTCCCGTAGAGTTCAACTTATTTCATTTTTTCAACCCGGATTAAATCCTAAACAAATTGGGTGATATTATTCACTTTCATTCCCAAAGATCCCGCAGACCGTCTCAACAACATACTAAAATGCCATTTTGATTTTTGCGGCAGTCGGCGTGCGAACGGACAGACAGACAGACAGACTGATGACCAAAGTCATAAACACTTTTCAACTATGTTGGAAAGTATTATTGAAAACGGTGCGTGAATATTTCATAATATATTATGTCTTATGACAAACCCGATAAAAAAACTTTTCCATATGGAAATAAATCAGTACAACGTTTTCTGAAAAGAATTAAGATTTAAAACCGGTCCCAGATACATCATCTGTAGAACATAGTTAAACTATTAAACTATAAGCATACCTCACGCTTGGGTTGAATATGTGTGCAGCGATCGAAAAAAAAAGTTTGAAGGAAAATAAAACACCCTTAGAGCAAAATTTGAATTGATGTTGGATTACTGTGATTAGAGATAAAAATGTAGAAAGAATTTCCCGTTCACGATTTTCATGTTTTATGCCCAATTGCCGCACGCCACTACATCCCTGCAGGCAACCACTCAATGTTTATTACTCATCTTACTAAATATTTATTCACTATACTTTCTCTTTCTCTACACATTTTATGAAATAAATTAATGTACATGATGAATAATATATATATATATATATATATATATATATATACACAGGGTGATTAAAAAAAGATGGGCCAAACTTTACGAGGTGGTAGATACACCAAACCAAGCATTTTTCGTCATAGTTTCGCCTAGAGCTCCTCTACTACAGTCTGACTTATCAACCATATTGAAGCCCATAGGGTTCTATACTACAGTTACAGAAATTATAAAATAAGTGTTTAAAACAAATACTTTATATAAAAAAAAGAAGTTTCAATTAGAATATTGCAGAACTTAGCTCGTACAAGTATGCTCCAGTACCGGGTATCCAATTATTTATTATCCATTGTTTTCGTCTTCCTTCATTTCTAGGAAAGCGAAATAGCCTAAAACCGTTTCTGAAATGATTAGAGCAGTTCGGTGCAGAACAACCACCCATAATTATTTCAATTATACTTCCTAAAGTGAAAATACGAATAGAGCTAATGCTAATGGATTGCGCTCCCAGCTATGGTGGCTTCAATATGCTTGATGAGTCAGCTCGTATATAGAGGAGCCTTAGTTTCCCCAGGTCGGAAATGAAACGCAAAGGCGTTACAGGGCGATGGACTGGGCTAGGTGGTCCCATAGCTCCCTCCCCACACCCCACCCCGACCTATCGTGTCTTGACTTCTTTTCTTCTTTTGTGAGGATATCTCAAGAGTCTCGTTTATGACACTCCCCTTGAATCTGAAGAGGAACTCGGCGCCATAATTTCGCCCGCTGCTGCCGAAGTGCGCGATGTACCTGATCTATTCGAGAGAGTTCGCCAATCCCTCTATCGGCGCTATGAGACATGCATTCAGATTGACGGTCATTCTTTTAAGCTATTACTATAATTATTTTTTATTAAATGTCATTTTATAACTTCTAAGTCATTCTTCTGTTTGCTCCTCACTTTATCGGTTTCACCATTAAGTGCTATTATAGCACCCTGACGCCTTGACGTTTAATTTCCGACCCGATAAACTATGACAAAAGATGCTCGGTTTGGTGCTTACTACCACCTCATAAAGTTTGCTACCACCTCATATCTTTTTGAATCACCCTGTATATATATATATATATATATAATCAAATATTACATATGAAATTACATAAGAATATTATTTACGTTACATTATTGAAAATACCGATATACTAATGACTTTTTCAAAATTTCACACAAAAATGGTCTTTCGAACTCTTGATTGTGATTAAAATCAATGGGCTCCCCGTATTCACCGATTGTATCTTTTGTACAAAATCTTGTTAGAAACATTCCCTTCTTTCACGACATAACGCTTCTATAGGCACACACGCATACACACACACGCACACACACATACACTTACACAAAGACACACACACATGCACATACACTTACACACAAACATTCACGCACGTACACACACACACACTTGCACACACATACTTACACATACTCATACTTACACACACGTACACACACATAAACTTATACACACGCACAGACATCACCTCAAAACGTTCGATTGGAGTTCAGGGATGCTTAAAACGTGCTCTTCCAACAAGAACTCGAATTCGTATTTTCGACCCCATCACATTACTTTCCCTATATATTATACTATGTATATGGGAAAATAAAAAGTGTCATATCTAAAATATCAGTACCATTCCTCTCCAGAGATAATTTCCAATCGAAATATCCAACCGGGTGTTGGTTATTTTTGCCCAGAAAGGCGATTATCCTCTGTGAACATATATTTAAATAAACAAACGACTATAGTTCCTATATGAAATGATAAATGTACGAACATATATCCTAATTGCAGCTCTTGCATGCAAGATAAAGAAATATCGCCGTATTCCATCTCTCCTTTTTGACGTCCCCTCGTTGCGCCCATTTTCAAATTGAACCTTGATGAACAATCTGAGTGCCAAGATCGTTCTGTAGAGATCTATCTCCTCCACCCATAACCAGTGTATTTCCGGGGATCTCACTCGTTATAGAATTCAACCCTACGCGGATTGCTGGGATATCAGAAGTTAGTCAAATGTATTCGTTCCATCGGAGTCACTGGCCTGTTGCCAACTGAAAAAAATAAACTTTAAAAATATTATTTTTTAATGTTTTTTAAATGAATAAATTTTGGAAGAAAATACATAATTTTTTTTTACTTGCCTACTTACTTATATATACTGTGACGAATACATGGAGGTAAAGGAAGGAATTAAAACTTCATTTTCAAGAAACGCCAATATCATTTGAGACAATTCAGGTATAACTGAGGTAAGAGTAGTCCTACATTGCATGTATTTCTACAGCAAAAGCCCTAAAATATTTATTTAAACTGTTAATTTTGTAAATATAAATTATTTTCACAAAAATAAAAAATATGATGTAGGAAGCACATTATTTTCCTTATACAATGCAATATATTTACTACTTTTACAGTAAAAACAAAACAGGTTATTCTTATAGTAGTGTCGACGCGGTGGTCGAGCGATCAAGGCAGGCGTTTCGCTCGGTTGCCGGGTTGTGGGTTCGAGTCCCACCTGCGGACATGGATGTTGTGATGTTCCGACCCCCACTGGTGGGCTGGGGCAACGTCATATGACGGCTAACAAGTTCACGGCTCTGGCCTTTGTTTGAGATATTGATTGTTCATGTTATATGCACGGGGTATTTGTTCTGTTTGTATAATGCATGTCTTATTCTCTGACATTAGAAATAAAATAAAAATTCTTATAGTAGATACTTATATTCTTTCCCAAGGTACTGAATTTTCGTCAAATAGTCGTTATTTTCATTGATTTAGTTTAATTTTTATCCATTTGGCGAGATTTTCTTTGATTTCGTAACATTTAAAAAATTTGCCGAGTTAACGACATTCTGCCAAATTCGTCGTCAAAATCTCACCAAGCGTTATGAAAGAAGAAATAATTTATTCTTATAGCAGATAAATGACTATTGGCGTTCAAATACAAAAGTATTACTCAAAATATCTTTTTTCATGAATGGAACGAGCTAGATCCATGAGAATGATGTCACCCAATTTATTGCATGATATTACATATGAAAAATGAACCTGTTTCTCAATAGGAAATATTTTTTCTATTTTATATAATTTTTTGATAATTTTTCTGAAAGATGTGCAATAACTCGGAAACGGTTCATGCTAGCGTTCTAAAATCTATGTTAATCGTTTTCTAATGAAAAATTACATAAAAAATGTCTATTTAAGTAACTTTACTAGAGGTTTTGATTTTTTGATGATTTTTTCAGTATTTCACTCGAATATTTAGGGGTGTACAGAACATTCGATTGCGTATGAAAAGAATAGGCTTCCTGTATTCAGGGATTGTAATTTTTGTACCAAATTTCGTTCGAATCGGTCCATTCGTTCGTCAGTTATCGTCTCCACAGACTTACTGACACACACAGACATACACACACAGAGACATCACCTCAAAAATGTTCGATTCGTGATCAGGGATGTTTGAAACGAGCTCTCCCGTCGAAAACTCGAATTCGAATTTTCGACCCCGTCACAATACTTCCCTTATATATTATTGTATACAAGGAAAGTAACTAGACAATAAACTAGAATTGAAACAATAAAGTTTATTCTTACGTATTCAAAATTAGTTTACCTTTCAATTTATTTTTATCTCCTTATATTCCATACTCTATCCTACAACTATGAAAATATACTGGGTAATTATACTCAAAAATACATATACTAATTACTACGTCTTTATGTTGTGTCAACTAACAATAGCAGCTACTTTACTAACACTAGCAACACCTAGATATAATTCTCAAAGCGTTATAGCATTTTCAAGCGTTTCATCCATAGAAGTTTTATCTCCTTCTTTATAACTACATGAATTGGCCAAATACATTCATTTCATCGGAGTCACTGGCCTATTGTCAACTTAAAAAAAATAAGCTTTTAAGATATTTTAGGAAGTATTTTTAAACTAATTAATTTTGAAAGAAAATTAATAAATGTTTTTACTTACCGTACATACGTAGTCTAATATATATAAGTAGTACTGTGATAGATACATGACAGATATGTGTTTTTGAAAAGACTCCTTAATATTAGAATTCATTTAGAAAGAAAAACAAATTTAAAATCAGGACTTTTAATACTGCTAAATAAATATTCATTCTGTACGTAATTTTTCATTAGAAAATGAATGTTACAAACTTTAAAATGCTGTCAGGAACCGTTTCTAAGATATTGTACGTTTTACAAATAAATTTATAAAAAAAAATTACATAAAATTATAAAAGTAGAAACTATCATGAAGAATTTCGTTTTCCATATGCAATATCATGCAACAAATGTGTTAGCATCATTCTCACTGATCTAGTGTGTTCCATTCCTGAGAGAAGATATTTTGTGTAATAGCTTTATGTTTTGACACCTAACGATTCGCCAACAGTCATTTATATATAAGAAATGCTCTTCTCCCCGTTTGTCTGTAACGCTTGGCGATAAATTTATCGAACTTGGCGACTAAGTTAGCGAAATATCACTAACTTTATTTTTGAGGGCCTTTCTGGGCATGAATTCGGAAGGGGGGGGGGTGATCAACTCAAATTTGATAAAATATTATATTGTCATCGCAATTACACACACATATATATATATGGGCGCGGTAGTCCCAGTGGTTAGCACGCGGGAATTGCACTCGTTAGATCCGGAGTTGATTGCCGTCACTGACAAAATTGCCGTCGTGTTCACGCGGAGTACGATCACGTTAAACATATAGGTCCATAAGTCCTTCCGAGAGGTTGGTGGTAGGGGAAGGAGGGTACGGTTCCTGTGAATGCCTCCCCCACTGGGTTCCGGTCTAAATTGGAGGGAACTTCCCGGCAGTCCAAACACAGTTACCTTACACCTTTCTGGTTGGTCGGACTGTCTAGATCTCAATATATATATATATATATATATATATATATATATATATATATATATATATATATATATATATATATATATATATATATATATATATTATATATAATTTCTAGAAAATCGGTATAAGTGGTTCAAAAATTGATTTGAAAATTTCACCCAAACAAAATCACAAATAAAAAACCATCCTAAATACAACGGTGTAAAAATGTATATTTATTCCACGCGCATGACCAATAATTAGTAAACCCTATATTGTCACCCAATAATCTTAGGGTGTGTGCTTTGATTAAATCGTAACATTTTGTGCAATTAAGCTCAATTTGAAGGATTATAAAATACATGAAAAGTACATAACTTGAGCTTGTAGGGAATGTCATGTGGAGACTTTTTTTTTTATCTTACTACACACTTCTCTAAAAATTGTAGGTATTTTAAATATTTGTGGAAAATCGCCTATGCCGGATGTGAAATCTCATAAACTAAAGGCGTGTGCATATTTATCTGTTAAACGTTCCTGACCTACCTTGGTATGACCTTCAGCGTAACCACATGCGCTCTTCTGCACGAAGTACGGGCCGTTCCACTGTGTTTGTTTTTTTAGAAACTTTCCAAGAGCATTTAGAACGTTTAGAGACGTGAGATTCCGAGAATAAAGTGGATTGGCAGACATGCATTATACTAGAGAAAAAAAAATATTGTTAACGGCGGAAACTAGTAGTTCACTTGCGTATTGCTTGCTCTGTTGGCGCATATGCTTAAGAAGAATGGATTTAAAGAAGTCAGAGCTGAAAATAGAAAATTGTGCCAATATAATGTTTGTTTAAATTTATGTTTAAATTTTCTACATTCAGGGTATGTGTTTGTAACAAATAATTCATTTTTTAAAAGGTTTTACTAGATGTTACTAAGCTTTACTAGCTTTTACCCTGCAGCTAGCGGTCACTATTTTTTCACAATTCACTGCTTCAGCAATCTCCGAAAAACATAACGAGCGGTATTTTAAAACAGTTTTTCTTTATTTATTTTTTTCAAATAATTGAAATTCTATTGCTTTTATTTTAATTTTCGATTGTTTTGAGCACAAGCCAATACAAATTACCAACAAGTGACAAATCTCACAGATCCAATAGTCATTTTATTTTAAAATCATCCTACAGACGTAAATATAATAGCCCAAGCGCTTTCGGAGATTTTACATGTCCATCCTCAGTAGCAGTACAATTAGAAATGATGCCAACTTGCTTAAATACACCTCAATACTTTCAAGAAACATTTGCATATTATGAAATTGTCAGTTATACAAGAGGTTATGAGTCAGATTATAATTTATACAAAGCTCAAGAGCAAATACTCCAAAAAGGGTTAAAAATATATGATTTAAAAAAAAAACACAATAATTATAAATCAATGTAGCTATGCAACGACTTAACATGCAGGACCTTACATGCCTCAAACTTTCAAGAAAAATTAAGTATGAGGCATGTCATGCCTCATACTTAACATGCCTCATACTTTCAAGAAAAATTTTCATAATATGTAAATTTTTCTTGAAAGTATTGAGGTGTATTTAAACAAGTTGGCATCATTTCTAATTGTACTGCCACTGAGGATGGACATATAAAATGCCCGAAAGCGCTTTGGCTATTATTTTTACGTCTGCAGGATGATTTTAAAATAAAATGACTATTGGATCTGTGAGATTTGTCATTTGTTGGTAATTTGTATTTGAAACCGTGACATGTTGCCACTCTTAGCACAAGCTAATACTTTTCATTAAAAGCAACGACTTTCTAGGACAAGAATTTAAGTCTTAAATCGCGGGACATACATACCTTTCCAGGGTGTTTAAGAACAATGGGAGATTTTTTTTTCTTTTTAGCCGCTGGTTATACACACGTTGTTCCAATTGCAAAAATGCTTTAAATAAGGAAGTTATGAAATAGTGTTTTTAAATTATGTGCAACATTTTTGTAAAAAAAAAATAACATTTTCTTACAGGTCTTCAAGTGAAAAAAACTAAATTGCAAAACTGTTACCAGTACCTTATTTAGTACAACTGACAAAAATTTGACTGTCATACGATCCAATTTGACATCGTTATAATTGATTACTATTTTCATTAAGATATAAGGGGGCACCCACAAATCAATTTTAATTGCAAATAGTTACCAAAACATTTACTACTTATTCAAATTTATAACATGCAAATATTTTAGTGAAGGTATTGCGTTACCATCATTCCATCGATTTATAGTTTTTATGTAATCATCCAAGTAACTCTGCTACATAACTATAGAGTTTAAATTATGACGCTGTTCACAGTAATGCCGAATTCTGTGAGATGATCATGATAATGCTGCCGATATCCTAGTTCCGAATGCAACCAATTTCAAAAATTTGATTTTTATATACACTAATGCGTTTTTACTTTTTCAATAATTCATTAAATAGAGATCAATTTCACAAAATAACATGCATAATTATTTGAAAGTACACTGAATTTGCCCTTTTGAATCGAATTTCGTTTTTATTTGGTAACTTTGACGTATTTTCAAGGACGGCAGCAAAAATGCGAAAAACTGAATACGTATATCAAGAATTGTTAGTCTTAGAGTAATGGGGTTGGTCTTATTCATTTCAGCCACAGAAAAGTTTTTACTGAATTATCGCACATTATTTAAAATAATATTGCGCAATTTCCTACCGTAGTTAAAACACTTTTGCAATTGGAACATTTTGTCTACAACCAACGGTTCAGAAAATCTTCCGCTGTTCATATATTTTTTAAACACCCAATTTATTAACATGCATGGTTAGACGTATTTTAGTAGAGTAGCTTTTCCATCACCCGCTGCGTCTTATATGGGTCTCACCTACTCTAACACAATGAATCCATGGTAACTTGGGCACACACGGTCACAAAAATGTCTTCTACTGTGAAAGGTATCCAAGTTACAGAGGTTCCTAAATCTTTTACCGTAATTTATTATCTATCTGTATTAAAATAAAGTGGCTGATGGCCGCCGCTGTCATGGCTGCTGTTTGACAAATTTCGCGTTCCTCGAGATTCTCTGTCTCGTACCACAAAAATTATAGCATATAAAATATATAATTTGGTACATTTGTAGAAAAATGTTAGAAGAACACACTGGAAGAAACAGTTTTTCGATTTAAATTTTAAGAAATATTTAATGTCAAAGTCAGAGACATGACATTTTAGCTAGCTATGAGTTTGCTGCCTGGACAGACTAACAGTAGCAAAGTCACAAATTTTTGCAGGCATGTACGTACATAGTTAAATTTTTGCAGGCATGTACGTACATAGTTAAATTTTTGCAGGCATGTACGTACATAGTTACGTTTTTGTAAGACGAAGTCCTTTCGGTGTAGTTTATGAGTTATTCTACTTTAAGTTATTCAATTCTGAAGTGAAAAATTTTCTTCTTTATAGGCGAGCCCTTCGAGTTTCTTTGTCTCGTACCTGCAAAAATGATAGCGTATAAAAATATAAAATTTGGAACATTTGTAGAGGAATGTCGTGAACACGCTGAACTAAACCGTATTTCGATTTAAACATTAGTTTGTCTTGAAACAGCTCACGAAACGAGCTCAGCGAGATCCAACAGGTAGGAGACGAGGCGGCCTTCCGACTCGCAGGTAGTTTATGAGTTACGGGGGTAATTTATGAGTAAGTGTTCCAACTTACGAGGGTTGGTGAGCATAGCTAGCTGAAGGCGGCGCCCCCAAGTATGTAAAATATTTTTATTGTAAATCTGTGACACCTTAAAATCGCCGTATTTACTCACATATAATGCTATCCATTAATTAATAACATAAACACCTTGAATTATATGTCTATCTATCTACCTCTGGTTAATGCTGCTATAAAATGTTGCCAAACATATTTTAATCACGGGTAAACATTTCATGAGCGTATGACATAAGATACAGAAAGTGAGTCCATGATATGGGCGGCCCGTTCCTTACATAATGCAAAGACACATCATTCACATCAAAAAACTGCGAGGAAACCATGGAGCTTTAGGAGCGTATAACGTCAAATACTGAAAGTATGTCCATGATATGGGCGGCCCGTTCTTTACATAAAGCAATCACTATATTTCCTTCACAGCGAAAAACTGCGATGTAACCATAAAGCTTTGCGTAGCATATGACATCAGATACTGAAAGTGAGACCATGATGTTCTTTTATTAACACTTTACAACATAATACAAATATAGTTGAAAAGTATTTATAATATAGTTGAAAAGTGTTTATGACTTTGTTCATTCATTCTGTCTGCCTGTCTATCCGTTAGCACGATAACTGCCGTAAAAATCACTTTATCAAAATGAAATTTTAGTATGTTGTTCAGACGGTCTGTGGGACATATGGGACTATAAATGAATAATATTGCTTAATTAGTTTTGGGTTGAGTCCGGGTTGAAAAAATGAAATACAATTAACCATATGAGACCTAATTTTTCAAACATTTTTAAGCGAATTTAAAATTCATAAATTGTTTCGGAAATTTTAAGAAATATTCAAATTATCCCATAAAATATATAAAAAAAATTTCAGCAAAATATATTCAGTAGTATTTTAAATAAAAATTAAAATAATAATTACACCCTTTATATGAAGAGATGACGTGACCATTATATAAAGAGATCAGGTGACTCACTTCAAAATAAAATATGGCATTCGTCTTGTGTCAAAATCGTGATTTTTAAAGTTCTTTTTAATTCATATTTAGTGTTGTATCCGTCCTAAAACCGCTTTATTTTTCCTTAAATTCTGTGCATCTACATACTAAAACAACGCAATTACAATATATTTGAGTTTAAGTGAACATCAAACTTTGATTATTTCTACAACGAAGCCCAATTTCACTTATGGAGAATGTAAACACCAAAAGATGTAGAATGAGTTGTATAAGAATTGCTGCATTTCTTTAACGCAAAATTATTTAGTTCATGTAGTCTGTAATATAGCTGATGTGAATGAAACATTCATTAATTTTACACAAAGAAACAGACGATTTCTTCGATGAAGTTTTAAGCATAAAATTAAATTACTTGTACTTCCATCGTTTTAAGATTTTAAATAAAATACATTATTATAGTATTGTGATGAATGTGCGGGGTTTTTTGTTCATCCTTTCCGCCACAAATAAAAAGAATGGAAAAAAGTTTGTGAATGAAATGCTGCTTTTATATAGAGAGCCAAGCGATTTATATTTCGATGACATCATTTGAATAAAGTTCATTTGTTTTCGATGAAGTTTTCAAATATAATAAATTATTGTAGTATTATGATAATTTTAAAAATATTACCGAGGAATGCATCGCATTCTAGAGATGTTTAAACCAGGCAATTTATATTTCAACGCCGTCATTTGAATGAAGTTCATTTTTTTCGATGAAGGTTTAAGTTTTCAAATATAAGAAATTAATATAATATTGTGATAGTTGTTAAAAAATTACCGAGGAATATATCGCATTTTAGAGATGTTTATATAAAATTGCATTAAAGTTGGAAAGTGTTTCATAATCAATGCTTTATGCATGACTGATCTTTCCTGTTAATTCAATTTTTCTTTTTTATTGGATAACTGCACGTATATTCAAAGGCTGCGTAGCAAAAATACAAAAAAACTAAAATATCTCAAGAACGAACAATGCTAAAGTAATGGGGATGGTCTTATTCTTTTTATCGTCTAAAATTGCGTTTAAAACAAGCATTTAATTGATACATTCGCACATACATAGTCCTTTATTTTAAATATTAATGATTTTTGAGGGCCATTTTGCAGAAGAACAGCGGGTTGTTCTTTTCCGAATCATACCAAAATCTAATCAGCATCAGGGTAACCTACAAGTCACTTATCTACCAAATTTTATGAAATTTGGTCACTTAATTTTTCAGTTAGAATGGGTACATCATTGCAAACAGACCCACGCACACACACAGACGTCAAGCTAAAAATAGTTGTTTCGTGTTCTAGAGGTCTCGAAACGTGTAACTCCGTCGAAAACTCGAATTGCGATTTTCAGCATGATTCCAATACTTTCCCTATACATTATTGCAGAATGCATGTATTGGATACATTATTGCAGTATGCACGTATTGAAGGGAAAGAAATAAGCATATATTTAATAACAAATCCTTAGGCAAAAAGATCGTATAATGGAAAAGAAATTGCATAGAACAAAAAAAAATCAATAATCAATCAAGTAACAATATCCATTTTCTTTAATGCAGTATATACTGAAATTATTATACAGACATGCTGATTTCTCTGCAGTAAAGGAGTCCTCACGCTGAAACAATATTTACAGGCATATATGCTACACATAGCGTATACGTTAGAAGTCTGAACAGACTTAAGCCTAAGCCTAGACTGACTCACTGGCCGTGCTGGACTTTCTTTTGTAAAGCTTTGCATTGGGTCCGGCTTGGACTGAATTTAGAATTTTTCGGCCTGGCTCGAGCCAGATATGGTATAGGTTTTAAACCATCCCTTACACTAATCGGGAGGATTTGAAATAATATTTCCTAATTTTTTTCAGTCTCAGTATCCCAGTGTTGAAAACTAAAATTTTTAATTTTCATATTTGCTCTATAATTTATGTGACTCTTCTGGATGTCTATAGCATATAATGCATATAATATAGCAGATAATATAGCTTTCGTGTTTTATAAGGAAAGCCTGTTAAGACGTTTTGTCCAAATTGCGATTTAACAAAAATATGTTTATGATATACGAATAATAGTTTGGAATTTATTAAAAGCATTTTTATGACTTAAAAAGAACCTTGCTGTCTGATTCGAATTGCAAACATTTATTGTTGAAAAGGACTCTGCAGACTATACAACTAAATGACTAAAATGACAGATTTATAACCATTTTAAAAAAAAAGATGGATAGAAATTTTCATAATCTGCTTTTCGATCTGTCAGGTTCTCCCTTATTTAAAGTAATTCAATTCAAATATTATAATTAATATCCTTTTTGTAATTTTTCCCCTCCAAATTCCTTTTTGATTCAAGTATCTCAAAAATTCCTTTCAAGTCTTTTAGATATTTATTCTGTTCCAAATTAATTTTTGAGCTTCTTCGTTTTCATTACTTGCGAACAAATAATAGTCAGAATTATATGACCACATCTAAGTTGATCACGTTCTTCTCGCTGATTCGGACCTCTCAACTAACTAATCGCTGTGTTTAATCACTGTCCAAGTAGCGTCACTGCTTTAAAAAAATCCGGTGCATCATTCTTTTACGTCACTTATGCTTTCAGTCAAGAGCTCCAGTAAGTGCGCATTCTTTGATTTAATATCACTTGTGGGTGGGATTAAGCAGAGTAATTGTTCGGGAATTCAACTTCTATTTAACGATATTTTTGCCTTTTTTTATGACTTTGCAACTGACTTTACAAGTTCAATAACTTTACAAGTTGGAACAACAGATTTTACAAGTTGAATTATGAACTCGCAACCATGTAAAATGTTTTGTAAGGTATGCAAGATTGGGTTAAGGAAAATCGTTTTGAAGATTTAAGAAATCGTTCGGGATAATATAATGACTGCTGTGGAATTATTATCTTGTCCATGTGTACGCCGAACAGTGATGCCAAATGAGGAATTTGCGGAAAAAACCTCACAACTTATGCATTTCTTAATAGTTTTGCATACTTTTTGCGCATGTAAATAAGTTAAAAGTAAGATTTTATATGCATGCCGAAACAGCGAAGGTTGCAAAAAGTTGCAGCTGATTTTCACAGAACAATTGCATAATAGTATCTGCTTTCGAAATAACTCATCCAGAGCGTGTAGGAACGTGTAACTTTTTTATAGGCTTAAAGAAATGAAGGAAAAGAAAAAAATATATATATCTATATTTTACGCTTTATAGTATGATTTTGGCTATGTTTTTACGAAATGTATTCATGTCAGAAATAAGCTGAGGTTACATATATTGAAAATACGTGAGACATATAAATCCACAAAAATTTTGGAAAAAATATTGAAATTTTAGTTAGAATAAACAAGATTTCAATTAGAATGTGGAAGTCTTGTTTAAGATCAGTTTTTCCTTCTAGTTATACTGAATAAAATACATTTATTTACATGGCAAGATACTTCGGTTCATTAAAAATAGTAGTTGGTATCGAAAAATATTATTTTCGGGTTTCGGGGTTTTTTCCGCCATGGCACCAGTGTACGCCGCCTCTTCAGATAACAACCCATCTATGACTGTTTTACATCATAACTCTGAAGAATTATGATGTAAACAAAGATTGAATCAGACACTTTTAAATAAATTCCGAACGAATATTTACAATCCACATTCATATTTCACAATGAAACCAAACCATTCTAAGTCCACCTTCTCTCATTGTTCGCCACTTTCGTTACGTACCCCATCGCTTCAGCAATACTACAACTCAGCCCAGCCCAACTCATTGATATGGCCGAAGCGGAGTGGAAGCACACACCGAGCCCAGTTTCCTCAAACAACACAAAAGCCTGCCCCAGAAAATAATCGAAACCGTAATGATCCCCGATTACGTTGGCTTTTGTTTCCAAACACGATTCAGAAGTCAACGAAAAACATACACAATTCTCCGTTTCTGGATGGTGTCGCAAGGTGGTTATGACAGTTGGAAGTCATGGTAGAAAATCTGTTTTCAACTTAAATGATTTGAAATCAAGGTGAATGCAATCAGCTCAAATGGTCCACTTCTTATAGTGTTCTTTGATTTTTTTTTCGTTCCTTCGGGGCAATTTCTTTAATGCTCTTTTATAGTAATTTTTGTTGTGTTCCTTTAGGAGAGTTTTTATAGTGCCCTTTTACAGTAATTTTTGTCGCGTTCTATTAGGACAATTTTTATAGTGCTCTTTTACAGTAATTTTTGTAGTGTTTTCGGAGCAATTTTTACAGGACTCGTTGGAGGAAATTTTTAGTATATATTCCTATGATGCAATTATTACAACGTTCTTTTGGAGCAATTTTTACTTTCCCTGCAATACATGGTAATGTATAGGGAAAGTATTGGAATCATGCCGAAAATCAAGGTGAATGCAATCAGCTCAAATGGTCCACTTCTTATAGTGTTCTTTAATTTTTCTTCGTTCCTTTGGGTAAATTTCTTTAATGCCCTTTTATAGTAATTTTTGTTGTGTTTCTTTAGGAGAGTTTTTATAGTGCCCTTTTACAGTAATTTTTGTCGCGTTCTACTAGGACAATTTTTATAGTGCTCTTTTACAGTAATTTTTGTAGTGTTTTTGGAGCAATTTTTACAGTACTCTTTGGACGAAATTTTTAGTATATATTCCTATGATGCAATTATTACAACGTTCTTTTGGAGCAATTTTTACTTTCCCTGCAATACATGGTAATGTATAGGGAAAGTATTGGAATCATGCCGAAAATCGGTGAAAATAATTCGGACCGAATGAGAACGAAAATTGAATTAAACGTGAAATAAATTTAATCAAAATAAAGAGAACATGAATATAAGTCTGCAGGGAAAGTCATGTGCTGCCCACATCAGATTTTTAAAATATTCCTTTGGGGCAATTTTTATAGTATTCTTTTGTGAAAATCTGCATAGTGTTTCTTTAAATCAATATTTATAGCGTTTTAAAGGTAAATTTAATAGTGTTTTCAGGGCAAACTTAATAGTATATATCTTTGGAACAATTTTTGTAGTGTTCTTTTTAAACATTTCTCAGTGTTTCCTTAGAACTACAATATACCTTTGAGATAATTCTTATAATGTTATTTTATGCAACTTTTACAGTATTCTGTTGGAGCCATTTTCACAATGTTTCTGTAGGTCAATTTTTGCAGTGTTAGTTTAGGATAATTTTTGCTGTGTTCCTTTGGGTCAATTTTCATACCATTCCTTTGGAGCAATTTTTTGATTCCGGAACTAATTAATAATTTCAATCAGCCTTCTATGCTATTACTAACAAAGTGTTTATTTTGATAATTGATTCAAACAGCAATCTGAAAAAAATATTTATATATAATTCTAACAATGTTATTTTAAAACAATTTTTACACTTTTCCTTTGGAGTATATTTTTCCAATTTTCTTCTTGGACAATTTTTGTATTCTTTTAAGGCACTTTTTTATTTTTTTTGGTTACTTTTATGATATTCTTCTCAGTCAATTTTTACCTTGTTTCTTTAGCGCGTTCCATTGGAACACATTTTATACTGATTTTTAAGACAAATTTGTCAGTTTTCTTTTGGGACAATTTTACTGCTATCCCTTCGAGAAATTTTTACGGTGTTCCTTTGGAGAAATGCTTTTAGTGTCCTTTTAGGGCAATTTTTATAGTGTACGTTTAGGACAAATTTTACAGTGTTTATTTAGGGCAATTTTTACAGAGTTTGATTTGAGCAATTTTATGGTGTCCCATTCGGACAATTTTACTTTCCCTACAACACATGGTAATGTATAGGGAAAGTACTAGAATCACGCCGAAAATCGCAACTCGAGTTTTCGACGGATCTACGCGTTTCAAGACCTCTTGAATACGAAAAAAATATTTTTAGCGTGACGTCTGTGTGTGTGTCTGTCTGTGTGTCTGTGCGTTTGTCTATGCGTCTGTCTGTGTGTCTGTGCGTTTGTCTATGTGTCTGTCTGTGTGTCTGTGCGGATTTTGTAGCCACTCTAACTAAAAAACTAACTGACTGAATTTCATAAAATTTGGTAGGTAAGTCACTTGCGGGCGAATCTGGTGCTGATTAGTTTTGGGTACGACTCAGGATAAAAGAACCTGCCTTTTTTTTTTTGCAAAATGACCAGCAAAAGTCTGTATCCCTTTATCTGAAAAACTAATGGACCGAATTTCACAAAATTTCGCAGATAAGTCGATAGTGGATCAGCCTGGTGCTGATTAGATTTTGGTATGACTCGGAAAAAAAATAACCAGCTTTTTTTTTTACAAAATGACCAGCAAAAATCGTCAGAATCTAAAATAAAAAACTACGTATGCTCAAATATATTCATTAAATGCTTGTTTTGTACGTAATTTTTAACAAAGAAAAGAATAAGACCAACCCCATTACACTAGGACTTGCCGTTCTCGAGATATTTTAGTTTTTTCGTATTTTCTCTAAGCCACCTTGGAAAATAAGTCCAGTTACGAAATGAGAATGAAAATTGGCTTAAAAGTGAATTAAATTTAATTAAAATAAAGAGAACGTGGATATAAATCTGCAGAGAAAGTCATACGCTGCCCACATCAAATTTTTTATCTTGTTTTTAGGACAATTTCGGTAGTATTTTTAGGGGGAATTTATTGGGAGGGGGAATTACCTTTATTTAGTGAAATTCACACATTCGCTTTAAGATTTCATCTGAGACTACCTGGTTTTTGAATAACAAAAGATATTCCTGTAGAAATATTCAGGATCTTTACAATTTTTGCGAACAACAGTACAATTATATAGCCTTCAAATGTGTCATAAACAAAAACTGAAAATTCGAAATATTTGTAGCATATACCAAAACTTTTAAACTAAAATGAATAAAGCACAAGACACTTTTTACAAATTCTTTTAACGCTGCATTTGGTACGGAATCCCGAATCCGACGACGCTGCTTGACCCATGTTCGGAATCACGAACCATTGCATACAATTCCCGTCTTCAGAGGCAACGGTCAGTCTTGTGTAGGAAGCTGGCTTCTGGAATCACCGATGCGTACACAGCTTGCAAATGTTGTCCTACCTACGCTGGACAACATGTCTCTTGAGTTTCCAAGTGTGGTTAAGCCATTCTCCCACTTGTTACGACGTCACAGTAACAGGGTGGAGTACCTTGAATATGAATATCAGATAAAGGTGTATATCTCCTGAAAAGAAATGAGAAAATGTTATAAATTCGGGTGAATATACAGTGATGCTCAACACAACATCACCCACCTATTTCCATGACTTTGATAAAGAAAAAAATCTGATGTGAGCAGAACATGACTTTCCCTGCAGATTCAAATTCATATTTCCTTTATTTTTTAATAATTCATTAGGTAGGGTTTAATTGCACCAAATAACACTAAATTTGCATGTTTAATTCAATTTCTGATTTTATTTGGTAATTGGACATTTTTCCGATAGCGGCGTAACAAAAATGCAAAAAATCTTAAATATATTAAAAACGGATAGTCCTGAAATATAATGGAGTGTGTTATATTCTTTTCTTCGTCAAAAATTGCGTATAAAACAAGAATTTAATTGATACATTTCAGCATAAGTAATTTTTTTTTTTAGATTTTGGCGATTATTGCAGGCCATTTCGTAAAAAAAGGCAGGTTGTTCTTTTCCGAATCGTACCAAAATGTAATCATCACCAGAGCATCTTACAAGTAATTTATCTGCCAAATTTTGTGAAATTTGATCAATTAGTAATTTGGCTAGAGTGGATACATGACATTTTTACAGGCCATTTCATAAAAAAAGGCGGGTTCTGTTTTCACGAATCGTACCAAAAACTGATCAGTACCAGAGTTTTACCCAAGTGACTTACATAGCAAATTTTATGAAATTCGGTCCATTAGTTTTTTAGTTAGAGTGGATACATACACTGCACAGACAGACAGACACACACAGACAGACACACACACAGACGTCAATCTAAAAATAGTTTTTCCGTATTCTAGAGGTCTCGAAACGTGTAGATCCGTTGAAAACTCGAGTTGGGATTTTCGGTATGATTCCAATACTTTCCCTATACATAACCATGCATTGCAGGGAAAGTAAAAAGACAGTATACATTTAGAGTGATATGTTAAAGGGATATGTTACACATTTAAGAGTTTAATAATGATAAATACATTAAAAAGGAGGGTATGCAGCGATTCACAAATAATGAAAAATATGTGATATTCTTATTTGATTAAATATTTAATAATAAAGAGTTTTCATAATTTAAGAAAAATAATGATTTTGTTAAATTTTCGAGATGACCTGAAGTAATATCATGGAGTCTATTGTCACCTAATAATGGCTAAAGGACAATAACACTTGATATTTTCATATAAGAATCGATGCACTAAAAATTGTATGCAACATTAAGGTTTGTTACATTATATAAAACATTTATTTTCAAAATATTGAATTTTTCGAGTGATGCAATTTTCTAACCACCACTATGAATTAGTTAAAATAAAAAATATATCAGCAACTTCAAGGTATAATTACAAAATCGCTCACGACTGCTGGACTTTAAAGGTAAAAATCCATTACTTTATAGATCCATTGCTTAAGTTTAAAATAGTTTCTAAAGATAAAAGTTTAAGTTTCCCTAGTTATAGAGTATACATTAAAATACATTAATCTAGCTGTTCCATAGGAAGCAGAAATTGTTCTTTTTAAAGGATTAAACAAAACATTTTCTTGAAGCAATGGTTTTAACTTCCATTATTTTATTCCATTATTTTATTGAAATCCATTAGTCTATTGTTAAAATTAACTTTTAAAAATATCAGTCAAATATTCTGTACTTAATAAAGTATATTCTAAAATAGTATGTGCACCTACCGTCTAAAAATAAATTCAGCTGTTCTGTAGGAAGCAGAAATTTTTCTTGTTAAATAAAGAATTTAACAAAACATTTTCTTGAGTGAATGGTTTTAACTATCGGATTGGACTGAGTTGAATTTTTTTGGCATTTTTCTGTTCTTTACTTTTCCTGCACATGAGAGTCCTTTAATACAGTTTAAAGTGTATAAGCTACAGTTTATAACTTTAAAGCTTCAGATTAAAGTTGATAAGCTACAGTTTATAACCTCAAAGCTACAGTTTAAAGTGTATAAACTACAGTTTATAACCTTAAATCTACAGTTTAAAGTGTATAAGCTACAGTTTATAACCTTAAATCTACAGTTTAAAGTGTATAAGCTTCCTTTTATAACTTTTAAGCTACAGTTTAAAGTGTATAAACTACAGTTTATAATTTTAAAAATACAATTTAAAGTGTATAAGCTACAGTTTATAACCTTAATGCTACAGTTTAAAGTGTATAAGCTACAGTTTAAAGTGTATAAGCTACAGTTTAAAGTATATAAGCTACAATTTTTTAACTTTAAAGTTATAGTTTGAAGTATATTGCGAGTCACTGTGACCATATATGCACTCGGGATTCAATCCCTCCTCCTGTGGATCTGAAAGCAAGAGAATAAAGTTCGGACACAGATACGCCGTGCAGTTTGCTGAATGTTCTCACTGCGTAGAATGGCGGTATTTGCAATTTTAGAAATTCACTTGTAAAAAGGTACTTGTTCAGTAATCACTTGTTTCTTTCACGTGTTACTTTTGATTTGTTATTCTCTTGTACTTCCCTTATTTAGTAATTCATTTGTCAACACTTTCCTTTTCGGCAAATAAATCTCGAGGAAATATTTTACACTGTATCTAATAATAAGAGGGAAAAATCTGAATATTTCTTTTTAATGTTTGCTTGTCTTAGGGAAACATTTATCTTCTTTATCTACATTTATCTCTAAATTTAAGTACTGTGAATGAAAAACAGGATAATGTACTAAAATTTAAATCATTATCTATTTTATTTTTAGTGATTATCAACCAAGATAAATAGAATTTATAATAAATATGACCAACTTTCCTGATTTTGCAATTTCTGTTAAATATGCACAGTCAACAATTTTTAAAATCAAATACTGCGCAAAAGAACACGTTCATTTTCATCTTATTCTGTTGGCAGTCGCTATCAATGCAAATTCTATTAACGGTGACTTTCTTTTTATGGTAGCAAAGATTATATGTTGAATGTAATCACTTCATTGCGTAAACTGATATAGGAAAAAATAATTTTATTCGTTGTAGAATAAGATGCAATTCATGAAATGCATTAAAAAAATACCAGTAAAATATCGCAGTATTATTCACACACTTTTTATATGTTTAAAGTATAAATATTGTAAGGCACACTGTTTTTCTTATAAAATTTAAAAACGTAATGTGATTTTATAGTACGAAAGTTTAACTGCTACATTTAAAAGCATGTTACTGAAAGTTTCAGGGTAATCAACTGTCCATAATGGGGAGTATATATATATATATATATATATATATATATATATATATACATATATATATATATATATATATATATATATATATATATATATATATATATATATATATATATATATACAGGGTGAGTCGGAATTGTTTTTACAAAAGCAGAAGGGTGATAGTACCCCACCAGACGAGCAATAATTACCATGGAACATAGGGTCGCATTGTACTGTGAGAGGCAGAAAAGAGGCACGTCGAACTGCATCGAGCATGACGCAGTCAGCGCCTCGGACGTCATTGTGTACCTGCCTACGTAGTATCTTCTACGCCAGACACGAACGCAGTTACCGTATGCAAATGTCCAGGGAGCAGAATCAGCATAACATGGCTCCTAGTAGGTTCCGGCGATAGCCAATCAGAGCACACCTTGCCCTTTAAAAACCGGCCCAACTTCAACGCTGCAAGTTATTCCCACTGGACTTTTTCTTCTGGGGCCACATGAAGACTTTAGTTCATAGAGTTTCGTCCAGAACAGAGCACCAGGCGCGAAGCGCCTTTAATCTCCAATCTCTAGGTGTGGTTCTTATCTTCATACTGTGACATTATTTCATTGGTCCATAGTTGGAGGTTCGAGGTTTTTGATTTACTGTTTTTATTATTTGTCCTAGCTCCTAGTGTGGCAGTTTGTTGCACATTAAGAGTTTAAGCAGTTTGGGGGGTTGATGCAGATCTGAGGGTAACCTAGCATTTTAGCAGTTTAGGATTTTAAACATTTTGTAGAAAACCAAAGATCGCGAGTTTTCGTTAATATCAACTGATTAAGGTGGGACGTTCCTAGTACCGAATATCAAAGTTAAGTACCGAGCGGGGTCTCTTACGAGATTTAGCCTTGCGATGATCATAGTCATGCAGATTAAATAATAGTTCATTTGGGACAGATGGCAGATTTTTGTAGAATTTAAGCGCTAGCTTTTTGATTTGGGCTCTAACAGTTTTTATTTTGAAGTCTTTCCTAATTACCGAGTTTCTTAAGTATCTAGGGGCTTTCCTTATAATCCTTAGGGTTTTGTTTTGTCTTGTCTCTAATAAGTCTATGGTAGTTTTACAGGCATATCCCCATACGGGTGCTGCATACAGCATTCCTGGGCAGATGACCGATTTATAAATTAGGAGTTTATTTTGATAACTTAGATTTCCGTTTCCTATCATTGGGTATAAGGCTCCTATGGTTATATACGCTTTTTTGATTATGTTCGTTACGTGCAGTTTCCAAGTTAGGTGGGAGTCTATCGTTACACCTAGGTATTTAGTAGATTTTTCCGCTTTTAGGGCATGGTTGTTTATGTACAGAGGAGGCGGAGGTTTACGTTTTCTTGAGAAATAAATCCAATGACATTTATTGGGATTTAATTTTATTCGCCATTTTTCCAGCCATGTTTGGAGTATGTCTAAGTGTTGTTGTAGCTGTCTGTGCATTACTGAGACGTAAGGGTGTTTTGCAAGTATCGCGCTGTCGTCTGCATAGAGTGCCAGCTCCGTGTCTGGGGTCCTGGAAATGTCATTTAGATATATGTTAAAGAGTGTCGGGCCCAGGATGGATCCTTGCGGTACACTACTTTTAATGAGCTTGGGTGTAGATAAGTTATTTTTTACTCTGACTTGAAAGTGTCTGTTATTTAGGTATGAAATTAAAAGTTTGACAAGTGCGTCAGGGACTTTTAGAGTGATCAATTTGTAAGCTAATCCACAGTGCCACACTTTATCAAAGGCTTTTTGGATGTCAAGAAAAATCGCAGCTGTGGGTGTCTTATTATTAAAACCAGAAGAAATGTACTCTACCACTCTCAGCAATTGATGAGTGGTGGAGTGTTTTGGCCGAAATCCAAACTGCTCCGGAATGATAATGTCATTCTCACTAAGGTGCGTGTTCAGTCTCTTAAGAATTATTTTCTCAGTAATTTTACTAAGTGTCGGCAACAAACTGATTGGTCTGTAGTTGGCTGGAATTGAGGCATCCTCACCAGGTTTATGGATCGCTATAATTATCGCTTCCTTCCATTCTTTGGGGAAATAATTTAGTTCTATAGTATTTTATTTATTAAGATGGTCAAGTAAAATATTATATTTAAGGGTAGGTTTTTTACCGAGATATTCCTGATTTTGTCGTGCCCTGGGCTTTTACGGTTTTTAAGGTTTTTGATAATCTCTACTATTTCTTGCGGGGTGGCTGGGTTAATCTCAGCCGTGACCGGGGAGTTCCTGAAATTGTTTAGAGTTTGCCTAACCATTCTTAGGGTGTCCTGACACATTAGATCGTGGTTTGGTTCAAACTGCTTTTCGTAATGCCTAGCAAGCGCCTCTGCCTTTTCTTCGTCTGAGTACGCAATATTAGCGCCATCTATTAGTGGCGGGAGTTTAATTTGAGGTTTTCTGAGTCTTTTAGCGAATTGCCAGAGCGATACGTCTTCCGAGCTAAGGGATTCAATTAACTCTTTATACTGTTGCTGCTTTTCTGCGACAATTTTATCCCTGACTTTCCACGTGAGTCTGTTAAGCTCCCTTTTGAGGGTAGGGTCTCTATTAGCCTGCCATGTCTTACGCATTCTGTTCCTTTGCCTAACTAATTGTTTGACATGGTGGGAAAGTGTGGGCATTTTTGGTGACTCACGATGTGTTGTGGCAGATGCAATAGCTCTCCTGATTTCTGTTGTGAGTGTGTGCGTGGCAGAGTCAATATCCGCCGTGCTCATAATGTTGGGTACTGCTAAATGCGGCTCGAAAAGTGCTCTTTTGAATACGTTCCAGTTCACCCTCTCTTGTCCCAGAGAGGCTGGAAGGGGAGTGTTCAAATCGAATGTCACCAGTACCGGTAGATGATCCGAGTCGAATTCATCCAGGGTATCAATTGTGTGAGCGTATTCTATGTTTCTCGTTAGGACAAAGTCTATGAATGAGCCATTGGCACCTGAGAAGCAGGTTGGTCTCGACGGTACAATGATGTCAGTGTTTGTTGTGTTTAGCAATCTATGTATCTGTGTACCGCGTGTGTTGGCTCTCCTGCTGCCCCACGCTCGGTGGTGTGCATTGAAGTCGCCCGCGAGTATTGTGTTTGGATATCGCGAGAAAAGCAGTTCCAGCTGCGCAGCTACATTTATACCACTCATGTTTTTGACATATATTGAAGTTAGGATAAATGGGTTTACATTATTTATTTTAATTTTTATACTAGTATTTTCTATACCTTGAAGATTTATGTTGTTTATTTCCTCGTGGGGAATATTACTTTTAATATATATTGCTGTTCCTCCATGGGGATTTCTAGCAGTTATATTTGAGCTAAGGGTATGATAGCTATTATAGTTTGCTATATTTAGTTTTTTGTTTTCTCTAACTTTAGTTTCCTGGATTAGCAGGGCATCTACATCATTTTCATTTACGTAGCTCCTAAGTTCATTTATTCTTGGAGATATGCCGTTCGCATTCCAAAATATTATTTTAAAACTTTCTTTTTGGGACCTATTCATGGCGGGTTTGTTTCTCACTGTTTTTATTAAATTCCGCGATTAATTTAAAAGCCTCAAAGACCATTTGCATTGGATCGCTCTTTTTTTGAATTAACTCAGCGAGCTGCATCAACAGATGTTTTATATCGTCTAGGTTGAACATACTGATAAATCCTCTGACGAGGTTGAGGATTTCATCCATCTTTTCATCATTGGATTTATCAGCAAGTTCGGTCTCAGCTTCCATTTCCTCAGTCTCAGCTACAATTTCCTCAGCCTCAACCGCGGTTTGATCTGTTTTGTGAGTATCCTTTTGGACCTCGGTAGTCTTTTGTTTTTTTTCAGCCGATTTGTCTAACTGCTGTGTTTGCGCGAGCTCTTCTCGGGCGCGTTTAGTTTTCTGCCATTCCTGAACCTTTTTTTCTAATCTTTGTTTTGCTTCTCTTGCCTCTTTGGCGGCTTTATCAATTGCTATCCTCTGATTTATGTCTTCATGAGCTATTCTCACTTCCTTCACAGTCATTTCTCTGGAGGTCGACGGTTTAGGGGCCTGCTCTTGCACCGATCTGGTAGGTGCTGAAGTTTGAGTTCTTTTAACCTGTGGCACAGAGTGCGAGGAGTCCTGATGGGGTGTCTGAGGGTTTAGACCGAGGGCCTTTTGCCTCCAAGGGGGTATCTGATTTTTGGGGGGAGGGGGGGCATACCCCGGTGCCTTTCCTCTGTTCCAGGGGTTCTTCGGGCATTGCCTGAAGTTCGCCGGGTGATCTCCATTGCAGTTAGCACACGTTGCCTTCTCTGTCCTTGGTCTTTGGCAGTCACGTGTGAAGTGTTCTTCAGCACACTTAAGGCACTTTGGTGGCATGCTGCAATTCTCAGAGGAATGATTGAATTGCTGGCACCGGTAGCAGATTTTGAAGCCCCGTGCTCTGCAGGCCTCTACCTTCACAGCCAAGTATCCTAATCTTGTCAAGACTTTAGTGTACGAGACGCCTGTGAACTCGGCGGAAGATCTCGTCGCGCGCATCGTTGTTGCCGCAGACAACATTCACACAACACCCGGAATCTTCGAGAGGGTGCGTCAGTCATTCCTTCGCCGGTGTGAACGGTGCAACGACACGCGTGGTCGCCACTTTGAGCACTTGCTGTAAGTTTGTCGCTGCACAATATATCTGTTTGTGCAACGTTTGGAATCGTTCATTCGCTTTCCCAACACTGGTGTACGTGCTGGTTCGTATTCTAATTTTACTTTTTTCTGCCTCTCTGAGTACAATGCGACCCTATGTTCCATGGTAATTATTGCTCGTCTGGTGGGGTACTATCACCCCTCTGCTTTTGTAAAAACAATTCCGACTCACCCTGTATATACGAGGGTCACACTGAAATTTTTGAGACAGGGGCAGACGATATGCGCTCGAAAAAAATTATTGGTCGGGTATTTAAATTTGAACTCTTTTATGTTCGCAAACGAATTTGAGGCAGTAATTTCAATTTAGGTATCGTAGGATAAATTTTGAAAGAAAAGAAAATTGAATTGACGCGAGAGCATTATCGAGATATAATTTTCTGTGATTTAAAGTGGAGCTAAATCAAGAAGAATGTCTTCAACGTCTACAATTAGCATATGGAAATGATGCTCAATCTCGTGTCACTGTATTCAGATGATTTACAGAGTTCAGAAGAGGTCGAAATTCTCTCCTGGGTAAGAACTACACAGGAAGACCTTAATCAGCTGTAGTCCCAGAAAATGTGTCGGCAATTCGAAAAATGTTTAATTGGTGATAATCGTTATCAACTGATGTAGAAGGAACTTAACATTGGATCCGCAGTTATACATAAAATTATTTATAAAGAACTGCATATGGAAAAATTAGTTTGTCGTTGGGTCCCCCATAATTTAACAGAACACTAAAAAGCGTAGCGTGTCAAAACCAGTAAAAAACCCTAAAATTACTTAATGATGGTGGAAACCGCATTATTTCTAAACTCATAACTGGTGATGAAACGTACATACCGCGTTTCGACGTTACAAAGCATCAAGAACGTAAAGTATGCGTATTTGAAGATGACCCCAAACCAACAATGGTGAAAAGACAACGACCAATGAAAAAAGTAACGTATGCCGTGTTCTTCAGAAGTACAGGTCTGGTTAAAGCCATAAAGCTAGAAGGATAGAAGACAGTTACAGCTAATTGGCTAAGGGTCTTCCAGAAATTCTTCAGGAAGTGAATGTTAGGGGACTCATGCTTCACCATGACAATGCATCTTCTCATTCAGCAAGAATGACAGTTGAATTTCTTGAACAAAAAAACATCAAAGTGATAGAACATCCACCCTATTCTCCTTCCGGCCACCCAAACTGTTGCTGTAAACCTTTGGGTCAGTCGGGTGGTCTGGGTTTTCGACCCTATTCTCCTGATCTTGATATGTGTGACTTTTGGCTATTTTTTAATCTAAAAAAAAATTTCGTGGTCGTCGTTTTCATTCCGAAGATGAGATTGATGAGGCTATAAAAGCATATTTTACATCGATTCCAAGAAATGGATGGCTTGAAGCATTTAATCTTTGGAAAATTCGCCTACAAAAGTGCATTGATGTTGGATGGGAGTACTTTGAACTCTCCTAAGAGTTGGTAAGTTTAACTTGTACCATTTAGCAGTAACTCAAAAACTTCAGTGTGATCCTCGTGTATGTATATATATATATATATATATATATATATATATATATATATATATATATATATATATATATATATATATATATAAACACAAAAATATAACGCTTCAGCAGAAGATAATTAACTGAATATTTCAGAAATTAAGCTGGAATTTTCATGACCGCTTGTAATTGTGGCTTTTCTTTGCCGAAATGAATTTTCAGTTTGCCGAAATAATCAACAAAGTAGCTGAAAAAATTGAGCAAAGGTTTCAAAATGTTTTACAGTGTACACATAAATAACATGGCAGTTTAGGAAGAAGGGAGCTTGCTTATACTTACAAAGATACCAACTTAAGTGATAACTAATAAAGTAAATTTAACCATTCAATCGTAATGACATTATAATTTTCAAGGGACAAGTTTAAGTTCTATGTATTACTATTTGGAGGTTTTATAGTTAAAAAAGTATTCCAGACTATCTGCCCTGATTTATCAGGATATTTTTAGAAAAATGTGTTCAATAATCTTTTAGCAATATGTGTTCAATAATCTTTTAGAAATATGTGTTCAATAACTCGCAGTTGGGGGCATATTGTTTATAGCTCAATATTGTTGCGAAAGCGCAATATTTCCTTTGGCGCCTCCTCTTTCGTCTGCCTTTAAAGCCAGGCGAAGAAAACACAGTTCATGACGTCAGTATAACGCGAGGAAGACGTGAGCTCAAGGTTTCCAAGATTTTAAAGTTAGAATAAGAGTTTCCAGATTTGTTGATTTATCGCCAATTTGGCGACATTTGTCAACTTCCTCTATGTTCCAGAAACTTCACGAAATAACGATTAGTCTAGGAGATATGGAGAGATTTCCAGAAGTTTCTTTGGAGAGGCTATAAAAAGGTTATATTCGTAATAATATATATTTAACTTTTATAAGTATTTTAAACCAAGAAAGCAAATACTGGTTTAAAGACCTCCCCATACCAACAAGGAAGCTCAACCAGTGTCATAATGCAGCAGCCAGTTGTCTGGATAGGACTCACGATATTTCGATTCATAGATAAAGTTTAAAAATTCCAATATAAAACTTGCATGGAGGATTAAAAATTTGCTTAAACTACTGCTATGGAAGAATTGATTTTAAAATACAGCATGAAACAAAATGAGAAAATAAGGACATGAAGGATGAAAAAGTAAATACGTAAGGAAAAAGTAAATAAGTATATGAAGGATTGGAAATTCACTTAAACTGCTTCTATAAAAGAATTGATTTTAAAATATAGCATAAAAAATCTTATGTGGGCAACACATGACTTTCCTTATATAATGTAATGAATTTACTACTTTTACAATAAAAAAATAGGTTTTTCTTATAGTTAAAAACACTTCTACAGTTAAAAAAAATGTTAGTCTTATAATAGATACTAATATTCTTTCCAAGATATTGAATTTTCGACAATTAGTCGTCATTTTCATTGATTTAGCGTCATTTTTATCCATTTGGCGAGATTTTCGTTAATTTGGCAACATTTCAAAAAATCGCCAAGTTGGCGACATCCCGCCAAATTCGTCGCCAAAATCTCGCCAAGTGCTATGGACGAAGAAATAAGTTGTTCTTACAGCAGATAAATGACTATTGGCGTTCAAATACAAAAGTATTAGTTAAAGAATCTTTTTTCATGAATGGAACGAGCTAGATCCACGAGAATGATGTCACCCAATGTATCGCATGGTATTACATATGAAAAGTGAACATGTTTATCAATAGGAAATATTTTTGTTTCATATTATATGACTTTTTAATAATTTATTTGAAAAATGTGCAATATCTCGAGAACGGTTCATGTTAGCGTTCTAAAATTTATGTCAATCGTTTTCTAATGAAAAATTACATAAGAAATGTCTATTTGCGTAACTTTATTAGCGGTTTTGATTTTTGACGATTTTTTCAAAATTTTATTCTAAAATTTAGGGCGGTTCTGTGCATTCGATTACGTATAAAAACAATAGGCTTCCAGTGTTTACGGATTGTGATTTTTATACCAAATTTGGTTCGAATCGGTCCATTCGTTCGTCAGTTATCGTCTCCACAGACTCACTGACACACACACACACACACACAGATACTTTCACACACATACACACACACACAGACATCACTTCAAAAATGTTTGCTTCGTGATCAGGGATGCTTGAAACGTGCTCTCCCGTCGAAAACTCGATTTCGAATTTTCGACCCCGTCACAATACTTTCCTTATACATTATGCATATAAGGAAAGTAACAAATGAGAAAATAAGTGTATCAAGCAGACCAGGGCGGTCGCTATTTACCATAGGCAAAGTAGGCCACTGCTGAGCGTGGCACCTTCCCTGATCACGAAGCAAACATTTTTGAAGCATTGTATCTTTTCTCTCCTTTCTTTCATTATAAAACTTTCATGGAGAGAGACGGGGGTTCTAGAATAAACTTCTTTAGATTCTCAAGCAAGGGTTAAGGCGACCTTGCCCAGACACAAACACAGAGAATCTACACCAGAATATTCAAGAAAATCGTCTGTCTTAATAATGTCTGTCCTATAACAGAATTTTGTTTTCTTCCGTTAATGGTGCAAAATCTTTGAGATGGTGCAGATGCTTTTATCTTCATATGTGTTCCAAAAAAAGGGACTTTTTACCTCCGAAACCTCTTGGCAATCTGTGAAGAGCTTTACTACCCCAAACAGAAATCGTGAATCTTCCTATTTGACAGTCGACGCTCTACCATTAAGTTACTGGGACGATTTTTTCCTCAGGTTAGCCTCCTGTTTCTACTATTTTTACCCAGGTTGGTATTCTACGTGGCCGTTGACCTCCCAATTTGAAATCGGCGCTTAATACACCAGAATCTACAGAATCCGTGCTAATTCCTTCGATATCTTTGCACTAACTTGCAGAGTTGATTTTGTTCAGACGCCATTATAAGGCCCAACCTGGAATCGAACCACGGATCTTTGTAAGCCGACGTTCAACCGTTGAGCTACTGGGACGAAATTGCAAGCTCTTATCAACGAAGTAGACTTTGTAACTCTTTTTTCTTCTTGTTCTATTTTATGATGTATTTTAACGAAAATTTTTAGCCTAACTGTATGAAGAAGATCAGAAAACACAGTATCCTCAGCGATAACAATATCTCTTGACAGCTACATTACTGTCACTTTCAAAATTGATAAAAAAAATATCCTTTAATTTTATGTAAATACCTTGATGACGTCATTGAACTGCGTAGAGCTCCTCTACTACAGGCTGACTTATCAAGCATATTGAAGCCCATAGGGTTCCATACTACAATTGCAGAAAGTATAAAAGAAGTGTTTAAAATAAATACTTTATATAATTTTGTTATATAAAGTAATTTGTTATATAAAATAAATTTGTTATATAAAAAAAATTATACTTTATATAATTTTGTTGATAGTAGGATTCACCAATTCTTTGATTCATTATGATCTAAAAATACAACAAAGTGTATAAAACTTGAAAGATATTGGTGTAACAGCAATAGATATTTAATATATATATATATATAGCTTCAAATTATATATATATTTTTTTAAGTTATTTTCTTCTAGGTTTGGAAGAGAGTATATAATGCATTTAAGGTGATGTTTAGATTACAAACCAAGTGTACTAAGATAAGACTATAGCAACTAAAAATCATTAATAATCCATATTACAGTTGCAGAAATTATAAAATAAGTGTTTAAAACAAATAATTTATATAAAAAGGGAAGGTTCAATTATAATATTATAGAACTTAGCTCGCACAAGTATGCTCCAATACAGGGAATCCAATTATTTATTAGCCATTGTTTTCTTCTTTCTTCGTTTCTATAGGAAAACGAAATGACCCAAAACTCTTTCTAATATGATTAGAGCATTTCGGTGCAGAGCAACCACCCATAATTATTTCAATTATACTTCCTAAAGTGAAAATACGAATAGAGCTAATGCTAATGGATGGCGCTTCCAGCTAAGGTGGTCTTCAATATGCTTGATGAGTCAGTGTATGACGTCAGTTTTTACGTTAGAAATACCATAGTGGTCCCAAATAGTGGCCGCATTTAGCAACAATCCCCCAAAAAATTGTTTATTCGCAACTTGCCTATCAGCAATTATAAATAATCGGAAAATTAAACAATGTGCTTTGAAACGATCTTGCTAATTGTGCAACTCCTAATTAAATGCATTATAATTTTCTAACACGTTTTGTATTTAGCATTTTCTTTCCGGGTGTGTGGGACTTTGTAAATGATCTGGAAACTCCCACGTAGCGTTGTCGTTGGCAATTTTTTCCCAACTCAGTTGAAATCAACCAAACTTTCATATAGAAATTTCTAACATAGGCTGGGAAAGACTGTTAGATTTTTCTAGTTATAATTTCCGGATTCAAAGATTTAATTAAAAGCAAGATAACATTCTAAAAGCACAATCGGTAACTAATAAAATCAGTAGGCGATAAAATTATAAAGCTCAGACATGAAATGAAAGAGTGTTAAAATATATGATCAGATTATTGTATAGTGGTTAATAATGGAAATTACTTAGCGACATGATATCTTGTTGGAATTGTTCCTATAATTCATCTGAAGTTACTGAGTTATTTGTAATATTTCGAACGTGCAATATTCCCTCACTGACGTCTTTTCTTTCTTCTCTGTTGTAGACCAGACGGAGAAAGCACCCGTATAGGTGTCCTTTCCCATGAAGAAAGCCTAAGATTGCCACAAGATGAAGCTAGAGTGGTGGAGTCGACGGTTTCCTCTGTCCGACAGGTTCGGGTTGGGGGGCATTTTCTCTTCCCGACCGGGGATTAATGCCCTATAAACTCTAGGGTTAGGGTCCTCGGTCTAGGTTTGCAACAAGATGAAGCTAGGGGCGCGGCAGCACAGTGGTCAGCACGCGGCAATTGCACTCAGTAGGCCCGGAATCGATTCCCGCCACTACCATAACTGCCGCCGTGTTCACGTGGAGTATGATCACGTTAAACATGTGGGTCTGTAAGTCCTTCCGAGAGGTTGGTGGTAGGGGAAGGAGTGTACGGTCCCTGTGGATGCCCCCCCCACTGGGTTCCTGTCTAAATTGGGTGGCACTTCCCGGCCGTCCAAACTGTTACCCTGCACCTTTCTGGTAGCTCGGACGGTCTGGGTCTCAACAACAAAATGAAGCTAAGCAGCGCGACAGCCCAGTGGTTAGCGCGCGAACTCGGCCGCCTCTTCCCAAACTGTCGCCGTGTTCACGCGCAGTACGACCACCTTAAGCATGTGGGTCCGTAAGTCCTTCCGAGAGGCTGGTGGTAGTAAAAGGAGGGTACGGTCCCTGTAGATGCTTCCCCAACTGGGTTCCGGTCTACATTGTGTGGCGCTTCCCGGCCGTCCAAACAGATATCTTACACCTTCGAGTAGGTCGGAACGGTCTGTCTCGAAAGAAAGAAAGAAGATGAAGCTCGGAGGAGTGTTGCCAGATTTGGAGATTTATCACCAATTTGGCGACATTTGACGACTTCCCGAAGGTTCGAGAAAGACCGATAAATAACAAGTATTCTACAAGATATGAGAGAATTCCAGAAGTCTCTATTGACAAACTATAAAAGGAGTCATCACTCCGCTGGCGAGCAGTTGAAGTGAATAGTAGCCGCTGTTTTGTGAAATTACATTCGTTAATGTTTTGAGAATAATATGTTGTTTTGTGAAATTAGTAAAGCATTTATGTGTTGTTTTTCTGTATATTGTTCCTGTTTACGCTATGCTTGTGAATAAACGTGTTGGCTATAATAAAATTTGAACTCATTCTTGTATCCTGAGTGCACACACACGATTCCAGAGGATATTTCGTAACGGCATGATTCAAAGTTGTCAACGAAAACAAGCATCACAAGATCAACTAACAAGCTAAACTTTCTTTCTAACAATACAGGTGATAATATTGGAAAAAAATCTGATGTAGGCAGCAGATGGCTTTCCTTATATAATTCAATGAATTTACTACTTTTACAGTTAAAAAAAATGTTATTCTTATAGTAGATACTTATATTCTTTCCAAGATATTGAATTTTCTTCAATTAGTTGCCATTTTCATTGATTTAGCGTCATTTTTATCCATTTGGCGAGATTTTCGTTAATTTGGCAACATTTAAAAATGTTGCTAAGTTGGCGACATTCCGCTAAATTCTTCGCCAAAATCTCGCCAAGCGTTATAGACGGAGAAATAAGTTATTCTTACAGCGAATAAATGACTATTGGCGTTCAAATACAAAAGTATTACTCAAAGTATCTTTTCTCGTGAATGGAACGAGTTAGATCCACGAGAATGATGTCACCCAATTTATCGTATGATATTACATATGAGAAGTGAACATGTTTCTTAACAGTTAATATTTTTTTTTAATTTATGGGATTTTTTGATAAATGTATTTGAAAAATGTGGAATATCTCGAGAACGATTCGTGCTAGCGATCTGAAGTTTATGTCAATCGTTTTCTAAGGAAAAATTACATAAGAAATGTCTATTTGCGTAACTTTATTAAAGGTTTTGATTTTTTGATGATTTTTTCAAAATTTCACTCGAAAATTTAGGGGGTTCTGAACATTCGATTGTGTTTAAAAACAATAGGCTTCCAATATTCGTTGATTGTGATTTTTGTACCAAATTTCTTTCGAATCGCTTCATTCGTTCGTAAGATATCGTCTCCACAGACTCACTGACACACACACACACACGCACACACATACTTTCACACATACATTATGTATATAAGGAAAATTATATACAATTAATATAAGGAATGTAATATACAATAATTTCAAAAAGGAGTTAAATACTCAACTAATTAGCTCAGACATGTGCTCATTAATTTCCTCATTTCTGTGATCTTTAAAAGAAAGATGAATCTTCTGACAGCTTTGTTAACTCTTGATACTTCAAAGCTTTCAGTAAACTAAGTTTACTGAAAGCTTTAAAATACTTGGAAACTTTTTTGCACATATACTATACAGTTCTGCAATGATCATATTGGCTTTGGGGTTGATTCGCTCTTCAGTGCTTAAGCTATTTCAGGACTATATATCTGGTCTTGCTATCTTGGTAAATTCATGTCAGATTTTATAATTTGTTTGTCACCTGAATCGTATTACTTCCTTCATGTGTTACCAAAGATTTGTGCAATTGTGGCTTCAGGAAGTTTTTTACTTTTCTTATATACATAATGTATAAGGAAAGTATTGTGACGAGGTTGAAAATTCAAATTCGAGTTTTCGGCGGGAGAGCACGTTTCAAGCATCCCTTATCAGGAATCAAACATTTTTGAGGTGATGTCTGTGTGTGTGTGTGTGTGTGTGTCTGTGCGTGTCAGTGAGTCTGTGGAGACGATATCTCACGAACAACTGGAGCTATTCGAATGAAATTTGGCACAAAAATAACAATCAGTGAATACTGGAAGCCTATTGTTTTTAAACGCAATCGAATGTTCAGGACTCCCCCCCCCCCCTAAATTTTCGAGTGCAATTTTGAAAAAATCATCAGAAAATCAAAACCTCTAATAAAGTTACGCAAAGAGACATTTCTTATGTAATTTTACCTTAGAAAACGATTGACATAAACTTTAGAACGCTAGCATGAACCGTTCTCGAGATATTGCACATTTTTCAAATAAATTTATAAAGAAATCCCAGAAATTGAAAAAAATACATTAACTGTTGAGAAACATGTTCATTTTTCATATGTAATTTCATGCGATAAATTGGGTGACATCATTCTCGTGGATCTAGCTCGTTTATTCATAAGAAAAGGTACTTTGAGTAATGCATTTATTTGAACGCCAATAGTCATTTATCTGCTATAAGAATAACTTATTTCCGCATTCATAACGCTTGGCGAGATTTTAGCGACGAATTTGGTGGAATTTGGTCAACTTGGCGACTTTTTTAAATGTTGTCAAATTAACTAAAATCTCGCCAAATGGGGGAAAATGACGGTAAATCGATGAAAATGACGAAATGACGACTAATTAATGAAAACCCAATATCTTGGAAAGAATGTAAGTATCTACCGTAAGAATAACCTATTTTTTTTTGCTGCAGAAGTAGTAAATTCGTTGCATTATATAAGGAAAGTCATCTGCTGCCCACATCAGATTTTTTATTATATTGTTACTATTTTTATTATATTGTTGCGAGCTAACGTTACTTTCCCTGCAATACATGGTAATGTATAGGGAAAGTATTGGAATCGTGTCGAAAATCGCAGTTTTCGATGTACCGGTTGGTCAGAATTAAAACACCCCTACTCTGAGCTCTCTATGGATCGAACTACTCAGTGTAAAGGCTCCAAAATTGTTGAACCTACTATTCAAGACATGGGGAAAGAGATTACGCGAAAAAAAATAGTTCCAGAAACACCGATAAGTGGCGCTGTTGAACAGAAAATATGCTGAAAAGACACAAAGTACACATTTGTAACACATTTTATTCGAACGTACCAAACATTCATATCACAAGGACCTTATCGATGCAGGGAATGCTGCGTATAACGTTATCCATTGATTGTTCAACAATAGCGGTGGCAACATCGTCAACGACATCTGAACGAGTCGATATACGTCTTCGACTCGGCTGAACGCCAAGATGTCCAGTTTTCTCGAATCGAGCGATCATTCTCCTGAGAGCTTGTTGAGTGTTGAAAACCCAGACCACACGACCAACCCGAAGGCTTATGGTAGCAAGATGTGTGGCCGGGAACTTTTTTTTTTGATTCAATAGATTACAGAACATATATTAAAATGAATCACATCACAGGAACACAGAAAACTACACAGATACTTATAACACATAGAACAACACAATTAAAACACAGAGTACACAAAAATACAGGAGTAATAAATTCAGGTATAACCAGAATGGGAAAAGGATGAAAGTTTTCCCTGGAATTACATAAGATGATGAAAAATATTTTGATGGCAGTTTTTCCAAAAATTTACATATGATGATGAAATATGATATGATGATGATAATTATACCAAATGAAAGGTGAGTGTGGATGAAAATGGTTGGCAATGATTGAACAGAAGGTGTACTAACATTTTGAAGAGATTTACAATGATTATTCTGGATGAAAATTGGAATTTACCGAAGAGATTTACAATGATTTTTCAGAATGAGTAAATTGGAATTTACAGAAGTATACAATTGTTTACAGGTATTTTCAGCAACATCCCAAAAGAACCAAGGAAAAGAGGAGCAGTGCAAAGTCAGGGACCAGAAGGGGCCAGCAGACCCCCAGGTTGATCAGGGAATATTATTCGAAATTTCGCGGGCAGAGAGGATGCAATTTTTAATTTTTTGAATAGAAGAATTGTTCTTAAGAACCCTGGAAAACCAGGCCGCAGAGTTAGCACTAGTGGGCCGAGAGAGATGATTAGGGAGGGTAAGGGGGCAAGAAAAAACAAAGTGATCTGCATCGCCGTAGGCGTTACACGAACAGTTAGAGGTAGTTTTTGATAAAAATATAGGAGCTCGGTTGTGCATAGGTAATGGCACTCTGACTCGCCAATGAGAATAAATGTTATAATATCATTTTACTTTATCCACAGCATAATTATAATAGGTAAAATGCTTACCTTTCTGTTTGAAGGGCGTAGGGCAATTTTTCTTCTTCGTTCCTCCTAAAGTCTTAAAAAATATCAGTTTTAGTGTGTTTGTTTACCATCTTGAAATCAGGAATGATTTCGCTTGATTGGAAGAAAAAACATATTATTTAATTAGATTCTGCATTTAAAAATTACATAGGAAAACAAAGAAACAAGCATTTTGCTGCGACATCAAACGAAGCATCGACAACACAGAACAGAACTTCAGTTCGTAAGTGTACCGGTATAGTCTCTTGGATGCGCGCGCAGATTTCTCGAAGTAAACACATTCCTCTTCTGGCGGAAAGGCGAGAGTCAGTGTTTTTGCGTTAGTCAGTCTTTCGTAGCGATGAGAGATCATTTATTTCTAACAGTCCCCCTTGATCTCTGGAGCTGCATATCACGGCTGTAGCAGTTTGGATCTGTGCTTCAGAAATTCAGGCTTTGGCAGTGGTTTTGTCATCATGTCCGCTGTCATTAGCTTAGTTGGAAGATAACTCAACTGGATTACACCCGATTCCTGAAAATCTCTTATGGCGTGGAATCTGATGTCAATATGCTTGGTTCTTGACATGTACTTCGGTGATTCAATCATTTTTATACATGACTGGTTATCTTCGAAAATAGTAATCGGGAGCTGTTGAAGCATATCGAGATCTTTGAGTAGGTTGATTAACCACAGTACTTCTTGAACTGCGTTAGCAGCGGATATATATTCCGCCTCTGCTGAGGAAAGTGCAACACATGATTGTTTTTTGCTTAACCAGTGTATAGGAGAATCGTCAATTAAGAAAAGATTACCACTCGTGGATTTCCGATCCGTTTTATCGCTTGCCCAGTCAGCATCAGCGTATGTTGTAAGAATTGGTTTTGTCGTTGATTTTATTACCAAATTTAGATCCTTTGTATGATTTAGATAACTTATTAGACGCTTTACTGCGTTCCAATCCATTTGACGTGGTTTCTCATTTCTCCGACTTAAAATGTTTATTGCGGCTGTGATGTCTGGTCTTGTGACCGTGGCAATATATAGAAGAGCTCCAATAGCTTGGCGATATTTAGTGTTATTAGGAAGCAGGTTTTCTTCTGTTTCATTTCTCAAATATCCAGTTTCCATTGGTGTACTATAGGGTTTTGAATCTTGCAAATTAAATGTATTTACAATTTCTTCAATCTTATTTTTTTTGATTTAATAGATAATCTCCATCATGGTTTTTTCTTATGCTAATTCCAAGGTAATAATTAACTTCACCCAAATTTTTTAATTCATATTGTCTGCCCAGTTCTTTCGTTGTTTTGTCAATTTGTTCTTCTGATCCTGATATTAGAATATCATCCACATATACGATTATATAGATAGTTTCTCTTCCTTTTCCCTTTTTGAATAGACATGGATCAGTAGTACTCTGCACGAATTTTAGTTGTTTTAGAGAGTCACCTATTTTTAGATGCCAGGCTCTTGCGGCCTGTTTCAACCCATATATAGCTTTATTTAATTTCCATACTTTGTTTTCGTTACCCGGGGAGATGTAGCCATCTGGCTGTTGTATGTAAACTGTTTCGTCTAAATCCCCGTGTAAGAAAGCGGTTTTGATATCAATGTGTTGTACGTTATATTTTCTATATGCTGCTCCTGCCAGGAATGCTCTAATTGTGCTGTGTGAGACCACTGGTGCGAAAGTTTCGTAATAATCTTCACCGTATTTTTGTGAAAATCCTTTTGCTACCAGTCTAGCTTTGTATTTAGCTATTTTTCCCTGAGAGTCGTGTTTAATTTTATATGTCCATTTTGAACCTACAATTTTTCTTCCATGCGGGGGGTCCATTAATGTGAATGTGTTATTTTCTTGCAAAGATTGCATTTCTTCTTCCATTGCGTCTAGCCAATTTTGTTTCTCTTGTGGGCTCTTAATTTTTAGTACCTCATGTTTAATATTGAGATCTTCAAACACAGCCTCAATTACAATATCTACATTTTTGAAGTTTTCATAATTGACTGTGCTTTGAAGCTTAGACATAAAAACATTTCTTTCATGCTGTGAAATTCTCTTTCGCTTGACAGCTGAATCTAGACCTTTGTGTATTTGATTTTGTCCTTTTGCAAGATTTTCTTGAGTAATATCCTTCAAAATCACATCAAAAGTTTTATCTATGCTGACCTGAGCAATGCCTGCACCCATCAATCCAGCACCCAAAACAGCTACAGTTTTAGGCTGATTTTTGGGTGATCCAAAGCGGTTCTTCTTGCAAAGAGTTTGTCCATTATATAAACCAATTAAAGCTTTAGAATGTGATGTCATAGCTAAAGAACCAAAGCCATCACACTCTGCTTCATATCCTGCAGCTGCCCCTTTTTCAATTCCCAAGCGAACAACATCCAGTATTTTCAATGGTGCTGGATAAAGTCCTTGAGTCTGTTTCATAACTTGTTGTTTCGCTTTGTTAAATATTTGGTCCTTGACAAATTTAAACTGGAGAGCACGTTTAAGGAGTCTTTCAAATAAAGGTCTTTTTCGATCAACTTTCATCTTTTTTTCAGATATATCCTGTGCAATTTTAACTGCAACTTCTTCCAAGTACTCTAATGTTCTTTCTTCAGGTAATTTTAAACCAGGACCTAAAGGATCTACAAGTAAATCTACTAATCCCATCCTTTTTGTCTTATTCCCAAAAAAAATCACTTTCGGTTTGGAAGTTTTTTTTTTTTTACGAAGTCAATGGGGAACGAAAAAAAATAATTGTGATATATTTGTATATCAATTTTCTTTTCGGTTACTTATTTTTATGCCCTTTTTCAAATAATAATTTTATTGTTCATGAAAAATGCTGCTATTTTATTTTGTTAGTACCAATTTCTCCAGCGAGACAGGCAACAACTTCAGTCTCATAATCTGATAAAAATATAGGAGCTCGGTTGTGCATAGGTAATGGCACTCTGACTCGCCAATGAGAATAAATGTTATAATATCATTTTACTTTATCCACAGCATAATTATAATAGGTAAAATGCTTACCTTTCTGTTTGAAGGACGTAGGGCAATTTTTCTTCTTCGTTCCTCCTAAAGTCTTAAAAAATATCAGTTTTAGTGTGTTTGTTTACCATCTTGAAATCAGGAATGATTTCGCTTGATTGGAAGAAAAAACATATTATTTAATTAGATTCTGCATTTAAAAATTACATAGGAAAACAAAGAAACAAGCATTTTGCTGCGACATCAAACGAAGCATCGACAACACAGAACAGAACTTCAGTTCGTAAGTGTACCGGTATAGTCTCTTGGATGCGCGCGCAGATTTCTCGAAGTAAACACATTCCTCTTCTGGCGGAAAGGCGAGAGTCAGTGTTTTTGCGTTTGTCAGTCTTTCGTAGCGATGAGAGATCATTTATTTCTAACAGTTTTTTGTTTGAAAAAGTACAGGTAGTCCAGAAAAGGGCCATGGCCTGTTAAAAAGTAAGTAAGAAATTGATTTGAAATTAAAAAATTTGGGTCAACAGAGGGAAGAAAATTTGAAATTCGAGCGGGGTCGTGGGTACGGGGAGAGATATAATCATTTAAGTAAGATTGCCATTGGCTGAGAAGAAGGTTTTTATAATGTTTTTTTAGCAGAGAGTAAGGGTAGGGGATGGGAAGGGGGGAGCCAGAAATGGTAGCAAGTTTGGCAAAGTGATCTGCGGCCTCGTTGCCAGGGTTATCCGCGTGAGCTTTTACCCAGGAGAGATTAATGAGATTTTTGAATGGACTAGCTTTAATTTTGATTTTATTTAAGAAATTTTATTTATTTTTTATTGATCTAAATGCCAAAATTGAGGAGAGACTATCCGAAAATATATTTACCTTAGAGTTGTTTTCAATTGCCCAGGAGATTGCATAGTCTATGGCTGCAATTTCAGCCTGGAAAACAGTGTTTTCACCACCTAGTTTAAAGGAAAAGACCCGATCCAGGACATCATGCTTAAAGATGCAGACGGCGAATCCAGTGTTGCCGTCGAGGGAGGAACCATCAGTATAAATGTTTAAATTGGAGAAGGAAAGAGGGTTCGAAAAGGACAATCCTGTTAGCAGGAGGAGAGGAAGAAAAGGGGGAATTAAAGTCAAAAATGGAAGGGGCGGGAAAATCAAGGGAAGAAAAAGGGTTTTGACGAAGTTTCCAAAAGGTAAATTTTGAATGCAAGGATTTTATTACTAAGTGAATGGGCGGGATCCCTGTAAGGGAAAAAAAGAGAGATGTTTGAAGAGGTCCTAAAACCTGAAGAGATCTTAAGAAGAAAAATTCTTTGTATTGAAAGAAGAGTTTTAATTTGAGCCCCTGTTAGATTGTTGCCCCAGATACCCGCCCCAAAGGAAAGAACTTTTTAGATGACCGCCAAGTACCAAACTTTCAAAAATGATTTATTAACACCCCAGTTACAACCGGCCAGTTTACCGAAGGTTGAGGCAATCTTGAAACATCTCTCCTTAAGATGGAAGACGTGGGCACTCCATTTAAAGTTGTCATCTAAAACTATTCCAAGAAATTTGAGGTGCCTGGAGATGGTTATCTTAATATTGTTGATTTTAAAAGTGGGATTTTTCTTAATTTTTGAACGGGACTTATTGAAAATGATGGCTTGACATTTGGAGGGGGTGATTTCTAATTTTAAATAAGTAAGAGATTCCGAAACTAGATTTAGCAACACGTTATTATTTATAGCCAAGGAGCGAAGAGTAGGAGCATAGGTTACCACCGCAAGATCATCTGCGAAGGCTTGGAGGTGGTTTTGATCATTATTTAATGATCATTATTTCATTTGATCATTATTTAATGATTATGATTTTTGATCATTATTTCATCCTGAGAGCTTGTGGAAGTAATGGTCCTTTACGCAAATTCTTAAATCGACGAAACTCTCGAAGTGCAGCTGCAGCATGCCCTTTGTTTTCATAAAACAGCTTCACAAGCAAAGTGCGTTCTGGCAGTGTGACAGCCATCGCTGATAAGAATGAAAATTTCCCAGTTTTATCCCCTTTTATGCCCAGAACATAGTAGCTGCAAACTAAGGGTTTATGCAAATTTTTGTGCTTACAGTGCGAAATTGCAGTTACAATGACAGTTTAAGTTTCTTCACTTTTTTATCTTCTTTTTTTTCATATCAGCAAAAGAAATTAAAAAGGAAAAATTCCATATCGCATGTGTTTGGTTTTTTGTGATTATTTTGTGTCTTTTCAACATATTTTCTATTGTACAGCGCCACCTATCGGTGTTTCTGGAACTAATTTTTTTTCGCGGAATCCCTTTCCCCTGTCTTGAATAGTAGGTTCAACAATTTTGGAGCCTTTACACTGAGTAGTTCTTTCCCGGTCGCCCAAATTGCTGCTCTTAGTCTTCGGATGAGTCGGTCGGCCTGGGCTTTCGACTGAGTAGTTCAATGTATAGAGAGCTCAGAGTAGGGGTGTTTTAATTCTGACCACCCGGTATCTACACCTTTTAAGGCATTCTAGAATCCGAAAAGATAATTTTTAGCCTGACGTCTGTGTATGTGTCGGTGCAATGGATGTATCTACTCCAACTCCAAAACTAATGGACCAAATTTCATAAAATTTTATAGTCAAGTTACTTGTGGGTGACCCTGGTGCTGATTAGATTTTGATATGATTCGGGATACCTTTTTTGCGAAATGGCCCTTAAAAATTGTCTGTATCCACTCTAGCTAAAAAAACTAATTGAACAAATTTCACGAAATTTAGTAAATAAGTTACTTGAGGGTTACCCTGGTGATGATTAGATTTTAGTGCGAATCGGAAAAACATAAACCTGCCTTTCTTTTGCAAAATGCCCCGCAAAAATTGCCAAAATCTAAATTAAAAGACTACGTATGCTCAAATATATCAATTAAATGCTTATGTTATGCGTAATTTTTGACGATGAAAAGAATAAGACCAACCCCCCCCTCCCCCTTATTACTCTAAAACTAGCCGTTCTCGAGATATTTTAGTTTTTCCGAATTTTTGTTACGCCGGTTTTGAAAATAAATCCAGTTATCAAATGAAGACGAAAACTGAATTAAAATTGTAAATTCAGTGTAATATCAATTAATTGTACGCAGGGGCGGCATTTCAGCATTTCATTTGGGGGTACGAGATTTGCATGAAAATGCACAATATGAAATAAATAAAATTTTGTTAACAGAGGGGGAAGGGGGGAGAGGGATCATAAAATTGAATTGATGTTGAGAAAAATAATTGTTGTTAACATAATTTTTGTACATAATTGTGTTAACATAATTGTTGTTAACATAATTTTTCTAAATACAAAGATCTATATTTATTTACCATCTATTGAAGTTTTAAACGCCGGTTCTTAGAGTCTGGATGAAGAGAAAATTTTGTTACAATATCATCATAATCCAGTGGTATATCTTGTCCTACAGCTAATAATAGCTAAAGATGAAAGTCTTTCTTGTACCATTCTACTGCGAAAATAATTTTTCAACCTCCTGAGATACGAAAAAGACCTTTCACAACTGGCTGAGCTGATTGGCACAGTCAAAAACAATTTAACTAATAATGTTATGACAGTAAACACATTTTTTAAATTCCACTCTTTAAAATAATCCAGGCGACTTTTAGAATTGGGATGGCTTATATTTATCTTTTCACCATTGAATAAAACAGTCGCAATTCACATAGCAATTCCTCTTTCTGGAAGTTATATACTTCGCATAAGGTTGAAACTTTTTCTTTTCCGACATCTGATCCGGATAATACTGAACTAAAGGCAAACAAAACGGATATATTGTTCTCATTAAATCTTGTCTCAATTTCATTAGATACTGAATCTATCAGGGGCGGCATTTCAGCATTTCATTTGGGGGTGCGAGATTTGTATGTATGAAAATCCACAATATGGAATAAGTAAAATGTTTGTTAACAGGGGGGGGGAGGGATCACAAAATTGAACTGATGTTGAGAAAAATAATTGTTAACATAATTTTTGTACATAATTGTGTTAACATAATTTTTCTAAATACAAATATCTATATTTATTTACCTTTTATTGAAGTTTTAAACGCCGTTCTTACAGTTTGGAAGAAGAGAACATTTTGTTACAATATCATCATAATCCAGTGGTGTATCTTGTTCGATAGCTAAAACAGTTAAAGATGAAGGTCTTTCTTGTCCCATTGTACTGCGAAAATAATTTTTCAGCCTCCTGAGATACGAAAAAGACCTTTCACAACTGTCTGAGTTGATTGACACAGTCAAAAACAATTTAACTAATAATTTTATGACAGGAAACACATTTTTTAAATTCCGTTCTTTAAAATAATCCAGGCGACTTTTAAAATTGGGATGGTCTATGTTTTTAATTTTCACCATTAAATAAAACAGTCGCAATTTGCATAACAATTCCTCTTTCTGGAAGTTATATACTTTGCATGTGGTTGAAACATTTTTTTTTCGACATCTGATCCTGATAATACTGAACTAAGGGCAAATAAAAAAAGATATATTGTTCTCATTAAATTTTGTCTCAATTTCATTAGACACTGAATCAATAATTTCATATGGAATATTGATGTTGTGATATGATTTAACATCATCATGGGGATTTTTTTCACCGCCACCGAATTCGCTTGGAATTTTCTTACGCCTTTTCAGTTTTGGTCCAGAATAAGAATTTTTTTCGGAAAGTCCTGTCACAAAACTCCACACTTGATTGAAAAATGCATCAGTGCGAAAAGAACTAACAGTTTCAATAGTAGCTTTAGCCAAAGCTTGCACAGTCTGAAAATTAAGATCAGATGACTGAAGATGCTTTGAGAGAGTATTTCAAAAACACTGGGCAATACAAACAAAGTGAACAAAAATTCGAACGATGTCATTCATGTCAAAAATCTTCGGCTCTTCCACCATTGAGAGAATCGTTTTCAGATAATTCTTCCAATGTTAAAATCACCACTTAAAAATTATCAAGTAGTGCTTTTATGGCTTTAAATCTGGAAGACCACTTCGTATCACTTAGTGATTGTAGTGTTGAAGAGTCTCCAGAAAAAGTAATTGTTGATGAGCGAATCTTTTCGAAAATAGCATATCTTTTACAGGATGTTTCTATGAAAGAATATAATGCATTAAGCTGCTGAAATGCATTTCTAGCAGAAGGAATGGATGAACATGCACTAACTACACATAAATTTAATCGGACACTTGAAATTTTCAAGTGAAAAGAATAACATCACCCCAGTCTTTTCAAATTGAAAAGTATTCATTTCAGCCGGAAGAGAGAAGCTTCACTGTGAAGGTCGGCTCTTTTGAAGCTCCATAGCGTGAGAAAACTGACCAGTGGACAGTCGATAAAAAAAGGGAGAAGCCGATAGACGACGAGGACAAATTTGGGGGCGCGACCGCGCCCCCTCGCGCCCCCTAGTTGCCGCCCCTGGAATCTATCATTTCATATTGAATATTGATTCTATGATATGATTTAACATCATTATCGGAATTTTTTCCTCTTGGGGTTTTTTTTCACCGAATTCGCTTGGAATTTTTTTACGCGTTTTCAGTTTTGGTTCAGAATAAGAAAAATTTGGGGGCGCGAAAATGAATTTAAATCTGCAGGGAAAGCAATGTGCTATTCACATCAGATTGTTTTTATACTATTGTGATTCACGTGCTATGAAATGTTTAATTTATCATGTAATGCTGCTGGATGTGAGATAATTATGTGGATTTTGAAGAAGGTACCACATACTTCCTCTAATAAATTCGAAAATCGTCTTACGAAACTATTTATTTCTCAAATTAAATTAGACAAGTCAGTTTCTAAACTATTTTTTTTTTAATTCTTAAAATAGGACACCATTTCATGATGCAAGCAAATAAATCAATGCCGTGCAAAATGTTTCTACATTTTAAAACAAATGATAATAAATCTCTCTATCCCAATTTTTATTCGCATTTATAACACGAATCAAAGAAGCACTCCATAACTTTTCCGCCTTGGCTCGTTTTATATCTATATATCAGATACTATCACAGAACGGAATAAATTTGAATGCTAAAGAATAAATTGAAACAAAAAGAAGCACGCTTGGCAAAGCAGAACTTTTCTGTAAAATACTTTACCAAGCCGCTCCTTTTCGAACGCACGTTATTTCACATAATAACAGGACCCATACCCATCGATCTATAACGTATAAACACAAACAAAATCTAGACACAAAAGCTAGCACCGAAAAACGTTCTATCAGGAACTACTTTCCTCCGCTGCATGTTACAAGAAGGCACTCTGCGAGCATCCACCGCTGAGTGATCAAGCGTTTAGCTTTCAGTTCGTGCCCACGTGATACGCTGAAATAGCAGCGTCACGATTTGCTTCAAATGACTTATTTTTCTTTTGCAAATCAGCGGCTCTGAATTAAAGTATTCTCAAAATCGTGATTTGTTTTTTTTTATGCCTATTAACCGCACGGCTTTAGATTGTGTAATAGTATTACCATAACCTATTAGGTTTGAGGTATAAAGGGTTCTGCATAAAACAGGGTCAACTATATTGTTGAGAAGTAAGTATATTCGTTTGATATAACATTCGCCCATTTGCTTGTGAGATAACATGCAGTATTTTGGGTAGAGGAGTTTAGCATTGTACACAGTGGCGTCGCCAAAAGTCTATAGGGGTGAGAGCATTACTGTAGCCAGAGACGAAATTAAAGAGAGGTTGGAGTAAAATTCAAGGGGGGGGGGGGGCTCAACAGTCTTGAATAAGGGGCTCACCAAACACACATTTAATCATTAGCATTTATAATCCATAATTACTATTATATATTTCAATCCATATAAATTATTAACAAACAATTGCATATGTATATTTGTAAGCGAAGAATTGATTATTAATATCCATATAGCTACTGTACATCAATATTAATATGTAATAATTACAATTGATTTTATTATAAGCTAATCGAAGAAAATTTCTAAAAGTTAACACAAGTTAATGCTTAATATTAACTCTTAACTACTTTATCAGTTGATTTTAACTCTATAATCTATATAACAGTGAACCCCACAATAAAGTGAAAGTATCCTAAATACTAATTGTCATATTTTTTAATATTTTTTAAATATTTTTAAATTAAATATGTAAATACATTGATCATTAGTATAACCACAAATTCAGCTGAATTCAAAAATCCTTAAAACAAAATAATTTATAAAAAATTCGCAAAGAAATTTTTTATGCAAAATTTGGATGACATTTCAGATGAAATTTCATATCACTACTAAAAATTTAGTATTTTTATCGGGGGAAGCTGAATATACCTCTTGGGGGGGGGGGGGCTTAGCCCTGCCTGGTTAGGGGGCTGCAAGAGAAAAATTCGTAGTTCACAATTCTGGAAATTTCATATCGCTGAATTCTACTTTACTTATGATGAACTTTAAAACCCTTAAATATTAATATAAAAATTAAATGTGTTTTTCATTATAAAAACTTTAACTTGTAGATACAAACTCCAAGATTAATTTTTGGGTATTTATAAATGCCACAGGAAGTTGATTATATGCTACTACATGTAAAATTGTGTGATTTAATTGTTGCTAGACAAACATACTTAAGTTAATTACACATTATGACAGGTTCTATTATAAAATTTCATTAGCAACGTTCAAACTCATTTTAAGCTTTTATATATTTTTTTACATCGACCATTTTACATAAATTAAAAAAAATCTGATGTGGGCAGTACATGACTTTCCCTACAGACCTATATTAACGTTCTCTTTATTTTAATTAAATTTATTTCACTTTTAATTCAATTTTCGTTCTCATTCGGTAACCGGGCTTATTTTCAAAGGTGGCGTAGGCAAAGTACGAAAAACTAAAATATCTCGAGAACGGCTAGTCCTAGTGTAATGGGGTTGGTCTTATTCTTTTCGTCGTTAAAAATTACGTATTAAATGAGCATTTAATGGATATATTTGAGTATACCTAGTTCTTTAGTTTAGATTTTGACGATTTTTGTGGGCCATTTTGCAAAAAAAGGCAGGTTATTTTTTTTTCGAATCGTACCAAAATCTAATCAACACCAGGGTAACCCACAAGTGACTCATCTACCGAATTTTGTGAAATTCGGTCCATTAGTTTTTCAGCGACAGTGGATACAAGCTTTTGCGGGCCATTTCAAAAAAAAAAGGCGGGTTCTTTTATTCCGAATCGTACCCAAAACTAATCAGCACCAGCCCCGGCCACAAGTGACTTACCTACAAAATTTTGTGAAATTCGGTCCATTATTTTTTTAGTTAGAGTGGATACAAAATCTGCAGAGACAGACAGACACACTGACAGACACACACACAGACGTCACGCTAAAAATGGTTTTTTCGTCTCTAGAGGTCTCGAAACGTGTAGATCCGTCGAAAACTCGAGTTGTGATTTTCGGCATGATTCCAATACTTTCCCTATACATTACCATGTATTGCAGGGAAAGTAATATATCCGTAATTATTATCAAAATCATCACCAAATAAATATTCTAATTTTTCTTTTTGTTTCATTAGCAATATAATTGAAATTGAAGAACATTTGCGTGAATGAAGTTCCTATTTACGCATTAAAAACAAGTTTTAGTTAATCTGTTTTTAACGACCACAACCATTGTCCATTAATCCGAGGACATGCTATTTGTAAAAAAGTACACAAAACCTGATATACCTTTGCGACTGGAAATTAAAAAGGATGTCCATTAATTGAAAGTGCCCGATATTCGGAAATGTTCGTAGTGGAAGTTTAACTAAGAACGATTTTTAAAGAAGCAGTGCACACCAGTGTCTTCATATCAGGTTACCTACAATTTCAATATTGAAACAGAATGTGTTTCTGCGGAGGGTTATGATCGCTAAAACTCTTGGCGATGCGACTGATTTTCATAACAAGATGATGTCATTCACTTTCATTCATTTTGCAGCTACTCTTCCACAATTACTTAATTCAACTGCTTTATTTTATTAAGACATTCGATCCAGATTAAAATTTATATACAGCATCTGCTGAAATTAAACTGTCATTTTAATAAAAATATTTTGTTTATAGAAACTTCACCAAAAATTATTTTAAATACGATAAAAGTTTACATAAAAAATCAATATGCTGATCTAATCACCAACTCATCTGTTAACAATCCTTCAAAATCAATAGAATCTTCGATTCCTCTTCCAAAATCAAATTTGGCAGTCTTCTTAAAGTAAAATTCATTAGAAACCTGGTAATTAAACTGCGATTATTCAGCAAAAGGGAATGCATATTCAATCTCTTTCCTGAAATCTCAATATGCTGTTGCATTCCTACAAAATATATATGTTGATTTCTAAATAATAAAGTATCTTTTCTATCATTTCAATACGGTGTCAAGAAAATTACTTCTTCAAGGTGTGTTTATTACTCCTTCAAGTTGATGGAATTTCGTTACCTGCTTCAAATGCCAGTTTAAAAACACTTCTTTCATTTAAAAGTACCCTAAATATAAATAATTCCGACTTCTGGTTTAACACCATCTGTGAAAAAGCTTCATTAATAAAAAGAAGTATATTAATGCAGAACATGCATGATCACTAAGATTACTTTATTTTTTATCCATAATTATCTTCTCTATTATTACATTCCTTATATACATAATGTATGAGGAAAGTATTGTGACGGGTTCGAAAATTCGAATTCGAGTTTTCGACGGGAGAGTACGTTTCAAGCATCCCTGATCACGAATCGAACATTTTTGAGGTGATGTCTGTGTGTGTGTGTGCGTGTGTGTGTGTGTCAGTGAGTCTGTGGAGACGATATCTCACGAACGAATGAAGTGATTCGAATGAAATGTGGTACAAAAATCACAATCCATGAATTCTGGAAGCCTATTGTTTTAAAACACAATCGAATATTCAGAACCCCCCTACATTTTCGAGTGAAATTTTGAAAAAATCATCAAAAAACCTTTATTAAAGTTACGCAAATAGACATTTCTAATGTAATTTTTTTTTCAGAAAACGATTGACACAAACATTAGAACGCTAGCATGAACCGTTCTCGAGATATTGCACATTTTTCAAATAAATTTTTGAAAAAAATCCCATAATTAAAAAAACATATTAACTGTTGAGAAACATCTTTACTTTTCACATGCTATATCATGCGATAAATTTAGTGGCATCATTCTCATGGATCTAACTCATTCCATTCACGAGAAGAGATACTTTGAGTAATACTTTTGTACTTGAACGCCAATAGTCATTCATCTGCTGTAAGAATAACGTATTTCTCCGTCCATAACGCTTGGAGAGATTTTGCGACGAATTTAGCGCCAACTTGGCGACATTTTTAAATATTGCCAAATTAACGAAAATCTTGCCAAATGGATAAAAATGACGCTAAATCAATGAAAAAGACGACTAATTGAAGAAAATTCAATATCTTGGAAAGAATATAAGTATCTGCTATAAGAAGAGCATTTTTTTAACTGTAAAAGTAGTAAATACATTGCATTATATAAGGAAAGTCATGTGTTGCCCACATCAGATTTTTTATATATGAATTTTAATAGCTTTTCAGCTAGTACATACATCAATTCGTTGCACTGCTAAAGTTCCAATACATTTTTACTTTCTCATATTTAGTATTGAGAAAGTGTTGTTGTTGTTGCTGTTACATAAGGCTTTAATCAGGAATTAAATCCATACAAGAATAGGCAACGCATTATGTAATGCGTTGCCTATTCTTTTATGGATAGACATCACGAAAAGAACAAAATATAACAAACAGAAACAAACAAACAACAAAGTAAACAAATTACAAATAAGAAAGTATTGTTTTCACGAAAATTTTCGATTACGAAATTTTGATGCCAATATATGCTTTAAGATCTTCTGAATACTTTTGGACGATATCTGGAGGAATGTCCGTCCGTCCATCTATCGGTATGTATGTATGTATGTCTGATGTATGTAGTCAATTTCTTGTGTACACGTTGGTAGCCACAAATATTAAGGGATTTTCACGAAACTTTATATCCGGATTTGTTATCAAAAAATCTAGAACTAGATAAAATTTTTTGAATTTTAAACGAAAACTTTGAATTTTATTCGAAATTTTATATTTCTTAACATGATCGCATAGGACAAGATTTGACATAATCATACAAAAAAGGGTTTATTTATGGCTCAATGATCACGACACTTCATAATTTCAATCATTGTTGTGAAAAATAGCATTACAAATTATTTTGTTTGTGACGTAATTAGTCCCCCATTGGGGGACAAGTTACCCCCCCCCCCCGGCGGGTACATTGTCAAGTATGGCATCAATCGAAATATTTTTCTTTAAAGTGAAAGGTAACACTCTGTAGTTGAAATCATTTGGACCCACAAATCAGGATACCGATTTTTCAAATTTTTTCTTGTAAAATTTGAAAAAATATATGAATTCTGGTACGAGAAAGCCGAATTGAGCCATTCTCTAATTATTTTTTTTATGTTTTTAGCGCATACTGAATACTGAGCTGTAAAGTTGTTGAATCCGACGGGCGATATGCTCTCTTTTCTATTTAAATATATTTTTACTTCCCCTGCAATACATGGTAATGTATAGGGAAAGTATTGGAATCATGCCGAAAATCGCAACTCGAGTTTTTGACGGATATACACGTTTCGAGATCTCTAGAATACGAAAAAACTATTTTTAGAGTGACGTCTGTGTAGATTTTGTATCCATTCTAACTAAAAAACTAATTGACCGAATTTCATAAAATTTGGTAGGTAAGTCACTTGTAGGCGAATCTGGTGCTGATAGTTTTGGGTACGATTCGGGATAAAAGAACCCGGCTTTTTTTTTTTTTTTTGCGAAATGGCCCTCAAAAGACTGTATCCACTCTCGCTGAAAAACTAATGGAACAATTCGGTTAATAAGTCGCTTGTGGGTCACTCTGGTGCTGATTAGATTTTGGTGCGATTTGAAAAAAAATAACCTGCTAACCTGTCTTTTTTTGCAAAATGGCTCGCAAAAATTGTCAAATTCTAAAATAAAAAACTACGTATGCTCAAATATAAAGATTAAATGCTTGCTTTATACGTAATTTTTAACGAAGAAAAAAATAAGACCAACCCCATTACACTAGGACTAGCCGTTCTCGAGATATTTTAGTTCTTCGTATTTTCTCTATTTCTCCTTTGAAAATAAATCCAGTTACCAGATGAGAACGAAAATTGAATTAATAGGGAAATAAATTAAATTAAAATAAAGAGAACATGGATATAAGTCTGCAGGGAAAGTCATGTGCTGCCTACATCAGATTTTTATTCTTTTTTCCCTTTCATTTTATTTGCATTTATTTTTGTACTTTCTTCTGTTTTAATAAATAGCTTGAAGCCACCATCTGCTGTAAATCATACCTTTTGGTCAGCAAGTCTTGAGGGTATGTATCTGCTCTTAAAACCAAATAACTCTCTGTGGTCACAGTGACAATAGTGATCGTTGTAACAATGCTACCGCAGCGAGAGATGGAACGCCAATTTTTCAGCTCATGTAACCTATCAACCTTATGTCACCATCATCAATGAAATCCAATGCGAGAGAAAATAATAGACTACTACTATGCCGGTCACGATGGTGGCCATTTTCAACCGCACTTATTAGTTGATGGCATCTGCTCTTGTATAACTCCTAACCATCAGTAGAAAACAATGCAATCAAAGTCATTGAGAAAGACAAGAAGAATGATATCAATTTTGCCCACACTTCCAAACTCAGTTCTGACATTGTTCTTGATTGCAATAAGTGGATTTTAAATCTAGGTATGTATTTGTCCAGTGTTATTATTCATTGTCGAAGCCAAACCTATAATTAATATGCTTCCAAACTGACTCTCAGATCAATTTGTCAATGTCCAAGTGCAAATGCCCCAGTGATATTTGCTAAACATCGGCATAAATATGTTAAAAATGTTTTGTAATTATTACTTTCCCTGCAATACATGGTAATGTATAGGGAAAGTATTGGAATCATGTCGAAAATCACAACTCGAGTTTTCGACGGATCTACACGTTTCGAGACCTCTAGAATACGAAAAAACCATTTTTTGCGTGACGTCTGTGTGTGTGTCTGTCTGTCTGTGCGTCTGACTGTGTGTCTGTGCAATGTATGTATCCACTCTAATTCAAAAACTAATGGACCGAATTTCATAAAATTTGGTAGGTAAGACCCTTGGGTGTGACCCTGGTGCTGATTAGCTTTAGGTGCAATTCGGAGAAAAAGAACCCGCCTTTTTTTGAGAAATAGTCCGCAAAAATCTCATGTATCCACAAAAAATCCCTAGCTGAAATACAAATTGACCAAATTTCACAAAATTTGGTAAATGAATCACTTGTGGGATACTCTGGTGCTGATTAGATTTTGGTACAATTCGGAAAATAACAACCTGCCTGTTTTACGAAATGACCCGCAAGAATTTTCAATATCTAAAAAAGGACTACGTATGTTCAAATGTATCAATAAAATGCTTGTTTTATACGTAATTTTTGACAAGGAAAAGAATAAGAACAACTCTATTACTCTAGGACTAACCGTTCTCGAGATATTTGAAATTTTTCGCATTTTTTATGCCGCTTTTAGAAAAATGTCTAATTACTAAATAAAAGCAGAAATTGAATTAAAAATGCAAATTTAGTGTCATTTTCTGCAATTAAACTCAATTTAATGAGTTCTTAAAGAAATAAAGAAATAATGAATTTGAGTCTGCAGGGAATGTCATGTGCTGCCCACATCAGATTTTTTACTATTATTGAAGTACACCCTTCACGATACACTTCAGAGTAAGAACGAATAAAGAATCAACTGCGTCTTAGAGGAAACTTGTGTTACATTCCTTTAAATCAGAGTATTCAAAAACATTTAGTGCACCACAAAAAAGCATACCCGAAATCTGCGAATAAAATTAAGTGCAAAAAGCAAAGTTCAAATTAAACAGTAAAATGCATATAAATTATTCATCAAAATTATTTTTAGCCTGACATCTGTATGTGTGTCTGTGATTCTGTGCGTCTGATTATGCAGATTTTATATACACTCTAACTCAAGAACTAATTGATCGAATTTTATTAAATTTTATAGGTAAGTCACTTGTGGGTGACCTTGGTGCTGATTAGATCTTGGTGTAATTCGGGATAAAAGAATCTGCCTTTTTTCTTTTTTTGTGAAACGACCTGCAAAAATCGTCAACATCTAAAATAAAAGACTGCATATATGCTCAAATATATCAATGGACCGAATTTCATAAAATTTGGTAGGTAAGACTCTTGAGCGTGACCTTGGTGCTGATTATTTTTTGGTACAATTCGGAAAAAAGGAACCCGCCTTTTTTTGCGAAATGGCCCGTAAAAATCTCATGTATCCACTCTAGTTGAAATACTAATTGACCAAATTTCACAAAATTTAGTGGATAAATCACTTCTTCTTCTTCTACCCAGACCGTCCGACCTACCAGAAAGGTGTAAGGTATCTGTTTGGACGGCCGGGAAGTGCCACCCAATTTAGGCCGGATCCCAGTGGGGGAGGCATCCACAGGGACCGTACCCTCCTTCCCCTACCACCAACCTCTCGGAAGGGCTTACGGACCGTGACATGACTTACTCCGCGTGAACACGGCGGCAGTTTGGGCAGCGGCGGGAATCGAACCCGGGACAAACGAGTGCAACCTCCGCGCGCTAACCACAGGGCTACCGCGCCCGGATAAATCACTTGTAGGATACTCTGGTGCTGATTAGATTTTGGTACGATTCTGAAAAGGACAACCTGCCCTTTTTTACGAAATGGCCCGCAAAAATCGCCAATATATAAAAAAAAGACTATGTATGTTCAAATGTATCAATTAAATGCTTGTTTTATATGTAATTTTTAGCGATGAAAAGAATAAGACCAATTCCATTACTCTAGGACTAACCGTTCTCGAGATATCTTAGTTTTTTCGCATTTTCTATACGCTATCTTTGAAAATCAGTCCAGTTACCAAATGAAAACAAAAATTTAATTAAAAGTGCAAATTCAGTTTAATTTGAAATAATTATGGGTGTTACTTTGTGCAATTAAACTCAGTTTAATGAATTACTGAAGAAATAAAGATAACGTGAATATGAAAGTGCTGGGAAAGTAATGTGCTGCCCACATCAAATTTTTAGAATGAAAAACGTGATAAAACACATTTTAAATAAATTAGTTTCGAACAACACTAATGAGAGCCTCAAATTTGCTCCAACATATAACCGGTTCCTGGTTCTTAAAAATGCAAAATTTGAATCATTAAAATAGTTTGTGAGGTGCTTATCTATATAACACTGATTTTAGATATATCATTTTTGAAATAAAATTCTCATAAATATGTCGTACCAAATTCATACGAAAGTCCTTGATCAAACTTTCCAGTTTGTTGAAATTTAATTTTTGGAAGTAATTTATAAAACTGCGTTAGTAATCCGCTCCTACATGCCCCAGAGGCCAATGTTTCGGACACCACGTATGAGGTGGAGTGAGATGGTAAAAATGACGGAGTAAAAATAGCTATACTGTAGTTCTGGCACTGTAATAATGCTGTAATTATTCTTTTGTTTTAAAATTTCCTATAAAAGCAGTACATGTCATATGATGGAAAAGATAAAATCAGCGTGGTACATGTGAAAAGGGATGCTTTTAAATTATGATAAATGTTATATTAATTACATTTTTTACCTCAATCATATATCGGACCTCTGGCCGGATTGGAACAACTTGCGGCCCACATTTGTCCCACGGGCCGGATTGAAACAGATTGCAGGCCATATTTGTCCCGCGGGCCGTACTTTAGGGACCCCTGCTCTAAATACATATTAAAAACGCATTTCCCTGTTAGTTCAAAAGTATTGCAACGCCGACTTTAACCCATTTTATCCCTGAAGATAAAATATTACAACTGTCGTTTCATTTTATTTTTCAAAAGTCAAAGTGATTAATCAATATCATGCTCTAGGGGCTTTGTTGTTATGTTCCATTTTCTTATCCAATTCTACAGCAGAGATAGCATTGCTGTATAACAAAGTGCCTTAAATAGGAAATGCTGTTTTCTTCCTACTCTTTGCGAAAGCTTTCGCGGACGCTCAGTGTCGTCAGAAAATAAAATATAAGTAAAATTCATTTCTGATTTTCGCTTAACCATATCTCTACCCTGAGACTCTTCCACTTGAGCCCATTAATCTCCAATACACTTTCGCAACAGATCTACCACGTCTGAAAGGCGTTTGAACTGACTCCGCACCTCTCCCACACTTTTCAAATCATTGTCTGACCCATTTTCTGCTTAATCGAGTTATGCTGAGGGGAAGACCTCCGCTCGGGAAGTCTTGGAAACAATGCCACGGGACCACTTTGGGATGTCTCCAGGATGAAGTCCTCAAGGTCGTACCGTGATTTTTTGGCGGGAAACCGATTCCGGTCTCATTGTTTAGATTTTTAAGGTTCTATTTCTAACCTCGAACTAGAATGCTGTGTATGTCCAAACATATATTTTGAATGAATAATATATAACTTTAATTTCTGCATTTGGAAGGTATTGTTTTTTAAACGGATAATAATAGTGATGTATCTTCCCTTGAAAGTATTAGATTATAATTGGAACTTTGCAGAGTCTTCTTCGACAAGAAGAGTTTTAAGAGCTTGCAATTTCGATCCAGTAGCTTAACGGTAGAGCGTCGACTGGCCAATTCGAAGATCCAGGGTTCGATTCCAGGTTGGAGCAGCAAGGTTCTTTACATTGGCGTCCGAACAAATCAACTTTATAAGTTAGTGCGGAGTTGTTGGAGGTCTGAAAGTGATCCTAGTATAACTAGCACGGATTCGATGCACTCTGGGGTATCGAGCGCCGATTTCAAAGCGAGAGGATAACGACCACACAGGAAGCTCACCTGGGAGATAAAAATAGCACCAGGATGCTATCTTGAGGTAAACCTTAAGATAAAAATAGCAGGAGGTGATCAGTCAGATTGGCAGTTGCACGCCAATCACATATTAAAAAATCTGATGTGGGCAACACATGACTTTCCTTATATAATGCAATGAATTTACTACTTTTACAGTAAAAAAATAGGTTTTTCTTATAGTAGATATTTATATTCTTTCCAAGATATTAAATTTTCGACGATTAGTCGTCATTTTCATTGATTTAGCATCGTTGTTATCCATTAGGCGAGATTTTCCTTAATTTGGCAACATTTAAAAAAGTCGCCAAGTTGGCGACATTCCAACAAATTCGTCCCCAAAATTTCGTCAAGCGTTATGGATGGAGAAATAAGTTAATCTTATAGCAGATAAATGACTATTGGCGTTCAAATACAAAAGTATTACTCAAAGTATCTTTTCTCATGAATGGAACGAGCTAGATCCACGAGAATGATGTCACCTAATTTATCGCATCATATTACATATGAAAAGTGAACAAGTTTCTCAACAGTTAATATTTTTTTTTTAATTTATGGGATTTTTTGATAAATTTGTTTGAAAAATGTACAATATCTCGAGAACGGTTCATGCTAGTGTTCTGAAGTTTATGTCAATCATTTTTTAAGGAAAAATTAAATAAGAAATATCTATTTGCGTAACTTTATTAAAGATTTTGATTTTTTGATGATTTTTTCAAAACTTCACTCGAAAATTTAGGTGGGTTCTGAACATTCGATTGAGTATAAAAACAATAGGCTTCCAGTGTTTACGGATTGTGATTTTTGTACCAAATTTCATTCGAATCGCTCCATTCGTTCGTGAGATATCGTCTTCACAGACTCACTGACACACACACACACACACACACACACACACACACACACACACACACACACACACACACACATACACGCACAGATATCACCTCAAAAATGTTTGATTCGTGATCATGGATGCTTGAAACGTGCTGTCCCGTCGAAAACTCGAATTCGAATTTTCGACCCCGTCACAATACTTTCCTTATACATTATGTATATAAGGAAAATAAAAATGGAGAGTCCATTTGGACAATAAGAGCTTGCAATTTCGGTTAGTAGCTCAACGGTAAAGCGTCGGTTGGCCAGTTCGAAGATCTAGGGTTCGATTCCCGGTTGAGGCAACAAGGTTCTTTACAACTTGCATAACTCAAAATCAAAGGGAACAGAAAAAAAATTCAAATTTAACATAACCTCGAATTATTAAAATATTCAGTTTTACTTACATGCAACGAACATCGTTTCAAATAACTTGATACTTTTCTTTACTTCAATAGTTTTAACTTGCATTTATAAATAAACATTCTTATTTGGCTAATTGAAGAACGAAGAAGCTCAGCTTCTTACTTTGGTATAGGATTCGATTTCCTTTTCTCTGTCTCCCTGTTTTTTCCGACTACTCTAAAACTTTCTCGATTTTTTTTTATTTCTTTATATGGTGTAAATTAATGGCCGAATTTCTTGCGGAGCATTATCTAACAAAAACTGCATGTGTACTACTAAAAGTGCTATACATTAACCAACGATAACTAGTTTAAACAAGAAAGATCAATCATGCATAAAGCATTGATTATGAAACACTTTCAACTTCAACGCAATTTTATTTAAACATCTCTAAAATGCGATACCTTCTTCGGTAATACTTTTTAAAATTATCACATTACATTAATTTATTATATTTGAAAATTTAAAACTTCATCGAAAAAAATGAACTTCATTCACATGACGGCATTGAAATATAATTTGCCTGGTTTAAACATCTCTAAAATGCGATACATTTCTCGGTAATATTTTTAAAATTATCATAATACGACAATAATTTATTATATTTGAAAACTTCATGGAAAACAAATGAACTTTTTCAAATGTCGTCATCGAAATATAAATTGGCTGGCTCTTTAAATAAAAGCAACATTCCATTCATAAACATTTTTCCATTCATTTCATTCATCACATTACTATAATATTTAATTCTATTTAAAACTTAAAATCATGGAGGTACAAGTAATATAACTCTATGCTCAAAACTTCATCAAAAAATCGTTTGCTTCTCTGTGAAATCAATGATTGTTTCATTCATATCAGCTATATTGCAGACTCCATGAGCTACATATTTGGGCGTTAAAGAAATGCAGCAATTCTTATACAACTCATTCTACATCTTTTGGTATTTAGATCCTCCATAAGTGAAAAGTAGGCTTCATTGTAGAAATAATCAAAATTGGATGATCATTTAAACTCAACTATATTGTAATTACTTTTTTCAGGATGTAGATGCACATAATTTAAGCAAAAATAAAGCGATTTTAGGACGGTTACAACACTAAATATGAATTAAAAGGAACTTTAAAAATCACGATTTTGACACAAGATGGATACCATATTTTATTTTGAAGTGATTCACGTGATCTCTCTATAGGGTGTAATTATTATTTTAATTTTTATTTAAAAAACTACTCAATATATTTTGCTGAATATTTTATATATATTTTAAGGGATAATTTGAATATTTCCTTAAACTTTCGAAGCAATTTGTAAATTTTAAATCCGCTTAAAAAATGTTTGAAAAATTAGTTCCCATAGGGTTCCATGTATTTCAATTTTTCAACTCGGGTTCAATCCAAAACTAATTGGGTGATATCATTCATTTATATTTCCGTAGGCCCCACAGACCGTCTTAACAACATACTAAAATTTCATTTTGCTAAAGTCATTTTTACGGCAGTTATCGTGCTAACGGGCAGACAGACAGAATGAACAAAGTCATAAACACTTTTGAACTATGTTGTAAAGTGTTAAAAATCAACAAATTTTGCTAACCTTTGCATGGGATGTGTATGTGATGTACAGTCGGACAATGACATAATTAATAAATATCGTCGATACTAACTAAAAATATGCTATCTAACATACACTTGAAATCCAGCTAACTAAGATAATAACCGTTATGCCGACGTTGTAACAAATCTTGCTGCCCCAACCGGAAATCGAACGCTGGTAAGGAATCATAACTGTACAGTTCGATCTCCATGATCGAACCGTCCCTAATTTCAGAACAACTCAAAATCTATATTTTTATACAGTCCCTCTATTAAAAAATACCCAATTAGAAAACTATTTCTTTCTATGCAATTAATTATCTCCAAAACGATGGGTTATTCATATCTACAAAATTCATAAAGCTAAAAATACTCAATAATTGAGACTTCATTCATTATATCACAAAATTCGATACCTAAAATCACTTTAGTATTAGAAATAATCTCCAAATGTATCAGTTTAATATCTTGGTCAATAATGCTAAAAATTCTTTCTAAAATGAAAATGAAAATGTCATACATGGTTTAAAGAGCATGCAAAAGCTGTTGATCACTGACAAAGACAATTAGAAATAAATTAAGATAAATGTAATAGTGCAAAAAAAACAGAAATAATGTCATAAAAGTACATTTTGAATCAAAATTCGAAGATTTTATATAATGAAGCTAAAATGTATATTTTCACAATATTTTCAAAATCTGGCTTCAACACCGATACAATTCTTTTTGATGTAATCTTAAAATATTTTTGATACACGTTGTTCGTCAGTTAGAATATTTTGCCACACATTAGGGAATCTTGCACAGAAATCTACCAAATCAATTTTATTTAATTTCTATTTTTATATTACATACTCCAGCAGGCATGACGTAGTTGCAGAGATGGATAAAGATGAACATACACAACAATACAAAACAGACGAAATAAAATAAATACAAGTCAATCATATACGTTATACAATACCGAATCAGTTACCCTGTTATGATTCTGAAAAAAAAACATCAATAACAAGAAAGATCAATCATGCATAAGCATTGATTATGAAACACTTTCCAACTGAAATGTAATTTAATTTAAAAATTTCTAAAATGTGATTCATTCAGTGGTAATATCTTTTACATTATCACAGTACTACAGTAATTTATTATACTTAAATATTTAAAACTGTATCGAAATATAAATCATCTGATTCTTTATGCAAAATCAATGAATATTTCATTCATATAACTTGTATTCCAGACTCCAGAGCTAAATAATTTTGTGTGAAAAAAATTCAGCTATTCTTATGTAATTCATCTTACAATCGCTTGAGATATTTGCATTCTGCATATATTAAAATTAAGCTTCCTTGAAGAAATAATAAAAGTTTAGGGATCATTTAAAATCACAACTATTGTAATTGCATAGGCACGGAATTTAGATACACAGATAATACACAGATAATATATATGTGTATGTGTATGTACTTAAAGTATTGGAATCGTGCCGAAGATCGGAACTCGAATTTTCAAAGGATCTTCACGTTTTGGGACTTCTAGAACACGAAAAAACTACTTTTAGGAAGACGTCTGTGTGTGTAAGGGTGTATCTGTGTATGTTTCTGTGTGTCTGTGTGGATATTACATCCACTCTAATTGAAAAACTAATGAACCGAATTTCATACAATTTGGTAGGTATGAGTTTTGTGGGAAATCCTGATGTTCATTAGATTATAGTACGATTCGTAATAAAAGAATCTGCCTTCTTTGCGAAATGGCCGCAGAAATTGCCTTTATCCACTCTAGCTAAAAACTAATGAACCAAATTTAACAAAATTTGGAGTATAATATTTCAATAACCTACAAGTGATTTATATACCAAATTTAACAAAATTTTATATATAAATCAGTTGTAGGTTATTCTACTACGATTCGGGAAAAAGGAACGGGCTATTTTTGCGAAATGGCCAGCAAAAATCGTTATATATAAAAATAAAAGACTACGTGTGCTCAATTATATCAATTAAATTCCTATTTTATATGTGATTTTTGACAACAAAAAGAATAAGACTAACCCCATTACTCTAGGACTAGCCGTTCTTGAGATATTCTAGTTTTTTCGCGTTTTCGCTACGCCATCTTTGACAATAAGTCCAGCTATCAAATGAGAACCAAATTTAAGTTTAACGTGTAAATTCAATGTCATTTAAAATACTTATGTTGTGCAGATAAACTCAAATTATCATTGAATAAATAAAGAGAACGAATATGAGTCTGCAGAGAAAGACATGTGCTGTCCACATCAGAATTTTTAACAATATTACACCAATGATTTATGGAAGTGAACGGGGATTATTTTCAGGCCATTTCGAAAAAAATGTATGATCTATATTTAAAGATCCATCAAATTTTTGTCGAATAAAATGTTCAACAAATTTAAGCTGTGTACCAAATTTTAAATCTCTAGGACGTAGGAAAGTGCATTTAAAATGCCATCAATTAAATTTATCATGAAGAGTTATATAAAATTTAAAAAAAATGAAAAATTGTTATCTACCAAATTTATTTTAAAATATGAAGCCACTCCCATATGCAAAACGTTTAAACAAATGGAGAGATATTTATTATATAATATCTCTCTCTTTTCTTTCTGGAAGATATCCCAAAGTCAGAATTTAATTGAATTTGTTTTTTTCCCTATATTAAATAATTTTTTTAATTAAAAAACTACTTAACATATTTTACTGAATTTTTTTTTATATATTTTATGGGATAATGTGAATATTTCCTAAAAATTTCGAAGCAATTCGTGAATTTTAAATTTACTTAAAAAATGTTTGAAAAATTAGGTCCCATAGGGTTCAATGTATTTCATTTTTTCAACCCGGGTTCAATAAAAAACTAATTGGGTGATATTATTTATTTATATTCCCATAGGTCCTACAGACCGTCTGAACAACATACTAAAATTTCATTTTGATAAACTCATTTTTACGGCAGTTATCGTGCTAACGGACAGACAGACAGACAGACAGACAGACAGACAGAATGAACAAAGTCATAAACACTTTTCAACTTTGTTGTAAAGTGTTAATAAAATGAATACTGCACTGAACGTAACATAAACAAAGGTTTGAACTCACCCCCACAGAAAGAAATCGAATGGGGCAAAAACCAGAGACCTAGGTTGGCCGTAGATATCATAAAGGATATATAGGATATATATAGGTTATCTGCAAGGTAGCCATTCTGGGGTCCTTTTAAACTAATCCACTGGATAGGAAAGTAAATATAGAGTCAATGGTGTTGATCATGTGAAAAGCGATAGCAGACCTGGGGCTAGAGCATCTTCGGCCCCTCCCCCTCTTCGTTGTACCCGTAGATATATCTGCGGTTATACCTTAATTTCTTATATCTATCTTTTTCTCTCATTGTCCTCTGAGCAGGCCGGACTCTTCGACTTCTGGGCTTCAACACCAGATTCATCCCTCCATCCTCTCATCAAGTAGATATCCTATATTCTTTAAGATATTTACGTCTCATCGGCCCTAGTGTTATGATGTTGACGTAGGATAAGGCGTGGTGGTCTGTTGATACCAAACATAATTGTAGTTTGGTGACTGTAAAACCTCCATGAAATGATTCACAACAGTATGTAAAATAAGTTTAAGGTACCTCTCACCTGTCAGTATACTGTGAATAAAAAAAAAAAGTCCAACTACTCTGTTGTGCCAAATACAGCGTCACATACAAACGAGAAATTGCGATTGATGATTTTTTCGAACGAAAAATGGCTCCAATATTGATCATTCTGGCAGTTGATCGCTGTGTCTTCCGTGAATAAAGGAAGGGGCCCATAGGAAGGGGCCCATAGGAAGGGGCCCACAGGAAGGTGACAGATAGGATAAATGTCAGAGGCCACGTGGTCAAAGGGAAACCGTGGAGATAGTGTAATGGACCAATGATATACGCATCTACCAAGAGCGGGGGCCCTAAGTAAAAATAGGTCAGAGAACCCATATTTTTATGGATATCTTTGCACTGGCCTTGTTTTAAAAAGGGGGAATGTGGGATTTCAAGGAAATTCCATACATGGTTGGAGAAGTATATCTGGTAGCATATGCTTCGGCTCAAATAAAAAGATTTGATCTTTTAAGACGTTTGCAAAAGAGAATCCAAGTAGTATGTTAGGGTTTGACCCCCGTTTCAACCGAGTATTATTTTGAGTTTAGATTATGTCTAATACTCTATAAACTATTGTAATTTTTAAATATTTAGGATCTTAATAAATATATTTACATAAACAGCAACAATATAACATTGTCGTTGTTATAAATGACAACTAAACCACATCTTTGTTATTAGAAACTATATAGATAGGTCAGTTACGCTTTTCTCAAATTCGAATATCGAATTCGAATATTAATCAGACTTAAACATTCGAATACGTCGAGTATTCGAATACCCCAGATAGTTATTTCAAATTGACGTTAAAGGATATTTATATTTATTAAATATGATTTATTAATTATTAGCTAATATATTAATAAAGTAAAATAAAAAGAGTAAAACATGCAATTAATCCACATTAATTTAGAAATTAAGCATTTTATTTTTCATTTTACAGCAGCTTTTATTTTAGGTACTCTTAACTACAATAATTAAATAATTGTCAATGCTCCTCTCCAACTGCAGACTTTTAAAGAAATCAATCATTCGAATACGTTTAGTGCCTAGTTTGTTTCTTTTTTATCGCAAATTAAACCATAGGTGTTGAAGAATCGCTCTGAAAAAACTGTTGGTGGTGGTATGATTAAATACTTTAAAGATGATTCCTGTTCAATTTTCAGTAGTCGAACGTGTTTTCAATTTTGCAGAAGCAAACTTTTTTTCTGTGTAATTTCGAATTTCTTCTTCTGTAGTATCTTGGCTTTAGAACCTATTGTTGATTGTATAATTCGAATGTATCGAAGTATTCGAAGTATTAGAATTTCTTCTAGTGACATTCAAATCTCATCTTTCTAGTATTCGACGTATGGGCCGGGCCATTCCATATTAATTCACCACCTAGTGCTTGTAGTTGAATTTTTTTTTATTTTCCTCATTTTTTAGCACTTTCCAACACAGTTGAAAATTGTTTATGACTTTGTTCATTCTGTCTGTCTATCTGTCTGTCCGTTCGCACGATAACCACCGTAAAAATGACTTTATCAAATTGAAATTTTAATATGTTATTCAGACGCTCGGTGGGACATATGTGAATATAAATGAATAATATCGCCCAATTAGTTTTGGATTGAACCTGGGTTGAAAACATGAAATACATTGAAATGGGACCTAACTTTTCAAAAAAATTTTCAAGCGAAATTAAAATTCACAAATTGCTTCGAAAATTTTAGAAAATATTCAAATTACACCATAAAATATATAAAAGAAATTTCAGCAAAATATGTTCGATAGTTTTTAAATAAAAATTAAAATAATAATTGCATCCATGTTATATGAAGAGATCACGTGGCTCTCTTTAAAATAAAATATGGCATCCATAATAAATATTGACATAAAATAATTTTGAGAAATGGCCTGCAAAACTTTTATCCACTCTAACTGAAAAACTAAATGGACCGAATTTCACAAAATTCGGTAGATGAGTCACTTGTGGGTTACCCTGGTGCTGATTAGATTTTGGTACAATTCGGAAAAAAATAACCTGGCTTTTTTTGCAAAATGGCCCGCAAAAATCGTCAAAATCTAAAATAAAGAACTAGATATACTCAAATATATCCATTAAATGCTCGTTTAATACGTAATTTTTAACGACGAAAAGTACGTAATGTACGATAAAAAAGGGGGGCGCTATGAAGCGAAATATAGCAATGACGTTCTTACAGATTGTTAACAAACATATTGTAACACAAGATGACATGTTCAACCTCTGTACAGATAAAAAAATCTGATGTGGACAGCACCTGACTTTCCTTATATAATGCAATGAATTTACTACTTTTACAGTGAAAAAAATATGATTATTTTTATAGTAGTTATTTGTATTTTTTCCAAGATATTGAATTTTCGTCAATGAGTCGTCATTTTCCATGTCGTCATCATCAGTGAGTCGTCATTGATTTAGCGTCATTTTTTATCCATTTGGCGAGTTTTTTGTTAACTTAGCAACACATTTTAAAAACTCGCCAAGTTGGCTACATTCCACCAAATTTATCGCCAAAATCTCGCCAAGCGTTATGAACGAAGAAATAAGTTATTCTTACAGCAGATAAATGACTATATTGGCGTTCAAATACAAAAGTATTACTCAGGCCAACGACCGTACCGTGCTGAAAACACCGGTTCTCGTTAGATCACCGAAGTCATGCAGCATCGGGCGCGGTTAGTACTTGGTGGGTGACCACCTCGGAACACCACGTGCTGTTGGCCATCTCGGGTGCGGTATCCCCGTGGTTTGCGCGCTAGATTTGCACGCTACCACAAATGCCGCCGTGTTCATGCGGAGTACGATCACGTTAAACATGTGGGTCCGTAAGTCCTTCCGAGAGGTTGGTGGTAGGGGAAGGAGGGTACGGTCCCTGTGGATGCCTCCCCCACTGGGTTCCGGTCTAAATTGGGTGGCACTTCCCGGCCGTCCATACAGTTACCTTACACCTTTCTGGTAGGTCGGACGGTCTGGGTCTCAACAACAACAAAAGTATTACTCAAAGTATCTTTTTTCATGAATGGAACGAACCAGATCCACGAGATTTAAAAAACCAAATTTATCGCATGGTATTTCATATGAAAAGTGAACATGTTTCTCAATAGGAAATATTTTTTTATATTTTATATGACTTTTTCATATTTTTTTAATGTGCAATATCTCGAGAACGGTTCATGTTAGCGTTCTAAAATTTATGCCAATTGTTCTCTAATGAAAAATTACATAAAAAACATCTATTTGCGTAGCTTTATTAGCGGTTTTGATTTTTTGACGATTTTTTTAAAATTTCATTCGAAAATTTAGGGGGGTTCTGAACATTCGGTTGCGTATAAAAACAATAGGCTTCTAGTGACGGATTGTGATTTTTGTACCAAATTTCGTTCGAATCGGTCCATTCGTTCGTCAGTTATCGTTTCCACAGACTCACTGGCACACACACACACAGACATCACCTCAAAAATGTTTGATTCGTGATCAGGGATGCTTGAAACGTGCTCTCCCGTCGAAAACTCGAATTTGAATTTTCGACCCCGTCATAATACTTTCCTTATACATTATGCATATAAGGAAAGTAATTAAAGGAATATATTCCCATTTGCATCCAAAAGCGATATTGATGAAGAAAATGCCATATTTGCAGATAGATATGCTTTTGCGTTACCAAACACAAAAATTCGTCATTCCTTTATTCCAGTTGTGAATAATAAATTAAGAATTTAACTTGTATCAAGCAGCAAGGAATATGAAGTTGTTAACATGTCTAAAGTTATTGCAATACAGGGATCAGAGAGGAATCCAAATGAATTAGTGATTACATTGCATATGCGTATGACTCGAAATTCTGGCTTGGTATCGACAATGAATGTTCTGATGAACAGAGAGATTCTAAAAATCAGTTTTTTCATCCATCAGAGCAGGAACATCGTTTTCTTTGTTAACTAATGACCAAACATGGGTTCCACAGACCAACATTTTGAAAGTTCTCACAGCACTGCAGCTAATTACTGCTACTGAAAGAGGACACAACATTATCCTAAGCGAAATTTGTCTTTGCCGCAATGCTACTAAACCATATAAAATACCTAAAAAAATGTCATTTGCTTTCCTATCATTTTATTTTTCATTTTAAATTTATACTCTGTTGTATAATCAGGTGTTTATATGGTGAGTATATACATTTTGTAAACTGAAATAGATCAATTTGCTTTATCATTATTTTGGAAACAATTCTAAAACACAAAATATCTGATGTGGGCAACACATGACTTTTCTTATATAATGCAATGAATTTACTACTTTTACAGTTATAAAAATGGTATTCTTATAATATATACTTATATGCTTTCCAAGATATTGATTTTTCTTCAATTAGTCGCCATTTTCATTGATTCAGCGTCATTTTTATCCATTTGGCGAGATTTTTGTTAATTTGGCAACAATTTAAAATGTCGCCAAGTTGGCGACATTCTGCCAAATTCGTCGCCAAAATCTCGCCAAGCGTTATGGACGTAGAAATAAGTTATTCTTACAGCAGATAAATGACAATTGGCGTTCAAATACAAAAGTATTACTCAAAGTATCTTTTTTCATGAATGGAACAAGCTAGATCCACGAGAATGATGTCACCCAATTTATCGCATGGTATTACATATGAAAAGTGAACATGTTTCTCAATAGGAAATATTTTATTTAATTTTATATGACTTTTTGATATTTTTTTTAAATGTACAATATCTCGAGAACGGTTCATGTTAGCGTTCTAAAATTTATGTCAATCGTTTTCTAATGAAAAACTACATAAGAAATGTCTATTTGCGTAACTTTATTAGCGGTTTTGATTTTTTGACGATTTTTTCAAAATTTCACTCGAAAATTTAGGGGGTTCTGACCATTCGATTGCGTATAAAAACAATAGGCTTTCAGTGCTTCGGATTGTGATTTTTGCTCCAAATTTTGTTCGAATCTATCCATTCGTTCGTCAGTTATCGTCTCCACAGACTCACTGACACACACACACACACACACACACATACTTTCACACACACACACACACACACACACACACACACACATACTTTCACACACACACACACACACATACTTTCACACACACACACACACACACACACACACTTTCACACACACACACATCACTTCAAAAATGTTTGATTCGTGATCAGGGATGCTTGAAACGTGCTCTCCCGTCGAAAACTCGAATTCGAATTTTCGACCCCGTCACAATACTTTCTTTATACATTATGTATATAAGGAAAGTAATTAAAACTGAGAGAATTTTTTAGATAAGCAATAGAAGATTGTACTCTGAAAAACCAACAGTTTATTTGCTACTCCTTTTGATTTATTGTATCCGGAAATTTTGGAAATGTTGCAGTTACGGCATATTTTCTAAATAAAAAAGGGAAACATAACAAAAGTCGAAATATGCTTTAACGTACTTCATGTGAAGATTGATTAAATAAATATTCACTTTAGGTTTATTTATCCTTTAGGTAAAAAAATGCTACAGAAACGGGACGTTGAAAAGGGACTTTGAAATGGGACGTTGAATCGTGACCTTGAACTTTGACACCCCACACCGACTTTGCTGCTCTATGTCTAAGGACAACGGCCCGGCCTTGTGCTGAAAACACCGGTTCTCGTTAGATCACCGAAGTCAAGCACATCGGGCGCAGTTAGTACTTGGGTGGGTGACCACGTGGGAACACCGCGTACTGTTGGCACATTTCGGCCGCGGTAGCTCGGTGGTTTGCTCGCTGGATTTGCACGCTGCCACAACTGCCACCGTGTTCATGCGGAGTATGATCACGTTAAACATGTGGGTCCGTAAGTCTTTCCGAGAGGTTGGTGGTAGGGGAAGGAGGGTACGGTCCCTGTGGATGCCTCCCCCACTGGGTTCCGGTCTAAATTGGGTGGCTTTTCCCGGCCGTCCAAGCAGTTACCCTACACCTCCCTGGTAGGTAGGACTGTCTGGATCTCAACAACAACAACCCCTCCCTTCAAACTGGCTAATTATTATGTTATGGAAATGATGTTTTTACATTATGAATGTACACAGTAATTACGCCTATTTAGGCACACATTATGTATTATTATCTCTAACACTATTTTTTTTTAATCGACAACAATCCTTATTTTAGCTCATTTTGGGGATTTTGAAGACCCATATCTCCGAAGCGGTTGGGAAAATATATCATAAAAAGCTGTTTACAGCGTACTTTTATGTTGTACTATAACATACAAAATGAGAGAATTAAAAAAAAAACTAGATATTTTTAGATCTGGTGGTTTCACATGAAATGACCCCAGTTCGCGGATAATATTTACCCATGTCAAATAGAAACCCATATCTCTGCATAACTGTATATTTCTTATATGAGCTATCTGGGTGTTGAAATAATTATTGTGATCGTTATTCAGATTTCTATCCACGCTTAATAGTCTATGGAATATGATGTATGGATACTATAATTGAGATCAAATGACAAGAAAATGATTGAGGGTCATTGTTTATAGAAATCGTCGGCATATGTTGTTCCTACGGAGAACACATTTCTTATTGTAGTACTCTGCATTCCATTTTCACCATTAGCAAAAAACGCTACGTGCTACTGATCTTTGACTTGATAAATGAAAGAACGTGTCCTTTTGAATCGTATTTGTTACATATTATATTAACACACAATGGTGGAGGAAGACAGAATATAGGAAGCTACATCTGTGATTCATGCAGCTCAGTCATTACCAAAACAAAGGTATGCAGTAATATAGGACTGGACAGCAACTGTTAGCCTCATGCATTTCGCCGTTTACACTATTAATAACCTTAAAAAAAATTGTCACCTTTTAATTATGAACTTACTAAACTTATGAAATAACTAGCCATTTTAAATAACTCGTTCCATGAACAATGAAACTCACTATAACTCTAATCAAGAATAATTCGTTATAATCAGTGAATAATTCGTATAAAGATAATACAATTATCAAAGAAATTGAATAAAAAAAGTTATTAACTAATACCAAGTTGAGTTTTGTTGATATAAAACTAATATCAAGTTGAGTTTTGTCGAATTATTCTTGTGTAAATGATGGTAATTCATAAGTGTACTGTGTCTGAATGAGTTAAATCAAATCAGGGAATAAACATTTTATCATCATTTTATTTTAACACTCAAAGATTATTTCAGCTGGAAAAAGAAATTTCCTGCAAATGGCTATGTTTCAATGTATATAAAATAAAATAAAATATCAACATAAAATTCAACGTCAGAGATATAGTATGTTGATCCAAACTGCACTAAAATAGTTTCAATGGAAATTTCCCAAAATGCACTGAAAACGTCACATCATGCTTCAATTTTAAAACTCCCCCTAAATTCGCCATAAATCACCAAGCTGGGTATATTGTGACAAGTTTATCACCAACTATGTGATATCTCACCTAATTAATCACCGAGGTTGTCAAATGTATTGCTAACAAAAATTGGCTTTTATAGTCGTGGTACATATATATATTTAGAACTTTCAGATGGTGCTTTCCAGCCACCTAAACTTCATAGCTAGATGAGGTCTTTTCTAATACATAAGTTCTATTCCGTGAGAAACTGCAATACAATCATTTAGAACTTTTACTAATGTTTTTTTTATTAAAGCTATGCAGCTCATTACAAAAAGGAAGTACAATTTATATCTCAAATAATACAATATGAGTTGTAAATATCCTAAGTTCATATTGCTTCTAATAGCCTATAAGATATCAACTGCAGTTGCAAAACTTTGAAAGAAAATTAAAGTAACTGTAAAGTAAAATAAATATTTCTACTTTTCATTTACTTTACGATTAAGTGACTATTACATCTAAAAGTAATCGTTAAAAGTAATCGTTGCTGATAGCGGCATTACTATTACTCACTACTCTCAAACCCTAGACCAACGAACTAAAAAAATTGCCTATAACTATATAAGAAAAGCCCTTCTTTTTGTCTATCTATCTGTCCACTTGGCGACAAATCTAGCGAAATATCGCCAATTTTTGAAGAATACTACCAAATTGATGAAAATTCAATATATAATATTTTGTTAAAAGGTTTCACTTGACAACAAATTTAACGGAATATCACCATCTTGACGATAAAATTCAAATCTATAATATTTTGTTAGGTGATTTAGAAAGTCATAGATTAATAGTATTTTGTTAGGAAGTGTAGTAATTGCTTTTCGATAGATGATTATTTTATAATTAATAATATTGATCGAGAAAAGTTATTATTAGGAGCGCAAGAGCTTAGAAGGTAGATACGAAAGAATTCTTCAAATAACTTTATACATTTGCCATATGGGGAACTTAACAACATCTAGTGCCTGAATTAAAATTACTTCTTAAACAGCCTTGGAATCTTTGCAACGCATATGTTAGAATTTCCCATTAGCCATTACCTTCATCAAATTAAATTAACACCTACGTATTCTATTTTACGCACTGAACGAAAAAATTCAATATTCGAGCGACCCAGAGCATAACTGCAACCAGATACAAAATATGTAAAAAAATTCTCCCTGTGACCTATTTTTGACGTATATCATGTCGTTTTTATCGCTCACATCGACAACCTAGGAGAGATCAGGAATGCTAAAAACTGCCGCCGAAGGTAGCCTTCAAGGTTGGTAGAAGACCTTGGATGTCCTTCGGTGGGACTTGAAACAATCGTAACCCGATATCGAGGGGGAAAACATGATTTGTCGCCGGATGCTAAGCAGATGGCAAACTTCAATTACGGAACAATGGTTCTTTTTAAATAGGTACTAATTGGTGACGGAAATTCTTGGAAAACAATGAAATATTGCAGAGAAAGCGCGAGGACTTGAAAAAAAAGTTGTAGGAATTGTTGGATTATTACTGATATCTGATGAATGTGATAGGTTTTCAGAAAAAAAGAAAAGGACATTTTCGATAAATGATATGTTTTGGTAAATATTATCCTTTGAAACAGAGGAGACTAATTTCTTTATTTTCATGTAATCACTGATTTGAATCTCAAAAATTTGAATGGTAGAAAACATAGTTAACAATCGCGTCCGAGAATTTCTTGAAAATGGCATCCGAACAATTTAACCATGCAGTCTTGTTGCAGTGATTGATTGATCGTTGAAATCTGAAAAAGACTAAAATTTGAATTTTTCATTGATGCTACGATTTATGGGAACGATTTTCAATTACTGTCATATCGCGACACCTACAATGCTAGACTGTATAAAAAAGTAGAGATTGGAGAAGACAGGGTGCTAGCTGGAATAAAAGAGTATAGAATAAAGCGGACATTTTGCTAGCCTTTTGAAAATGTAGAAAAGCAGAAGGACAGGATGCTACGATGCTAGTCTGTATAAAGTAAATGTAGAAAATAAGGAAGGCAGGATTATAACCTGTATTGCATAACATAGTAGTATAAAAAGTAGAAGTTGTAAAAAGTAGAAACTGTATAAAAAGTCGAAGTTGATGAGGACAGAATTCTAGCCTGTATATAAAAAGTAGAGATAGAGTACCGGATGTTACAATGCACATATAATTGCGCATGTTATTTTGTGCTATTACATTCATTTTAGTAAATTGTGAAAGAAAGAGGAAAGACTTGGACTCATAGACTGACTTGAATTCCATAGACTGACTTGGGCTGATAGACTGACTTGAACTGATAGACTAACTTGGGCTGATAGACTGACTTGAACTGACAGAATAACTTGGACTCATAGACTGACTTGGACTCATAGACTGATTTGAACTCATAGACTGACTTGGATTCCATAGACTGACTTGGACTGATAGTCTGAGTTAGACTGATAGACTGACTTGGACTCATAGACTGACTGGGACTCATAGACTCCGGAAAACGGATATAAACATTCACCAGCTTTTTAATAATAAAGAAATCCACTAAGGTTTCACCATTCCTTCTCTTTACTAGAACAGAATAACCAGGTCACTGTGACAATGTCAAAAAATGCTCAAATGACCAAGACACCGAAAAATGAGCAGGAGACTTCCCCCTCTCCCTGTCTTCAGATAAAAATAAAATATTCTACCGCGGCACGTAATCTGTTCAGACTGTTTCACAAAGCAAGGATTGTGATACGAATACCGACCTATTTCCATTCGTTATCTTCTATTAAAGCCGTTATTTCAAGATTTACGTGAGTAATTAAACTTATAAACTATTACGGTTTTTAAATACAAGGTTTTTAATTGTGGCATATTTAATTAAATAGTTATATTTGAATTCTATTATAGCGTTGGCGTGTGGTTCACTATTGGCTCTTGTAACAATTGTATAAATTCAATTAAGACTAATTATTGTTCTTATCCTTGAATGTTATCTACGGTAGTTTGTTTTATTTGTAACAAGTGTTCGTTATTGTTTAAAACTTTTGTCCGGTCGTATAATATGGAAATTAGTACATTAATATCCACAGCTATAAAAGATAAAATTATTCTGAAGCATTGTTAAATATCAAAGTTTTTATTCGTATATCCCACCTTTAAGGGGATTTCGTAAAGTTAGGAACAACATTTTTGTTTTCAGTTAAATCTTTATCGGTGGCAAACATCTTGCTATACCACTGCTTATACGAAAAATATTTCCTTGGAACATTTAATTCCCAGGTCCTGATATAAATATAGTTTAGATTATAAGGTATTTGGATCTAGCATTAAAATCTGGAGGAGATTGGGTGTTCACTATAGATTTCCATTTCCGGATCTTTTTCCGTTTCCGGTACAAAAATTTTCATTCTCATCTATTTCTCAAAATTGGTTATATATAGAGTAAGCTTAGATTATAACTGATATAAATTTAGCATTAAATTTTAAAGGAGTTAATGCGGTTTATTAAGAATTTTCCCTTCCGGTTTCGATTTCCACTTCCGAAGCAAAACTTTTCCTTGAAGCATCTATTTCTCAAGATTGATTGGCTATATATCGAACTTAGATAACAAGTGCTATGGATTTAGCATTAAATTCTATAGAGGTTAAAGGGACTCATTGGGGAATTTCATTTCCGGTTCTGCAAATGTCACTTCCAGTTCCAAAATTTACATTTTCATTAAGACATTTAATTGTCGAGATCTTCTATAGATAGAGATTAGACGATGACTGATAATGGTTCAGCATCAAATTCCGGAGGAGAATGGGAGTTCACTAAATACTTCCAGTTCCGGTCCATTTTCCACTTCCGGTTCAAAAAATTTCTTCAAACATCTATTTCTCAAGATTGGCTATAGACAAAGCTTAAATAATGACTGATGTGAATTTAGCATCAAATTTCGGAAGAAATAGGAGGTTCACTAAAGATTTTCAGTTGCAGTTCAGGATATGTTACTTCCGGTTTTTCCGAAATTCGTATAACTGTACTGAATAAGTATGCAAAAGAGAATAAAAATGGTTAATAGTTCAAAAATGAAATTCACACACCATTCGCCGCTGTTGCATTGTTATGTCAAACCAAATGTCACATTAAAAAAGTAGAAAGAGATCACCATTTATATTCCCGTGTGTTTGCTGCAATTTATTCGAGTCTCCCTAGCCAGCCACCTGTAGCGAAATAGATCAGCGCCCCTTTCGCTCCGTGAACGGATGCTCTAAAATTACAGAGAGCTCCGAAATGTGGGGCCAACAATAAAGTTGACTTTTTGACCGCTCCTGGGTACACATGCGGCTTGAGATCGTGGGAGGCTGGGGCAACTAAGACATTGATTTCAGGGCCTCTCATCAAATCTGACACTATCCAATAATACATAGGTGTAACCCTATACTGACCAACTGCATAGAGGGGGCTAGATTGTGGATCCAATTGGAAGCAGAGCTCCAAAATGTAGGAGGTGACAATTTTGAGATGTTCCAGAGAGAGTTAGAATTTTGAAAAAGTATCGATACTTGATTTCGGAATTCTGGAGAGTGAAAAGTCTCCAAAGAACTGTTGTGATGTCGAGAACCCGGGGCACCCTCCCGGTCGCCGGAACCTCCGTGAAAGACCCGAGGTAGTCCTATGCATGATACTTACGTACATTTTTGGTATCGAACTCTCTCTCTCTCGACATTCAGGGATTAGACAAAGCATTAAATTTAAGCAGATAATTTTAATTACATTTCGGAGGGGGAATGTCTTTATGTGTATAATGATGTATAACTGTGCGAGTTAATATTGTATAATGGGAGATAATATTGTTTTAACGGAATTAGATGTGAAAGTTAATACTGTTTTAAGGAGATTAATTATGTGAGATGATATTGTGTATTTATTTTAAGCTGGAATGTTAATTGGTCTTTTTTTATTATTTTAATCATTTGAAATAAATTTGTTATCGTTTTTAATGTTTAACTTGGTGCCCTTATTGTCCTCTCATTTGGAATAACTGATTTTTATGTAGTATAATACGATACGACCAGTGCCAAGATTAAGTAAAGTGAATATTAGCAATGATTTATGCGTTCTGACCGGACGTGTGGCAAAAATCCACGCAACAATAATGTTGCCGTGACCAGTTCCTGTTCTTTGGTAAATTATACCAGGACTGGTTGTTGGGAAATTTAAAAATAAAAGTGACTTAAGGAAATGAGGACTTTTAAGAAAAAAGGTTATCTCAATTGTTGTGCCATATGTATATTATGTGATTAGGAAAAATGGGCGTTCAGGATATAAATACTCGAGTAAGGAAAGAAATTTTGTGAAAATGAATAATATTTTACTGGGAATAGATTTTTACTAATTGGCAATTTTTATTGAGAAGAGAGGAGGTATAAAAAAATATTAAATTTCGTGTTTTTATGAATGGAGTGCAACGATAATACTTAAATCCTCCTCTGTTGGCTAATTATTTATCACATTTCACTTTGCTTCTACGATCAGCCGTTGATTTTATATTCTTTTCGAACATTTTTTGTGAGACGAGCGGGAGAACTTAATTTAGTGGTGTCGCCAGAAAAATATTTTATGCGCGATTTTAGCAACTAAAAAATTTCTGCAATTTTCTGAATGTCATGTCCCAGAATACCAGTTTTTTATCGACTTTTAAACCCCTAAATATTAATTTCAAAAATTTCCTTTTTTTTAACTTTAAATTTCTAGTTTAAAATTTCAAGACTAATTTCAGGATGTTTATACATGTTACATAAAGTTTAGTTGATTGCACGTTTCTATGCGCTGAAATTTGGTGATTTTTAAATTTTATTAGATAAGTATATTTCGTGAAAAAATCATGAAAGTCACTGCTATAAAGCTCAATGGCAACTTTCAATACTAAAATGTGAAGTACTTTTCAGACTAAAAAGCAAAGTCTTTATATATTAGGGCGCCCTTGTGGGTTTTCCAAAGGAGTAGAAGAGGAATAGGGAACTCATAGGCTAGCGTTGGGGAACCCCTTACGGTCGAAAAAAATTTCCTGAATTTAATTTTGCAAAAGTGGATTTTAGAGCATCTGAACACAAACCTGAGCTAAATAAATTAGTTTTAGAAACTAATTTTCGAAAAAAGGATTGTCGAAAATTTAACAAAAAACAAAATTAAGTTGTAGACGAATAAGTCGATACACACACATACAAAAAAGAAATAAATATTCTTCACACTACATTTTATCATTTTTATCTCTTTTACTACACTGTGGAATTACTGTGAAATCGGAGCTGATTATAAACTTGCAGTCAATTCCGAAATATACAATTTTATTTTTTTATAAAAGTCAACCCGAAAAAGTAAATATTTCAGGGCGATAAGGTGATGGGGGATGCAGGAGGAGGGTGGCTGAAGTCTCCATTATCGCCTAAGTAATTCAAACATTCTTTTTTTCCGTGTTCACGCGGAGCACGGGCACGTTAAATATGTGGGTCTGTACGTCCTTCCGAGAGGTTGGTGGTAGGCGAAAGAAGGGTGCAGTTCCTGTGGATGCCGTCTCCACTGTGTTCATGTCTACATCGGGTGGCACGTCTCGGTTGTTCAAACAGATACCTTACACATTCGGGTCGGTCGGACGATCTGGGTCAAAAAAAAAAGATGATGATGATGATGATTAATACAGATTCAGAATCGAATTTTGAAAGAGGTAGGGGATTCTTTTAATATTTCAACTTTCGGTTAAACTTTTCCGTGAAACAACTTTTTCTTTTCAGAATTGGCTACATGATAATTGATGTGGATTCAGCTTTAGTGGGTTTAGGGGTCCCACTAAGAATTTCCACTTCCAGTTCGAGAGATGTCAGTTTGATTAAAAAATTTACGTTTTCCTTGCAACATTTATTCCTCAGAATTGGTTATAGATAAAGCAGTAATTTTATCGCGCGAAAAAATGGCAAAATTCACGAGATGATTGCGGGGTAAATCGTGAAATTTCGCGGAATTACTCGCGAAAGATTTCGCGGCCTACGATTTACACTAACATTTCGAAAAGAAGTTTACCAGTTACGAAGCCGTAATATAATTAACTACTACGAAAATCCATAAGCATTGTATTACGATTTTTTACAGCTGATACTTTCATTTATAAACCGTTCAAATTCTGGCGAAGTTATCAAGGCCGTTACATGAGATCACCTGTTTGCCCAGAAAATTATGGAATCTTAACTGGCTCCTTAGCAACAGGTGCACGCCCATAAAATTTCTTTTATTCTTCCTTATTATTTTCTATACGCAATTTTGAAAAACCGCGCGAAACAAAACCTTGATGTCAATATTTTCATTTAAATGGACAGCGTTTTGATACATTATATTACACATACGCCGATTTTTTTCTTTAATGTAGTGTCTGTTGTCCTGTCACACGTTTTTACTTTCCGTATATATACAGTATAGTCTATATAAGGAAAGTCTTGTGACTGGATCGAAAATTCAAATTCGAGTTTTCGACGTGAGCACATTTCAAGCATCCCTAAACACGAATCGAACGTTTTTGATGTGACCTCTCTGTCTCTCTTTCTATCGCTCTCTCCCTCTCTCTATCCATCTATCTATCTATATATCTATATGTGTGTGTGCGTGTGTGTGTATGTCTGTTGAGACGATATCTCATAAACAAATGGAACGATTCGAACGAAATTTAGTACAAAAATTACAATCAGCGAATGCTGAAAGCCTATTTTTTTTATACAGAATTGAATGTTCGAAACACCCCCAAATTTTGAAATGAAATTTTGGAAACATCATCAAAAAATCAAACTTTTCAATAAAGTTACGTAAATAATTATTTCTTATGTAACTTTTCATTAGAAACGATTGGCACAAATTTTAGAATGCTAGCGTGAACAGTTCTCGAGATATTACATTCTTTTGTCAAATAAATTTATCAAAAAATTACATAAGATTGAACAAAATTACAAACTATTGTGCAGTATGTTCACTTTTCATATGTAATATTATGCGATAAATTTGTTGTCATCATTTTCGTGGATCTAGCTCGTTCCATTTACGAGAGAAGATACTTTGGGTAATAGTTTTATATTTGGACGTCATTAATCGTTCATCTGCATTAAGAATAATTTATTTCACCGTCTGTACTTGGTGAAAAATTTGGCGGGATGTAGCCAAGTTGGCGACTTTTTTAAATGTTGCCAAATTAACGAAAATATCTCCAAATTGACAAAAACGATGCATTTGGCGAATTTGACGAATAATCTAGTGAAATGTCGCCAACTTTGCAATATTTAGCCCCATCCCAAGTAGCACGATCTGGATTAAAAACGTTGCAAACTTGTTGCTATCGTTGGTTTTTCGTTTGGTTGCAAATATTGCGATTTAAAAATTATTTTAAAACGAATTATGTGTTACTTTGCAAAATGGATTATATATTTCGTTTTTAAATCATTTTACTTTTGTTGCATTTTTCTAAAATTTTTACACTTATTCATGATAAATATTTTCATATCTGCTCCTCAATCAACTATATTCCTCCAAAAAATAATCGGATGCTAAATTTCTTAATACGTAAATTTAACTCATTAGCGTAAAGACCCAATGTGCTATTAGAATTTATGATTTTTAATGGGTATTTTTAATATTAAATTTCTATTTTTTTGCATATTTTGTTATTTCTATTTTGTTTAAATTTGTTAAAATTGTAAATTTTCGACAGTTGATAAAATTTAAAAATTTATTTAAACCATTGATATTTGTAGGCATTAAAAGGAAATAGTTGTTTATTCTTATTTTAGTTTTTTTATGATTGAATAAAAATTGCATGAATTCTGCTAAAAATGGTCTCAGGGAGTGTGTGTATGTGTGTGATGATGGTGGTGTGTGTGTGGGGGGGGGGGAGAAGGATACCAATTTATCCTATCCTGCACAACGCTCATAAGTAAAATTACTATGAAATATATAAATATAGAACTTTGGACTAGTTAACATCGGCGTAGCCGAAATGTCGTGAGTGAGGGAGGAGGTTGACGGTCAGATTTTATCGATAGTGACTAAATATGTTTAACTAATGGAGAGTAAATGACCTTGAATCAGTGCATGAGTGTTGAGATGGAGGAATTGGTACTCTTGCTTATACTTTTGTATAGTACACGAAAAGAATATTCAAAATAAATTTAATGACCGAAAATTTATCTGTACATAAACTTTAAGCATACATTCGATATTTCCTTGTGCAATTAGTCAAGTTACTTTTCTCCTGGATTTTAACATATTTATCTGATCTAAATTTAACAATCAATATTTATGTTTAGACATAGGCGTAGCCAGGATTTTGGAAAAATGGAAGGGGGTTGACGATCGAATGTGTTGAATTTAGTTATTCGGTATAGACCATATAAAGAACTAGTATATTTTTAGAGCATTCTGGCATTAACAGGGTAAGGGTAAGTTGCGTCACCCACGCATAGGCGTAGCCAGAATTTTGACAACCTAATAGGGAAGGTAGCAATCCTGAATTTCCTTTCCAAATATTGACTTTATGTATAACTAATGGTTCAGACAAGGAAGGGGGGTGCTTCCAATCAGTAGTTCTTTCAGGCATACCTCTGGGGCCGATGCGCCCCCCTCCACCTCAGAGATGAGTATCGCCCCCCCCGGAGACATTTTATATTACCTAGTTTCTATTTATGTGGCATAGCGTTTAGATATTTTCTGTCGAGAAAATAGAAAACTTGCCCCCCCCCCCCCCCCCCCCACACACACACACACAGACACATACACACCAGCCGAAAAGTCCTGAAAGAAATACTGCTTCTAAGCCCCATTCCACACAACTGCACCCTGCTTTAACGGAGGGGGGGGGGGGGGGCGTTTCTTCGTTTTTTCATTTGCTAACCTAACCACGTCATCAGCAAATTCCATTAAACAAATTATTTCACCTTATAGCAATATATGGATAACTTCAATTTCAATACATTCTCTAGCCCCCACCCCCACCTATAAACTTTTATAGAATTATTGAATTATTTAATTTAATCACGTTATTTATAATATATATTTAAAAATTATTATTAATATTATAAATTTATATTAATATTACAATATTATTAATATTTCAAGCAATAATAAAATTGACTGAATAGATTTCTAGAAAATGTGGAAGTTTATTAGACAGAATATTTCCTCGCTAGACTGCACGAAATTTGTGCCAAATCAGCGATAAGTATCCTTTTTCCTTTAATGTATGGTAACTCTCTACAGCAGCGTTTCCTAGCTTGTGACACGTGCTCACACCAACATTGGCGCAAAAGTGTTTGGCAACTTGGCGTGGAACTGTTGAGACACCTCGTGTTTGTTGTCTTCTTTTGTCTAGTTAGGAGTCAGGGTAAGTAAATTGTTTTTACATTTTAAAACTGATTGTTGTATTGTTGATTTTATTGTTTTTTATATTCCATGCATTGTAGATAAAGTAAATTAAGTAGTGCTAGTGCTATTAAAATTATAAGACGTTTCAATGTGCATTTGAAATTGCACATAAAACAAAATCCTCAATTAGTGGATAAAAATATCCTTGCCCCGTACTAAGTAATAACAGTTTGTTCTATGAAGAATGCATATGGGTAAATTAGAATCGGATACAAAAATAATTATAATTCCAGATAAGAAATTTAAGGCTTATTTATTTGACGACATTTCAAAGTTCAAATAAAACATTGTTCTTCACAACATTCAAGTTGTTACAGTAACAGAACAAAAAATGTATTTTCGCCTGGATTGCAGCAAGATAAATATACGACGCCCATGTACCAGATGTCATATTTCAGACAGAAGAAATTGAACATCATGTGATCTGTGAATTTAATAGAGAAGAATACATTTTAAATTTATTTTTGAGGAAATGATCATTCAGTTATCATTGATCAAGTGCGAGTTGCAATTTGTTATTTTTAAATTTATTGCAAAAAAGTTGAATTACTTTTGCACTATGATTGCTTGATTGATTGTGAAAATTTGAAATTCAATGGGTACTGTTTACTTTAGAATTTAATAATGATATTTTATTTTCAATTTCTCCTGTGGTTTTAATTTCAATTAGGTAGATTCTGAATGTTTCTAAATTATCAAAATTAAATGAATTTTAATAATAAATTAAAATCCAATTTCACCGGTTTCTTTCCGATAACAAATACTTAATGAAAATTTATTTGAGCAAACTGTTATAATTTAAAATTAATATATGATTATACAAAGGAACTTTTTATTTATTTAATTTTTTTTTTGGGGGGGGGGGGGCAATGAACCTCAACCCTCTCCTTTAAATAGATCCCTGGTATGCTTAATTTGTTGCATGGATCCTAATGTACAAAAAATGATTAGTTTCCGAAATTTGCTTCAAATTTTAAGTCAACATATATGTTTGCAGATACTTTTCATTTTTATTTTCCTCTGTGTAAATATTTGAACATTGAGCACAAAACTAATAATAATAATTTACATATATACAAAATAATTCGGTCACTATCTGCTATCTTACCTTTTGTTCCCAGAAAAGTAATTTGATATGTAGTTTGCAGAAGTGGGTCAAAAACGATCCAATTTTAATGATCACATTCCCATTGAAAATTTTTTTTATTAAAATACAATATATTTATTTTAACATTTTAAAATGCTTTTCAGTTGATAAATTTTAACTTACCAGTTTTATCTGAGCACGAAAACAAACTCCATCATATGCCAAGTACAGGTCGCCACCATAATTTCACATTTTACACTAATAATTCATTCATTAATTTTATTTATATTTTACAACATTTACACAATTCTAAAACTTTATTACGATGCACATAAGTTTGTAATGTACGAAAGTATTATTAATATTGTATCCATGAGAAAATATAGTATAAATTATAGGTATGCTTTTAAAATGAGTAAAACAAGAGCATTAACTTTATATAAAATGGGTGGAAGTTGATTACTTCATACAAATTACATGAATTGATGAATAGGAACGAAATCGGATGGACTACAGGAAAGGGATAGAACATATAGAATAATTATGTGGAACGTAAGATTACAAGATCAGGAAGATGTCACATACAGAGCACAGTATCAAGCAGGGTTGTAGCGTCAGTACTTCAAACCTTCGACTCTGACTCTTGTATTCTAATGTCAAGTATGATACCAATATAAATAGCAATTAATATTTAATGTTTTATATTAATAGATTTTTTATTGGTGTCTTTTTCTTAAATTTATTTCCAAAAAACTATTAAAAAATTAAATATTCCAATATAAAATTATTTTTAAATAGTTTTATTTAGCATTCTGTATATTTTTACTGACTCTGAATCAAGCAAAATATGATAATAGAACGTGAAGCATAAAGCTGTTTCGAGGAAATGTTGGATCTTCTTCATCAGTGCCAGCAAATCTAAAGTCTAAAAGATCAAAGATCAAATTGACAGAAATAGAAGAGCCAGAGAGGTATCCTATAATTAAAAGATGCGTTCACAATTATAAAACAGAAAACTAAAGAAGGATTCTGGATACTAGAAAGTCAGTCAAGCAACATAGAACTAACACACAAGCTGGATTGTTCAAAGACATTACAAAAATGTCCCAACAAGATGAGACAAGACACAACCTGGTGAAAACAATTCCAAATGTCATTGAAGAGTTCCTTAAGGTATAAAACAAATATAAAGAAAAATGGTACAATTACAAGGCATCTAACAAGACAGTAAAAGGAAAAGTTACTGAACAAATCATTAGCTAAAATACTTAACTATTTCTGAATATGAAAGGTATAGAAAAGTCAAGATTATAAATTAACAAACATTTTTGTATAATACTAGTGGAAGAAAACTTAAAACGATAGACAGAATTTCTACAATGTTGAGCAGTCAAGAGATTTATTTTCCCATTTTATGATATAGTTTTCATATTCCTTAATACATAAGTTAAGAGCATATTTAGTTTTGTCAATATATATCAAAGGTCATTCTTGGAAGAAATACTGCAAATACTCTAACTTGGAGACAGCAGTGCGGACCTAGCCTGCCTCTCGGTTTACAGGTTTAGTTCCGCACCCCTGTGGACTTATGGACCCACATGTTTAACATGATCGTACTCCACGTGAACACAGCAGCAGTTTTTTTAGCAGCGGAAGGAATCGAACCCTGGTCTACCGAATGCAATTCCCGTGCGCTAACCAATGGGCTACCACGCCTGCAAATACCCTAACTATTTAAAATATCTGTAGGATTATTTAGATTGAAAAACTTGGGCATACTAGATGGAGAAAATGCTTGTGTTTACTAACAGACATGTAAGAAGAAAAAAATTTGTGTGGAAGATCCACAATTTCTGGATGAAAACATAGCACATTTTTTAAAATAAAATGCATTTATAATTGATCAATATATTTTTGAGATATGTATACATCTCACAATACATTTAAAAATATATTAATTGAAAAAAGCCTGTTCTTTCAAGAAGTGGCTTAAAAAATATATATATAAAGAACCTACATTATTTTTTTAGTGCGGAGGGGGGGGGGGGGGAGGGTCTTCTGAACTATATCGCTGGGTATAAGCACAATATTCCTGCAATTAAATTTTCTGTGGATTTTAGTAATCTGCCAGCTCAACTTGAAAAATGATAGTAAAATATTTTTCAGAAACATGTTCATATAAAGATTTAGAAAAATTTTGATTAACTTGAACAACAATTGTAGGAGAGAAACTGTTTTAATAGTAACAGCATTTAGATACTAAGATTGAGCAAATCCATTGTAGAACAAATGTTTAAAATGCAATGTGAAAACATATCAAGAGCCGACAATTTTAGTTTGGCAGAATGGCAGAAATTTTTATTTACAACGGTAATTGATACAAGTTTATGAAAAACCATAGGAAATTATTTTTGCATATAAATTTAAAGATCTTGAGTAGAATATTTATATTTCCTAGCTCAAACGTCTCAATACATTGTTTTCTTCATCATTCTAGGAAAATACTGGAACCATTGTGGGGTTGAACCCCACTTTTGGAGTCAATTTTGTCTTCCTGCATTAATCTACCAAGTATATTGTACCGTGTCAATTAACAAGTCTTGAATTAATTCACTTTTGACAGTCTATGAGGTAAGTCTGTTCCTTATTGTATCAAAAATAAGCTGTTGGGAGTTCTTGAAATATCAGCTTTCCTAGCTGATGTCCTTTGTCTTAGAAACGATAAAACAATAAAATATTTTTAATTAAAACTCATCCGACCATGTTAGTTATACATATGAATAGGTACATTAATTTAAAACCCTAATTCTGGACTGGATAGGAAGTCATGTTTTATACTCCATATTTTTATTACTCGTTATTGACTTAATTCAAATGGCAATGGCTTAAAGGTAGGCTACTCTAAATTCAATTTGAATTGTAAAAGCTATACTCACACTAAATAAAAAAATTTAAGTAATTCAATATTGGTATACCATAGTTACCCCTTTTCTATGGTTTCAGTCAATCACAATCAAAAAATCATAAATGAAAAATTTCGGAAATAAGCAATTCATAAAATGTAAATTACACACCAGTGATTGGAAATCATCAGTATTGTTGACACAATAACATTTACTAAAACTGCAGTGAATGAATTAAAACTAGTAACATTAAATGCCTGCAGGAAGACCTTATGATTTTAAAGGTTTCCCAGGGATCAGTGGAAAACTTGAGAAAATCATTTATGTAGTCACAAGTTGGTAGAAAAGGTTTTTCTAACATTCTTGATTAAGAAGTGAAAGAATATATTGAAGACCATCAAGATGTGGTAACAAATGCAGAATTGAAAGAACTTGTTAAGTCAAAAGTATCCTGTCTATGAAGGTAAAGAAATTGAAGCATAACTAGCAGTGTCAACATCACTAAAATCAACTATCGAGAATCCTCAACCATTGACAAGGTCTGTTCCTTACATCCAATCACCAACATTGTCATGTCTTGATAATTCAGGATCTCCCAAAGCAAATGATTCTCAATAATAGTCTAACCTTACATCACAATGCCTACATTATTTTTCTCATTCCATCAAATATGCATTGTATCATTATCACCAGAACAAGGATTAGTCTAAAACTGTACAATAAGCTATATTGGGAGGGGGAGATCACATTCACAACTTTTATTACAGTATATTATTATACTTGTTCTTTTTTATTATTAGTTATTGTTGTTTATCTTATACAGTGTCTAATTTATAAATTTAACTTTCTCATAGAAAATAGAACGGTTTCTCATATTAAACTTTCTCATATGTGAAGGAAAAAATATAGTATAATATTGGGTTTGGTACTATCCATGGTTTCAAGCATCCACTAGGGATCTTGAAACATATTTTCCTGCTGGGGAAACCTACTGTAATTTCGTTTAAAACTTTTAACTATAATTTTTTGTGAAATTGCACATTCTTGTCCCCAAGAATGGGCGACAATATTCGAAGAATAATCTTTTTCTTCCACTCGTTTGTGACAGCAGCCACATTAAATTCTAGAATAATATCACAAAGAATTTTGTTTAAAATTTTACCACTTTACAATAGTTAAGGAAAGTGAAAAACACAATTTTGTTCATTTTTGATGCCTATATTTATTATCCCTCAACTGTGTCATGCATTTAATTATTGTTAATATGGATGAAAATTCAAAAGTAATATGTCTTGTGTTAGCATAAGCGTGTTTTGCATGTACATTTTATTTTCAAATGTTTCGATTTCTGTGCAGAATAAAAATATACACAAACATCAACTGTTTCTTGCGGAATGACACACAGCCAATTCGCGGTTACCTTACACCTTTCTGGTAGGTTGGACAGTCTGGGAAGTAATATGGCAACACTGCTTGCTGTTTGGTCTTGCATTTAGTTTCAGTTAGGCATACAAACCCCCTAATGGCAGATTGCCTTTACTTCGCTGACCATTGGGTGAGGGTGAAGCATCATCGTCATAGTTTCAGTTCTATTTAATTAGTTTAGTTAGTTTTTATTTTAAATTAACAATAATTATTTTCGGATAAAGTTAGTGATACTCCAAATATTATGAAGAGTAGACGTCCTCCAACCTGGGGCTTCTAAAAAAATTCAGATTATTATGTAAAAAAAAATCAGTTGTGCTGATAGCAGTGGTTGTGAGAGCATCCTACATTTTTTTTTCCATAAAGCAAGTTCCAAGCAGATTAGAAAAGTAATACTTCCACAATTACAACCAAATTTTCTACAAATCGGAATGCTGATAAAGTAGTAGAGAGCGCATCTGAAACGACAAATTTCATTCAGAAAAGTGACGCCAAATATTATGTAAAGAGGAATGCAGAAAACGGTGCAACTGAATTATCGAATGAAGATGAGATTGAATTTTTCTATAGGAGAAAATGCAGTGAATTTGAAAAAGAATGCTGAAATTGAAAACGATGTAAAAAGAATGCTGAAAATGATGTAGAAAAGAATACTTAAAATGAAAACGATATAAAAGAAAATATTGACGTTGGACTTGAATTTTCTGATGATGAGGTGATGACAAGGTTCTGATAATGAGGTGATGAAGAAAATATAGATAAGAAAATATCTATATATTTCTGATGAAGAAAATATAGATGATATGTTGTTAACTACAGAAAACAGTAAAAAAAGAAAAGCTTATTTCATAAAAACATATTATGAAAGACAGTATAACTGGTTTTACTAGTCTAGCAGCTTCAGGCTTTTTATGTAAAATATGTTCCATTGGGTACAGTGGTAATAACAAGTGTTGAACAAGTGTTGGTGTGAGTTTGAAGGGAGGTCATCCTATCAGAACTATAAAGAAGCTTGAAAATAGTAATAGACATAAACAATCTATTGCCTTTCCAAAGGATGCCGACAAACAAGAAATTGCTAAAAAAAATACTGAAGGCACAGAGGCTGTGAAACAATCAAAAACAAATTTCAATAGAAGGTTATTTATTAAGCAAATGTGTCGAAATCTTATACTTCATGGTTAAAAAACAGTGGGCGGTATTTGAAAACTTTGGGTCAGTTGTAAGATTTTTAGGTGAAAATTTAGAGGATAAAGAAATTGCAACTCATTTATTAAGCATATCTGTTGACAATATCTTATATTCCATTTCTACTTACATTGAACAAAAAACCTTAACTGAATTATCATGTTCAGAATTTTATGCAATTTTGGCTGACGAGTCGATTGATGAATCTCAACGTGATCAGCTAGGTATAATAGTACGTTACCAAATGTAGGGTGATGAGAATGTTAAAGAAAAGTACCTTGGACTTGTACACTTAACTACTACCACAACGACCCTACCGTGCAGAAAACACCGGTTCTCGTTAGATCACCGATGTCAAATAGCATCGGGCGCGGTTAGTAATTGGGTGGGTGACCACCTGGGAACACCTTGTGCTGTTGGCACATTTCGGGCGCTGTAGCCCGGTGGTTTGCATGCTGCCACAACTGCCTCCGTGTTCATGCGGAGTACGATCACGTTAAACATGTGGGTCCGTAAGTCCTTCCGAGAGGTTGGTGGTAGGGAAGGAGGGTACAGTCCCTGTGGATGCCTCCCCACTGGGTTCCGGTCTAAATTGGGTGGCACTTCCCGGCCGTCCAAACAGTCACCTTACACCTTTCTGGTAGATCGGACGGTCTGGGTCTCAACAACAACAACTTAACTACTATCAATGCTGAAGAAATTATGAGTGCTATTGAGAAAACAACTGTAGCAAAAAATGTTAAGCTGTTCAATTGTTTATTTATAGTTTTAGAGGGAACCAATGTAATGAGCGGAGAGCTTTCAGGTGTTCAACGTCGAATTAAACTGTTGGAAAAAATCAATATATCGCAATTCACGTTCCCGTGAACGGGCGTTTATGCAAATTTAATATGAACGACTCTTTCCGTTCACCGGCGTGAACCGTGACGTTTTTCAACATGAGGTTTCATGCAAATCAGTTCTCAATGCGTACGCATCTGATTTGCATATCCGGGGGCGTTTCCGGAAGTGTCCATTCTCGGATATATAGGGCAGAGGTTTCTTGAAGCAATCAGACGACTTCAGACGACTCAATCAGAAGACTTAATCCGATCACGACGATCGATTAGACACATATGCTGATAGTCTGATGCAGGCAGACAGAAATGCTTTAGGCAGAAGCACTGCGGGATATCGTTTGACGACGATTTTTAGTCGAGACGGATGCAGATGTGGTCAGTTTAGACCAGCATGTATTGAACGTTAAATTTACTTACAAACGTTCGGAAGTCACTTTAAATATTTTTCTGATGTCTTATCCTTTGGTTTTCCTTTGCCAAGTGTGATACCTTCGATGGTGGCTGGAAATACACACAAGTGATAGAGGTAGTATAGTTACTTACTACCAATGCTTCAAGGAATCTCTGTCTGATTATTTACAACTGCAAACTTTTTGTACATAGTATATTTTGAAGTTTTGTGGCATGGAAAATTACCTGGAATGTGTAATTTGCCTAGTTATGTTTCTCACGAAATAAAGAGAACAATGTTTTTCTTTGAAACTGGATCTGTGTACTTTTATGACCCAGCCAACACTTATTGACTCTATGCCAGTGCGTACTTTGCTGTTCATCTTCAAATTTTTAAATTTTCCAACAAGAAACAACATTTACTTCATTGTATCTACGTAAATTGTAGAAACCACAGATTAGCTTTAGTATTCGTTCACTTATTAAAGAAATATGACAATCAATCTTCAATCAGTTGACTCACTTTTAGTTTTGTGGGAAATGTTCCATTATAGCCCAAAGAAGGGTGAAATTTTTAAAAGAAATTCAAGGAAACGTATACAATTTAAGCATGCTGAAAATCATTAAAGTGTCCACCTCTTGCTGGCTTTCACATGGACGGACTTGTGAAAGAATCTCCTCACGATATGAACAACTAGTTGAAACGTTAGATTCTTTGTTTGTTGAAACAAGGGAACCTGAACTTAGAGGGTTACGCCAAATTCTAATCACTTACATATCTCCTCAAATAATACCTTCATGCCGAGTTTCACGGCTGTAGCTCAATTTCTTATGGGTGCATATATTTTTTGCAACAAAGTGTATTTGTTTATGCAATAATAAAGTAATAAGCATTCACTCTTACATAGTTAGGCATAATTTATAACCTTTAAGCTGCACATGTTGAGATTGTGACATCACATTCATCATTCAATGCTAGCATGTGGTTGGATGTTTCTGGAGGATGGAGGCCTAACTTGAGCGTTCTTTTCCAAATAAGTTTGTGGAATACATGTTACAGCTCGATATGTTATTTTTCTTATTGATCATATTCTGTTGTCTCTTTTTAATGAATTTTATATAATCTTTTTTTTACATAAATTTTGAATTTCGATTTCCAAATAACAAACTCGGTAAAAACTAGGCGAGCCATTATATTGTTGGATTGCGTGGCAAAAATATCAGAAGTTGAAAAGCTGAAAATTTTGGAACTGGTAATTTCAAAAGTGAAGAACAATTTAATAAAAATATTATCTCATACTTACTACAGCACAATGAAACCATTGTTTTGTGGGTGCTATTTTCACAAGTAAATCAGAGGCAATCATATACCAGAACATCTACTGACACAACCTACTGGACGATCTCACACAGCAACCTGAACAGACTATGTCATTATCTTTCATTATCAACAATGCCCTCATAACTATGTGATTTGGTTGGCTGTGATAGTTCGTCGTTCACACATTTGCCGATGCTTCTTATTCTTTTTTTTTTATTATTATTCGACTTATATACAAGTTTACAGTTTTAATCAAATTTCTTACATTACAATTACATATTCGACTTGGATTATATTCAGAAATATACAGTAGTTACTTGGGATACAACAAATAGCTATTTGCCAAATACTGAATTTATTATCTGAAAGAGAACCATAATCAGCAAATCATATGCATTTCTTTTGCATGTCCCATTAAAATATGTATTAATTACTTTTAAAAGCCCAGCATTAATATATTTTAATTTGTTTTTAACATATGTTTATACTGATCAAAAGTATTCAGTCTAAGAAATAGTCAAATACCTTATTAGAAAGTACTCAGTAGTAAAGCTTTTAAGAATATAATTTATTTCATAAGACATTTTTGTAATTAAAGCTTAATTTTTTTTTTCTTTAGTAAATTTAACTTTTTAAAAAAAAATTGTATAAATGTGTGCATCTTTACTGAGGATATTAAAAGAAATAAATGTTATTATAAATGTAATACTACACGAATACAATAACATCAAGATGTAAAAAATAAATACATTTGATCTACACAAAGAAAATAAAAATATAAGCAGAAATTTTTTTTAAAGTAAACATGTAATAATTTCTATATATGTCTTACTTCAACTGTCTAAGAAAGAATTAAAATTGTTTTTCTATTCTACCAAACAAAATTTGAACTTATTTTCAAGCTAAAATACTTTGTCTGACAACTGCGTTATTTTTTTTAAGCTCTACATATGTCTTGAGAAAAATCCTTGATGTTTAAACAAACAATACTCAAACCTATCTGTAACATAAATTAATTGTTTAATAATCTTTAACAAATATAATTGCTTCATTTTTAAAGATATTTATGTCTCTTGTTTTCTTAGAAACACCGTGAAAGTAACATAAAAAGGATGATGGTGGAGCTATGGAACTGATAGAATTATCATATGGAGCCTAGGATACAGCAAAGTGCGCTGATGGTGGATCCTGTGAGCTGTCAGTAGTAATCAGAGGCCCTACTGTATAGCAGTTTGTCTGCAACACTTGCTGAGTTTCAACATGGAAAGCAACACAGTCTTGGAGTTCATTGTAGCTGGTGATGAAATCTGGTGCATAGTATGGTTACAAATCCATAGCATGGTTACAATGACAGCATTTGACCTCTCCATGTCCAAAGAAATTCAATAGGCTATGATAGCATATATTCAATATGGTGGCAGTTTGACCACAATGGTGTTGTAAAGAACATGTGTTGAACACCCACTTCTTGTGCAGAACAGATTGCAAGTCTTTAAAACTGAGACTGAAGCAACCGTAGATCTATCTCTCTTCAGAACTCTCTCCTTGCAATTTTTACTTCTTCAGTCTATTGAAAAAGACATGAAAAGGACATTGCTTCTAGTTGAATAATGATATGAAGCATGCTGTATTGGATTTTTGAATACAGCAAATTTCTACCGCAATGACGTCTCCAACCTTGCTCGTCAATAAAACAATTGTCTGAAAATCTATGGAAATTACTTCTAAATATCTTTAACCGATATCAACTTACAGATTCCAAACAGAAATTCATTGATCATGCTTTAAAAATAAAAAATATATGTTTTGCTATTCATCTTAAAGTATATTTTTGAATAAAAGTTATTTCTCTTTTTTAAGCATATTTTAGATGTTTTTCAATTTTAGTATAAAGTTTTGTGATATTTTTAAATAAAATATCTGTTTCAGAGTCTTGTGTGCAGTTCGAAACCTTATTATTATTTTTAACTTAAACCTTAAATCTTGCTATAATTTTCATGTACACTGCATGTATACATGAGTGAAAAATTACAGTCATTAATGTCTGAAGAATTACTTTAATAAAAATTTTAATTTTGTTTATTCCAAGAAACATTATTTGTTTTTGTTGAAGCTGTTTCGTGATGGAAATAGAATACATAAATTGCTTCTTAAATTAGGGTAGTCTTTTAATATATCTATGTCTCATATACAAACATTGTTCTTTAATTATTGAGAATAATATGTTCTTACAAAATATCACAAAAATATGAGCCTAACAATTTATGGTTCCCAAAATGGTAGCAGTACAGTTAAGGTGTTTGAATAAAAAAAAGTTGGGAATATCTTATGATGTTGACTTCTCCAAAAGCTCCATTGAGCTAACACGCTCAACAAAAATGGCATCATTCCAAAATACAATTTATATATGGAAAATAAATCCCCAAATCCAAAATTGGTTTTATGCAATTATCACCTTATGTCATTTTGAATAAACTTTCCACAAGTACGCACTTTAAGCAGAGAACGAATGTTTAATTTTATTTCAGAGTATATTGTTTTTTCTCATTTTATATTCAAAGTAAATATAACAAGAGATTTGATTTTATGTTACTCTATTATAAACTGAAAAATTAAAGTAAATTAATTTCTGATAAAACTTGTTCCATTTAAATGGTGTCGAAAGCCCAGAACTATCGACTCGTCTGAAGTCATGAGCAGCAGAATGGTAGTTCGGGCCATTTAAATGGTGTATAAAGTGTATGTGCGATAACAGGATTCTTAGTTGAGTCTTGTTAGTGGACAAATCTAAATATACTGTATTGTTTAAAATAGACAATTAACAGTTATCAAAAATTTCAGTTACATGTAAATAAAGAATATATATATAATTTGTAAAATATTTTTAAAACTACTACTCTCATTTCTTTTTAAAAAGCTGTTATAATGTCTTTATTTGTTAATTACTCAAAATTTTATGAAATACAACTTAAAATTATTTTATTTACAAAGTTAAAATGAAACTGATATTTTTTTATTTAGCCTTCTGTTGTCAGGATTATAAAATCTATGTCTGATCACATAGCTAAATACAGATCAAACATTGAAATAAATTTTCAATAGCATCGATAGCTAAAACATCTCGCCTCAATCTATCTAGTTCAGAAGTAGATTTTAAAATGGAACTAGAGAAAGAAGAAAAACATTTATATACTGTTGCAGGTTTTTTTTTTTTTTTTTTTTTTTTTTTTTGTGGAGGAGGGGGGGGGGGGGGGGGGATCAAGTCTTTACACCTGTGCTTAAGAAAAATGTAGACAACAAAGAGGAATGATTATTTAACTTTTAAAGTTTTCCATTTTACCTGAAGTGATTTTATTTAGGTAAATGCAATCTAATAAGATTGGAAGGTCCACACTCCTAAAGGTATACACTTTTAAAATCTTAAATTTGGAAAAAAAAGATATGTTAATTTTTCTTTATATGAAAAAGTCAACAGTGTTAACACTAGTATATTAATTAAATTGCATGTGAATAATGTTCTAATTTGAAACTTGGAACATATGCTCCTACAAGGTAAAGCTTGAAATCACCAGGAAGCAAATCAACGAAACTGAAAAATAATGTGCAGAATTCAGTAACAAACATGTAATAGAATATGTAAATATTTTCCAACGAAAAAACACAAGATGTGTTTCGTAAATAACATTTAAAATGTAATTTTTAGTGGATTTTTCTTCTAGAATTTGAAATGCTATTTAACAGAGCATAAAAGTTATTTAAAATGGTTTGTTTTGCATAAAAATATTTGCTTATTCGTTACATTACTCAGTTTAGCATGCTACTCGTACAATAAGAGGATAGTTTCCTTTCAACTGTTGGTTTCAGTTTTTCCATGGTAACATATGGAATATAGTATTAAATATCATTTAGTTTTTAGGATATGTCCTGTTGTTTTTTGCAAGGCATAAATTCTAAAAAGAGGAAAATTTGTGCTTTATTAAAACATTGATAAAATAATTAGAGAAGTGTTTCTAAAATTTTTGTAAAATTAATGCTGCTCAGAAATATTAGAAATACATCTAGTTACTCTATCGAATTTCTCAACATCTGTCCTTGCAAATAATAGCAGCGAAAAATCCCCAAAACTGACATAGCCCGAGGTTTAATCCCCCCCCCCCCCCCCCCCATATTCTAGCATGGAAAAACTGAAACAAAAGATTGAAGGAAATATATCCTTTTAATGCATTCTCTATGTTACGATTCATAATCGTTTCTTTTGAGTTATATTTCGTTACATATTCGCTTTATTTTCGTTAGCATTCGTTACATACTCGTTTCTTTTTGCGTAAACTTTCGATACATTTTCGTTTGTTTTGCGTCCATTTCGTTATAGTTTCGTTTGTTTTGCGTCCATTTCGTTATATTTTCGTTTGTTTTGCGTCCGTTTCGTTACATTTCCGTTTCTATATTTCGTTACATATTCGCTCTATTTGCGTTAACTTTCGTTATATTTTCGTTTTTTTTCCGTCCGCTCCGTTACATTTTCGTTTCTTTTGCGATACATATCGTTATCATATAAATCTCCATGCAAAAGTAATGTGTGAAAAACGAAAAAGTAACGTTTTAAAAATTGGTTGCAAAATAGTGGAAGCGCCGAGACATCTTTTCGTTTTTATTTCGTTACATATTCAACGAAATAAAAACGAAACTGGGTTCCGATTTTTCAACGAATTAAAAACGGAAGTGTGCTAGTTGGGATATTAACGAAAATATCATCAGAATTGCAAAAAGACGCCAAGTTAATGAAAATGACGCCTAATTGTGGAAATTATTATTAAAATATTTTAATATATGGACTATATTGCTTATTGAAGATGTTATCAATATTGATAACTGTTAATTTAGAGTTGCGTGAATTAAATAAGTAAATTGGGGACGAAATAGTTTTACATGTTGTCATCCGAAATAGCACCATATGTCAATTTAACGTTACAAACACTGTACCGTGGACCTTTTCATCATTTTTCACTGTGAAAGAAGTAAATTCATTGCATAATTATAAGGAAAGTCATGTGCTGCCCACATATGATTGTTAAATTTATAAAATGATCGTTTGGTGAAACAAAGCCAGAAAAATATTTTTTTTTCGTTTTTCGTTTTTGTATTGCAGTATTTTTGTATATACTCGTATATATATATTTTTTGTAAGTGCATATTTCAAAGTCATGATTGAAGTGTGTATTTTAAAGTCATAATTAAAATGCATATATATATATATATATATATATATAAATATATATATATATATTTGACAGTTACAATTAAAGTGCATATTTTAAAGGCATGATTGAAGGTCTTATATAAATGAAGTTCTTCTACATGGTTGAAGTGCATATTTACGCATTTCAACAAGTGCGTGTTAAATGATCAAATTCACTGTCCATTTTTAGGAGAAACTATACTTGCAAATAAATATACACAACCACCCTATAAACTTTTGGTCTGAAAATTATAAAACTGTCCGTTATAAAACTGGAGGTGTATGTTATTAGGGTATATCCGCTAAGGAGCTTATACTGTAATTTTTTTCAAAGGAACATCATACATTAATGTCAACTATCTTCAATTTACAAAGACAGAATTTGTCTCTCATGAGGGTTAAGACCTCAAAAACCACCCGCTTGGCGACATCACTGACCTAATTAGTTTCGCTTTTCACATACGTACACTTATTTCCAAAACATCTGAATTGTAAGTCGCCACTCGACTTCCTCATATATGCATGTTCCAGGTTTTAATGTTCATTTGTTCCATAATAAGTATCACAGTGAAAGAAATATATATATTACTTATTAAGTCTTCGTTTGCTACTTGCTCCGTTCTTTATTCTCTGAATTTAAAAGGCGAAGCAAACACATCGAAACAAAAAAACATCTGTTTAAATAGAAAAATATTTCATACTTTGCTAAGGTATTTGCTTTGTATCTTACGAGGAGGCTCGTTCTGCTCCTAAAACTGGTTGATATACTTTTACTTTTTAACACTTTCCAACATAGTTGAAAAAGGTTTATGACTTTGTTCATTCATTCTGTCTGTCTGTCGTAACTGCCGTAAACTGCCGTAAACATGACTTTATCAAAATGAAATTTTAGCATATTGTTGAGACGGTCTGTTGAACATTTGGGAACGTAAATGAATAATATCACCCAATTAGTTCTCTAATTTTTCAAACATTTTTATGCTAATTTAAAATTCACAAATTGCTTCGAAAATTTTATGAAATATTCAAATTATCCCATAAAATATATTAAAAAAAATTCAACAATATATGTTCAGTAGTTTTCTAAATAAATTAAAATAATTATTACACCCATACTATACAAAGAGATCACATGACCCACTTCAAAATAAAATATGGCATTAATCTTTTTTCCCAGTGTATAAAATCGTGATTTTTAAAGTTCTTTGAAATTTATATTTAGTATTGCATCCGTCCTAAAACTGCTTTATTTTTTAGTATTTTCTGTGCTAATACTAAATATATACTAATACTATATTCTGTGCAATGCAATTACAATGTTTTTTAGTTTAAATGATCATCAAACTTTGATTATTTCCACGACGAGGCCTAATTTTAATGGATGCAGAATGCAAACAGGTGATTGTAAAATGAGTTGTATAAGAATTGCTGAATTTTTTCACGCAAAATTATTTATCTCTAAAGTCTGGAATAAAAGTGATATGAATGAAATATTCATTGCTTTTACATGGAGAGCCAGACGATTTATATTTTGATGACGTCATTTGAATAAAGTTCATTTTTTTCGATGAAGACTTATGTTTTCAATACAATAAATTATTGTAGTACTGTGTAATAAATAAAATATATCAGCGCTGAATGTATCGCATTTTAGAGATGTTTAAATAAAATTGTTTCATAGTCAATGCTTTATGCATGACTGATCTTTCTTGCTATGTTATGCTGTTACAATAACAAAGATTTTTATCCGTAGGTATTTTTCGACTGCAGTCCTGGCTTTGGGAATACTTTTTCTTGGCTGGTTCTGTGCATATGCTGTACATATGCTACCATTGCAGTTATCGACTATTCCATGGTGAAAAGCGCAAAATTGGTCCATGTATGCTGTTATAAGCAAGGGAAGCACACTCCTAGAAAATGCTGTCAAAAATTGTAATTTTTACTTTATACGTAGTATTAAGAAAGTAATGTTTTCCTGAAAATGTTCGATTACGAGATTTTGATACCAATATATATTTTAAGACTTTTTGAACACGTTTCAAATGTTTTTGGAGTGATTCTGTCTGTCCGTCTGTGGCCGATTTGACGTCTGTGGTCGATTTTTTGTGTACACATCGCAGCCACAAATATTAATGGATTTTCACGAAACTTTATATCCAACTTTATTATTAAAAATCTTGAACTAGATAGAATTTTTCATAAATTCAAGCGAAAACTGCGAAGTTTATTCAGTATTTTTTAACAATTTACAACAAAGTTGAAAAGTGTTTATGACTTTGTTCATTCTGTCTGTCTGTCTGTCCGTTAGCACGATAACTGCCGTAAAAATGACTTAATCAAAATGAAATTTTAGTATGTTGTTCAGACGGTCTGTAGGACCTATGGAAATATAAATGAATAATATCACCCAATTAGTTTTGGATTGAACCCGGGTTGAAAAAATGAAATACATTGAGTCCTATAGGACCTAATTTTTCAAACATTTTTTAAGCGGATTTAAAATCCACAAATTGCTTCGAAAATTTTAGGTAATATTCAAATTGTTCCATAAAATATATAAAAAAGAATTCAGCGAAATATATTCAGTAGTTTCTTAAATAAAAATTAAAATAATAATAACACCTCTTACATGAAACGATCACGTGACCATGATATGAAAGTATCACGTGATCCACTTCAAAATGATATATGGCATCCATCTTGTCTCAAAATCGTGATTTTTAAAGTTCTTTTTATTTCATATTGAGTGTTGTATCCGTCCTAAAACTACTTTATTTTGGTTTAAATTCTGTGCATCTACATACTAAAACAGCGCAATTATAATATATATGAGTTTAAATGTTCATCCAAATTTTATTATTTCTGCAACGAAGCCTATTTTTCACTTATGTGAAATGTAAACAGCAAAATATGTAGGATGAGTTGTATAGGAATTGCTGTATTTTTTTAACGCAAAAGAATTTAGCTCATGGAGTCTGCATAGCTGATATGAAAGAAATATTCATTGACTTTACCGAGAGAAGGACGATTTTTTGCGATGAAGTTTTAAGCATAGAGTTAAATTACTTGTAGATCCATGGTCTTAATTTTTAAATAAAATAAATTATTATAGTATTGTGATGAATGACATGAATGGGAAATTATTTATGAATGAAAGACTGCTTTTTTTAGAGAGCCAGGCGTGTTATTTTTTCTATGACGTCATTTGAATGAATTTCAGTTGTTTTCGATGAAGTTTTTAAATATAATAAATTATCGTGGTATTATCATAATTCTAAAATTATTACCGAGTAATATATCACATTTTAGAGATGTTTAAACCAGGCAATTTATATTTCAATGCCGTCCTTTGAATGAAGTTCATTTTTTTCGATAAAGGTTTAAGTTTTCAAATATAATAAATCAATGTAGTATTGTGAGAAGTTTTAAAATATTACCGAGGAATGTATTGCATTTTCGACATGTTTAAATAAAATTGCATTGAAGTTGGAAAGTGTTTCATAATCAATGCTTTAAGCATGATTGATCTTTCTTTTTATTTTTTAACATGGCAGCATAGGGCAAAATTTAGCATAATCATTCATAAATGGGTTTATTTATGGTTCAGTGATCACGTGACTTAATAGTTTCAATCATTGTCGTGAAAAATAACCGCGATGCAATTATTTTTTGTTCGTGACGTCATTAGCTCCTTGGGAGGCAAGTTTCCCACCCCCGGGGGGTACATTGTCAAGTATGGTATCAAACGAATGATTTTTTCAAGCCCTTTAAAGTGAAGGGTAACAAGTTATAGTTGTAACCATTTGTACCCACGATATTGATTTTTCAAATTTTTTCTTGCAAAATTCGAAAAATAAATTTGGTATGACGAGTCGAGTTGATCCAGTATAGACTGGTTAGAAGAAAATCTGTAGTTGAACTGCTAGCTTCTTCTTGACATTATATCTTAATCTCATAATAAGATCACTCCTCTAGTAACAGCATAGCCAGTTGATTCAAAGTATCAACTAATTTCAAAAGTAAGATAGAGCCTTTTTTGTCCGCCTAGAAGTAATGCTTTGTAATAATTAAAGTGAAGGTAGGGAAATTTCTTTCAATTTAATAATGCTTAAAAGTAGGGAAATTTTTGTCAATGGAATAATACTTGAGAGAGGGATATTTTGCTGGATAGGGACATTTCTGTCAATAAAATAATTCTGGGTAGGGAAATTTTGCTTTGATAGGAAAATTTGTCATCAACAGAAAAATGACAGGTAAGAAATAAAACTTTTGTCGATAGAAAAATCTGATGTGGACAGTACATGACTTTCCCTACAGGCTCAAGTTAATTTTCTTATTATCTCTTTTAATGCATTAAATTGAGTTTAATTGCACGAAATAACACGCATATTTATTTGAAATTACACTGCATGTGCAGTTTTTCATCAATTTTCGTATTTATTTGGTAACTGGCCATATTCTCAAACCCGACGTAGCAAAAATTCGAAATATCTAAAATATCTCGAGAACGGCTACTCCTAGAGCAATGGGGTTGGTCTTATTATTTTCATCGTCAAACATTATGTATGAAACAAACATTTAATGGGTACATTTGAGCATACGTAATCTTTAAATTTATATTTTGACGATTTTTGCGGGCCATTTCGCAAAAAGGCGGGTTCTTTTATTCCAAATCCTACCAAAATCTAATCAGCACCTGACTAACCAGTAAGTGACTTATCTACCAAATTTTGTGAAATTTTGTCTGTCATTGTTTTAGTTAGAGTGGATACAGACAATTTTTGTGTGGTCAATTCGCAAGAAAGGCAGGTTCTTTTATCCGGAATCATATCAAAATCTAAACAGCACTAGGGGCATCCACAAGTAACTTGGTTATTTATTTTTTATTTTTATAATTTGGTTATTTATTTTTTGAGTTAGAGTGGATACATTCATTGCACATCCTACCAAAATCTAATCAGCACCTGAGTAACCAGTAAGTGACTTATCCACCAAATTTTGTGAACCACACACACAGACACAGAAAGAGAGTGAGACACACAAACACATACACAGACGTCACTCTAAAAATTGTTTTTTCGTGCTCTAGAGCTACCAAAACGTGTAGATCTGTCGAAAACTCGAGTTGCGATTTTCGACACGACTCCAATACTGTCCCTATATATTACCATGTATTGCAGGGAAAGTAATAATGCTTCAAGGTAGGGAAATTTCTATCGATAGGAGAATGCTGGATAAAAACATAATGCAGAATAGCCAAATTTCAACCAGCAGAATAATGCCAGTACGCAAATTTCTCTCAATAAAATAATGCTCCATGCGATTTTAATGCGATTTTCGGCACAACTCTAATACTGTCCCTATATATTACCATGTATTGCAGGGAAAGTAATAATGCTTCAAGGTAGGGAAATTTCTATCGACAGGAGAATGCTGGATAAAAACATAATGCAGAATAACCAAATTTGAACCAGCAGAATAATGCCAGTACGCAAATTTCTCTCAATAAAATAATGCTCCAAGGTAGGGAAATTTCTGTCAACAGCTTTGCTCAATAAAATAATGTTCAAGGTAGGGGTGAAATATCTGTCAACATAATAATGCTGGACAGGCAAATTTTTGTCAATAGATTAATGCTAGTAGGGAAAACTATCTTAATATAATAATGTTCCATGGTAGGGAATATTCTGCTAACAAACAAATGGTGCTTAAGAATATTTATGTCAACAGAGGTAGAGAAATTTCTGTTAACAGAATAATGCTTCGTAGGGATATTTCCGTCAACAGCGTAATGCTGGTAAGAAAATTTCTATGTAGAATAATGGTTAAGGCAGTGATATTTGGGTCCACAGAATGATGCCGGGTAGTAAAATTTCTATCAACAGTATAACACTCCGAGGTAGGGAAATTTCTATCCGTGCATCTTTGCTGAAAGTTCAATGCCTTGAAAGTTACCAAAAGCAATAAAATTCACAAAATCGTCATTTTACTTTTTTTTTCAGTTCCATTTAACGCAGAACAAAATCCCCGAATCAAATCAGGAAATTTCCAACAACTGTATGCGTCATGGAAACCGCAATACTGACACTAAGCCTTACTATTGTTTTGCAACCGCGTACTTTACTCCGTAAAGACATGCCCAAATTATGCAAATCATTATTCAACTGAGATATACATTTTCAAATCTCCGAATAATAAACCCAACACCTGGAGCGTATAAACCACATATTATCGGTATAACTATCGACGCTGTTCTTACTCGGTGCCCACCAAACCGTGGTAACATTTTAACACTTTCTTCATTGCGTTGCTTGGCCATTCACAGTTGAGTTGCTCGTTTGATGATGGTGCTGTTGCAGCAGAACGTGTGAGGTCCTTTAAATGGACAATGACCCCTCAAAATAAATACAAACTTACAAGGCATTAACGGAATTAAAAAATTGTTTTATTTATGCCCATTGTTTCCATGCTAACTCTACTTCACGCAGAGCTAACATGACAGGTATGGGGAAGAGACTGTGACCATCCTCTGAGCAATATTGTCCGTGTCTTATATGATTAGTAATTATTACTTTCCTTATATACATAATGTATAAGGAAAGTATTGTGACGGGGTCGAAAATTCGAATTCGAGTTTTCGACGGGAGAGCACGTTTCAAGCATCCCTGATCACGAATCAAACATTTTTGAAGTGATGTCTGTGTGTGTGTATGTGTGTGTGTGTGTGTGTGTGTGTGTGTGAGAAAGTATGTGTGTGTGTGTGTGTGTGTGTGTCAGTGAGTCTGTGGAGACGATAACTGACGAACGAATGGACCGATTCGAACCAAATTTGGTACAAAAATCACAATCCGTAAACACTGGAAGCCTATTGCTTTTATATGCAATCGAATGTTAAGAACCCCCCTAAATTTTCGAATGAAATTTTGAAAAAATCGTCAAAAAATCAAAACCACTAATAAAGTTACGCAAATAGACATTTCTTATGTAATTTTTCATTAGAAAACGATTGACATAAATTTTAGAACGCTAACATGAACCGTTCTCGAGATATTGTTCATTTTTTTAAAAAAATTATTAAAAACTTATATAAAAAAAATTCCTATTGAGAAACATGTTCACTTTTCATATGTAATACCATGCGATAAATTGGGTGACATCATTCTCGTGGAACTAGCTCATTCCATTCATGAAAAAATATACTTTTAGTAATACTTTTGTGTTTGAACGCCAATAGTCATTTATCTGCTGTAAGAATAACTTATTTCTTAGTGCATAACGCTTGGCGAGATTTTGGCGACGAATTTGGCGGAATGTCGCCAACTTGGCGACTTTTTGAAATGTTGCCAAATTAACGAAAATCTCGCCAAATGGATAAAAATGACGACTAATTGTCGAAAATTTAATATCTTGGAAAGAATATTAGTATCTACTATAAGAAAAACCTACTTTTTTTACTGTAAAAGTAGTAAATTAATTACATTATATAAGGAAAGTCATGTGTTGCCCACATCAGATTTTTAAAACATATGATGTAGTCACGCTCGACTTTCACTACATAATGCAATAACTTTACTTCTTTCAGAGTGAAATTATAATGAATGAATCAGTAAGTAAAATACACTTTGTGTGAAGAATAAGGACAGCTTGAACAACGTATATAAGCACACCATAGATCCCCTTCGTCAGTGCAAGACAGCCAACAAACTCGAAGTCAAGCGAGGAAGGAATCACTCCATTTTGTAATTGCAGCAATTCACAAATCACTTTTTCCATCTATTTCGCTTTGTGGATAAATTTATCAACCGAAGCTTTTAAATTCTCCGCTAGGAACGCTGCAGTCACTTTATTCGATCGAGCGTATTCCCTTTACTAGAAATATATTTAACATGTACACTCGTGGACCTTACAAAATTTTTGAGTTCTTGAGAAATTTCTTAGAAACCCAGTATTATTTTCAAGGAAAAATAATTTTTATACCTTCCCCACAATACGTGGTAATGTGCAGGGAAATATATTGGAACATCGTCGGAATATATTGAAATCGTATCGAAAATCGCAAGTCGAGTTTTTGATGGCTATACACGTTTCAAGGACTCTAGAACAAAAAAAACTATTTTTAGCGTGACGCCTGTGTGTGTATGTGTGTCTGTCTGGTGCAATGTATATATCCACTCTATCTGGAAAACTAATGGATCAAATTTCACAAAATTTGGTAAGTCTCTTGCTAGTTACCCTAGCTCGATTAAGTTCGTTGGTTACCCTTTGTTACGATTCGATAAAATAGAACCTGTCGTTTTGGGGGGAAATGGCCCTCAAACATTGCTAAAATCTGAAATAAGAGGCGATATATCCTCAAGTATACCAATAAAATGCATGTTTATACGTAATTTTTGACTACGAAAAGAATAATACCAACTTCATTACCCTAGGACTAACCGTTCCCGAGACATTCAAATTTTTTAGCATTTTTGCAATGCCTCCAATCACTGAAATCACACCCAGTTGCCAAATAAAAACTAAAATTTAAGTAAAACCGCAAATTCACTGTAATTTGAAATAGTTACCCGTGTCTTATTTTCTTCAATTAAATTGAATTTAATGAATTATAAAAGGAAAAAATCTGATGTGGGCAGCACATGACTTTCCCTGCAGACTTAAATTCGTATTTTCTTTATTTCTTTAATAATTCATTAGATTGAGTTTCATTGCACCAAATAACACTAAATTTGCATTTTTAATTCAATTTTTGTTTTTATTTGGTAATTGAACATTTTCCCGATAGCGCGGTAACAAAAATGCAAGAAATCTCAAATATCTTGAGAATGGTTAATCCTAAAGTATAATGGAGTATGTTATATTCTTTTCCTCGTCAAAAATTGCGTATAAAACAAGAATTTAATTGATACATTTAGCATACGTAGTCTTTTTTTTTTTTAGATTTTGGCGATTTTTGAGGACCATTTCGTAAAAAAAGACAGGTTGTTATTTTCCGAAATACCAAAATCGAATCAGCACCAGAGTGTCCCACAAGTAACTTATCTACCAAATATTGTGAAATTTAGTCATTTAGTATTTTAGCTAAGGTGTATACATGAAATTTTTTAGGGTCATTTCAGAAAAAAAGGCGGGTTCTTCTTTCCCGAATCGTACCAAATTCTAATCAGCACCAGAATATCCAACAAGTAACTTATCTACCAAATTTTGTGAAATTTGATGAATTAGTATTTTAGCTAGAGCGGATAAATGAAATGTTTACGGGCCATTTCGTAAAAAAAGGCGGGTACTGTGTCTACGAATCGTGCCAAAAGCTAATCAGCACCAGGATCACATCCAAGTGACTTACCTACCAAATTTTATGAAATTCGGTCTATTAGTTTTTGAGTTAGAGTGGATAGATACATTGCACAGACACACAGACAGACAGACAGACACACAGACAGACAGTCACACACACACACACACAGACATAGTACACACAGACATACACACACATAGTACACACACAAAAATAGTTTTTCGTGTTCTAGCGGTTTCGAAACGTGTAGATCCGTCGAAAACTCGAGTTGCAATTTTCGGCATGATTCCAATATTTTCCCTATACATTACCATGCATTGCAGGAAAAGTAAAAAGAGAAAACGAATTACAGCTTGTAGGGAAAATCATGTGCTGCCCACATCAGATTTTTTTTTTTATTACTTGATCATCCAGGATAAGAAGCCAATTTCTTAGGAAACTCTGGATCTTTGAAGAAGTGTGAAGATTGCTCAAAAGCATATTGGCATAGCACGACCAGTGTTAACTTGTTCTTGGCCAAACACCATAAATGGCTAAAATAAACGAGTCGGAATGTTTGGTTTGCCGATTTCATCATCGTATCTTCCTCGAAGATGAGTTGAAAGAATGTTGGATTTAAGTTACTTGGAAAACAATAAGCCTGTTTGCAACACCTACACAGATTACCAAAAGAGACCATTGAACCCTTGCAACCAATTTCCTTCATTTTATGGATGCCGTTTTAATATCAATACGCAGAACACACTTTGTGCGAAAGATAAGAAAGACTTGAACAACGTATAGAAGCACAAATAACGCAATAATGCAGCATACAGTTGTTTCGGGGTTATGCTGGGTCCCCTCCTTCAGTGCAAGAGAAACAAAAAACCCAAAGTCCAAAAAAGGAATAGGCTAAAACCATCCATTCCTCTTTTGGACTTTGGCGAACTTGACAACTATTATAGTGAAACATCGCCAACTTGGCGATATTGCTCTACAGATTGACGAAAATATCGTCAAAATTGCAGAAGCGACGCCGGGTTAACGGAAGTCATGCTAAATTAATGAATTAATTATAAAAACCTGAAGTCCAAAAGAGGAATAGACTAAAATCCCCATTCCTCTTTCGGACTTTGGCGAATTTGGCACTTATTTTAGTGAAATATCGCCAACTTGGCGATATTGCGCCACAGATTGACGAAAATATCGAAATTGTATAAACGACGCCAGGTTAATGAAAATCATGCTAAATTGATGAATTAATTATAAAATATATATTAATATCTGGACTATATTGCTTAATACGGTTACTGTCTATATTGATAATTGTCAATTTAGAATTGTACGAAATATAGGTTAATTGGTTACTTCGGAATAATTTCACATGTTGTCATGCGGAAAAAAGCGCCAAATGTACAATTCAATGTTAGAAACACAGTACCGTGAATCTTATCATTTTTCCCTGTGAAAGAAGTAAATTCATTGCATTATATAAGGAAAGTCATTTGCTGCACATATCATATATTTTAATTTGTTTGCTCTTATTCAGGTATCACAATGAATAACAATTTCAAAATTGCTATTTATTTTTGTATAGATAAAAGAAAAACTTAGGCGTTATGCAAAATTTTCTAATCAATTTTATAATTTTCAAATTCAATAAGACTACAGTAGAATTGTTATTATACCACCTAAGTAAATATGCTGGCTCTGAAAATGTGAAGATTTTCCATATGCGTTGTTTTCAGTTTAGACAAGATTTTCTTTAAATAAGCTAGAGATTTTCTTCTTATTTAACAGTTAATAAATTAGTTGTCGTTCTATAAAAGTCCACTCCTACACTTTATAAAAAAAATCTGATGTAGGCAACACATGACTTTCCTTATATAATGTAATAAATTTACTACTTTTAAAGTAAAAAAATAGGTTTTTCTTATAGTAGATACTTATATTCTTTCCAAGATATTGAATTTTCGACAATTAGTGGTCATTTTCATTGATTTAGCGTCATTTTTATCCATTTGGCGAGATTTCCGTTAATTTGGCAACATTTCAAAATGTCGTCAAGTTGGCGACAATCCGCCAAATTCGTCGCCAAAATCTCGCCAAGCGTTATGGACGAAAAAATAAGTTATTCCTACAGCAGATAAATGACTATTGGCGTTCAAATACAAAAGTATTACTTAAAGTATCTTTTTTCATGAATGGAACGAGCTAGATCCACGAGAATGATGTCACCCAATGTATCGCATGGTATTACATATGAAAAGTGAACATGTTTCTCAAAATGATTTTTTATTTTTTTTATTTTATATGACTTTTTGATAATTTTTGGGAAAAATATGCAATATCTCGAGAACGGTTCATGTTAGCGTTCTAAACTTTATGTCAATCGTTTTCTAAAGAAAAATTACATAAGAAATGTCTATTTGTGTAACTTTATTAGCGGTTTTGATTTTTTGACGATTTTTTCAAAATTTCACGCGAAAATTTAGGGGGATTCTGAATATTCGATTGCGTATAAAAACAATAGGCTTCCAGTGTTTACGGATTGTGATTTTTGTACCAAATTTCGTTTGAATCGGTCCATTCGTTCGTCAGTTATCGTCTCCACAGACTCACTGACACACACACACACACACATACTTTCACACACACACACACACACACACACACAGACATCACTTCAAAAATGTTTGATTCGTGATCAGGGATGCTTGAAACGTGCTCTCCCGTCGAAAACTCGAATTCGAATTTTCGACCCCGTCACAATACTTTCCTTATACATTATGTATATAAGGAAAGTAATATTCTGAAAGAAATGGTTTCTACTTAATAAAATTTGATGTGAGCAGCACATGACTTTGCTTATATAATACAATGGATTTACTACTTTTACAGCAAAAAAAAAAAATAGGTTATTCTTATAGTAGATAATTATATTCTTTCCAAAATATTGAATTTCCTTCAACGAATCGTCATTTTCATTGATTGAGAGTCATTTGTATCTATTTGGCGAGATTTTCGTTAATTTGGCAACATTTAAAAAAGCCGCCAAGTTTGCGACATTCCACCAAATTCGTCGCCAAAATATAGCTAACCGTTTTGGACGGAGAAATAAGTTATTCTTATAGCAGATAAATGACTATTGGCGTTCAAATACAAAAGTATTAAAGTATCTTTTCTCATAAACGGAACAAGCTAGATCCTCGGGAATGATGTCACCCAATTTATTGCATGATATTACATATGAAAATTGAACATGTTTCTCAACAGTTAATATATTTTTTTTTAATTTATGGGATTGTTTACAAATTTACTTGAAAAATGTGCAATATCTCGAGAGCTGTTCAAGCAAGCGTTCTAAAGTTTATGTCAATCGTTTCCTTAGGAAGAATTACATCATAAATGTCTATTTGCGAAACTTTATTCAAGGTTTTGATTTTTTGATGATTTTTTCAAAATATCACTCGAAAATTTAGGGGTTCTGAATATTCGATTGCGTTTAATAACAATAGGCTTCCAGTATTCACGGATTGTGATTTTTGCATCAAATTTTATTCGAATCGCTCCATTCGTTCGTAAGACATCGTCTCCACAAACTCACTGACACATACACACATACTTTCACACACACACACAGACATCCCCTCAAAAATGTTTGATTCGTGATCAGGGATGCTTGAAACGTGCTTTCCCGTCGAAAAATCGAATTCGAATTTTCGACCCCGTCACAATACTTTCCTTATACATTATGTATATAAGAAAAGTAATAATAATAATTTCCAGGACCCCTCCCCTTAAATGCGTCCATGAACATAAACGGTTACAGAGACGATAAAGAATGAGGTCAAAGATAAAGGAATAACTATTGTACTGCATCATTTGTCGGCCATTTTTATCCAACATTTAATTTTTACTGCCAAAAAGATATCTCTAAATAAATTAAAACTAACACTTTTAGTACTTTCTTAAAAAAAATCAGACATATGCAAATTGTGTGGCAATTGTTTAGAGGACGTTTTGATTCCCCGTTATTAGGTCAAAATAGTATTTTTACTTAACAAACGCCAAGCAAGAACTGGCATTTGCAACTGGCTATATGTAAATAGATTTGTTGCATAATACTGCATATGAAAATAAATATATTGGATAATACTTATTACTTTTATGACGTACAATTTCTCGGGACCAGTTCATGCTTGCGCTCTAAAGTTTACGCCCTTCGCTTTGCAATGAAAAATTACGCGTGAAATGATTATTCATTCAACATTATTGGAGGTCATGATTTTATAATGATTTTGTCCAAAAATTGTTCAAAAATTGGGGGAGGGGAAAATTACGAACATTAGATTGCGTCTAAAACTAATAGGGTTCCATTATCCAGTGATTGTAATTATCTTGCCAAACTATTTTCAAAACTCCTCATTCACTCGTGGGATATCGCTTTTGCCAACTCTCGGCTACACACACAGTGACATACATACACGCACACATATACACTACTATACATACAAACACACATGCACACACACTAACACACATGCAAGCACATATACACACAGATACCCCCCCCCCCCCAAAAAAAAAAATCTGATGTGGGCAACACATGACTTTCCTTATATAATGTAATGAATTTACTACTTTTACAGTAAAAAATTAAGTTTTTCTTATAGTAGATACTAATATTCTTTCCAAGATATTGAATTTTCGACAATTAGTCGTCATTTTCATTGATTTAGCATCATTTTTATCCATTTGGCGAGATTTTCATTAATTTGGCAACATTTAAAAAAAGTCGCCAAGTTGGCGACATTGCGCCAAATTTGTCGCCAAAATCTCGCCAAGCGTTATGCACTAAGAAAAAAGTTATTCTTCCAGCTGATAAATGACTATTGGCGTTCAAATACAAAAGTATTATTCAAAGTATATTTTTTCATGAATGGAACGAGCTAGATCCACGAGAATGATGTCACTCAATTTATCGCATGGTATTACATATGAAAAGTGAACATGTTTCTCAATAGGAATTTTTTTTTTATGTGACTTTTTCATAATTTTTTTGAAAAATGCACAATATCTCGAGAACGGTTCATGTTAGCGTTCTAAAATTTATGCCAATCGTTTTCTAATGACAAATTACATAAGAGATGTCTATTTGAGTAACTTTATTAGCGGTTTTGATTTTTTGACGATTTTTTCAAAATTTCATTCGAAAATTTAGGGGGGTTCTGAACATTCGATTACGTATAAAAACAATAGGCTTCCAGTGTTTACGGATTGTGATTTTTGTACCAAATTTAGTTCGAATCGGTCCATTCGTTCGTCAGTTATCGTCTCCACAGGCTCACTGACACACACACATACACACACACATAATTTCACACACACACACACACACACACAGACATCACTTCAAAAATGTTTGATTCGTGATCAGGGATGCTTGAAACGTGCTCTCCCGTCGAAAACTCGAATTCGAATTTTCGACCCCGTCACAATACTTTCCTTATACATTATGTATATAAGGAAAGTAATAGATAAAAACTTTAATTCCAGTAAAGGAATGATTGAAATATGCTTTTCTGTCGAAAACGCGAATTCGGATTTTTGACTATTATACTTTGCAGAGGCCTATACTTGCTTCAACGGTAACAGCTTGCAATTTCATCCCAATAGCTGAACGGTAGAGCGTTGACTGGCCAGTTTGGAGATTCAGGGTTCGATTCCCAGTTGAGGCAGCAAGGATCTTTACAACGGCGCCCAAACAAACCAACCCTGTTGGTTAGTGCAAAGGTCTGAAAGTGACTAGTATGAGTAGTACGAATTCAGTGGACTCTGGAAGATTGAAGCGCCGATTTCAAATTGAGGGGATAACGACCACGCAGGATACTAGCCTGGATAAAATCAGTATAGTAGCAGGAGGCTAACCTGAAGTAAAGAAATCTGATGTGGGCAACACATAACTTTCCTTATATAATGCAATGAATTTACTACTTTTACATTAAAATAAGTAGGTTTTTCTTATACTAGATGCTTATATTCTTTCCAAGATATAGAATTTTCGACAGTTTAGTCGTCATTTTCATTGATTTAGCAACAATTTTATCTATTTGGCGAGATTTTCGTTAATTTGGCAACATTTAAAAAAGTCACCAAGTTGCGCGACATTCCACCAAATTCGTCGGCAAAATCTCGCCAAGCGTTATGGACGGAGAAATAATTCTTATAGCAGATAAATGACTATTGGCGTTCAAATACAAAAGTATTACTCAAAGTATCTATTCTCATGAATGGAACGAGCTAGATCCACGAGAATGATGTCACCCAATTTATCGCATGGTATTACATATGAAAAGTGAACATGTTTCTCAACAGTTAATATTTTTCTTTAATTTATGGGATTTTTTGATAAATTTATTTGAAAAATGGGCAATATCTCGAAAACGGTTCATGTTAGCGTTCTAAAGTTTATGTCAATCGTTAAAGGAAAAATTACATAAGAAATGTCTATTTGCGTAACTTTATTAAAGGTTTTGATTTTTTAATGATTTTTTTCAAAATTTCACTCGAAAATTGAAGGGGTTCTAAACATTTGATTACGTTTAAAAACAATAGGCTTCCAGTATTTATGGATTGTGATTTTTGTACCAAATTTCATTGGAATCGCTACATTCGTTCGTAAAATATCGTTTCCACAGACTCACTGACACACACACACGCATACTTTCACACACACACACACATACACATACTTTCACACGCCCACACACAGAGACATCACCTCAAAAATGTTTGATTCGTGATCAGGGATGCTTGAAACGTGCTCTCCCGTCGAAAACTCCAATTCGAATTTTCGACCCCGTCACAATACTTTCCTTATACATTATGTATATAAGGAGAGTAAATAGCAGGTGATCAGCCAGATTGTCAGTTGTCCGCCAATCTGACATTAGAGGGTGGAGAATGCAGAGTCCACTTCGGCGATATGAATTCGTCCCAATAGCTCAACGGTAGAACGTCTGCTGGCCAGTTCGGAGATCCAGTGTTCGATTTGATTCCCAGTTGGAGCAGCAAGATACTTTACAACTTTCCCTATGCATACTATACATTCTCTATGCATTACAATATCTATGAAGGGAAGGACAAAATTGAGGACACCAGAATATTACTCTCATGAGGACTACAAAATTATTTAACCTGCACTGGTTGTAAGTTTCAGTAACAAAACAACTAACACATGATTTCAGATTTTTACAGACGCAAAATATGTTAGCTTTAGAAAGTTTTCAGGAAACAACAGCACTTATTTTTAGCTTTTTTTTTAGGCGCTGGAACCGCAGACGTATCTTGAGGGGGTTTCATTTCATTTTCCGTCAAACTTTCCTCACATCTGGACATTGCTCAAAACCTAACAGGTTATACCTTATCATGTCGTACAGACTTTCGCAAATTTTAATCTCTTTTTCTTCCTCCTTAAAAGTAGGACATTCGTACGTGATGCGAATGAGCGCCTGAATCTAAAAAAAATTGATGAAAAAATAATTAGTAATTTTGAGGTGTAGTTGAAGTTTTTGGTTGCAACACTTTCATTTTTATCCAATCCAGCCATTTGTTTGATGACTTTCAATTCCTTTTGGGCCATTTAGATGTTTCTAGCTGATGATCGCAAATGGGCGGATCTGTTTTTCAACAATACATCATTTTTAAAGATAATTTGTTTTGTGTCCTTTTTTAAACTTTTTTGGTTTTTTTGTTGTTCTAATATGAGAGAATGATTAGTTAATAATAGGTTTTTTGATAGGGTGTAATAAAGTTTTATGACTTCGATTCCAGAGTATAATAAATGAATTATTATTTTTTTTTGTCTAATGAAAGCAGTGCATTTTATGTTTCCTACATTCACATTGGTTTTTATTTTCCTACAAAACATGGTAATGTACAGAGAAGTATTGGGATCCTGTCGAAAATCGCAACTCGGGTTTTCGACGAATTCACACTTTTGAGACTTCTAGAACACGAAAAAACTAATTGACCGTATTTCATAAAATTTGGTAGGTAAGTCACTTGTTGCCGAATCTGGTGCTAATTAGTTTTGGGTACGATTTGGGATAAAAGAACCCGCCTTTTTTTGCGAAATCACCCGCAAAAATCTCATGCATCCACTCTACCTGAAAAACTAAATGACAAAATTTCACAACATTTGATAGATAAATCAATTGTAGAATACACTGGTGCTGATTAGATTTCAGTACGATTCGGAAGAAAAGTTTTTTTTTTTTTTTTTTTTTTTTTTTTTTTTTTTTTTTTTTTTCAAAACGGTCCTCAAAAATCGCCGAAATCTAAGGTGAATAACTACGTATGCTCAAATGTATCAATTAAATGCATGTTTTAATAAGAGTAAGAGTAATAAGTAAATAATAAGACCAACCTCATTACTGTGGGACTAATCTTTCTCGAGATATTTTAGTTCTTTTGCAATTTTGTCCTTGAAAAATTGTCCACTTACCAAATAAAAACAAAAATTGAATTAAAAGTGCAAATTGAGTGTTATGTTGTGCAATTAAACTCAATTTAATGAATTGTTACAAAAATAAAGAGAAAATAAATTTGAATCTGCAGAAAAGTCATGTGCTGCGGACATCAGATTTCTTTATAGTTAAAATATTCCCTTCAAGACTTATGTCTATGTATAGAGTACTACTATTATATTATTTGAGATAGGGACATATGAGTATAACAAACAGTTTATACAAAACTATTCCCAGGTTTTATGTTATTGTTCTATTTAGGAAAGTTAAATCATTTTTTTACATTTTTGGATATTTGGTTTCCCTGATAGGGAACCTTTTAACTTTCCCTGCAATACATGGTAATGTTTAAGGAAAGTATTGGAATCATGCCGAAAATCGCAACTCGAGTTTTCGACGGATTTACACGTTTTGGGATCTCTAGAATACGAAAAAACTATTTTTAGCGTGACGTCTGTGTGTGTGTCTATCTGTGTGTCTGTTTGTGAAATCGATGTATCCACTCTAACTCTCAAAACCTAATGGACCAAATTTCATAAAATTTGGTAAGAAAGTCACTTGTAGGTGACCCTGGTGCTGATTAGTTTTGGGTACGATTTGGGATAAAAGAACCAGCCTTTTTTGTGAAATGGCCCACAAAAATTGCCAGCATCTACTCTATCTGAAATACTAATAGATAATTTTAAAAAATTTGGTAGGAGCACCCCACTTATGGATTACCCTGGTGCTGATTAGATTTTTGTACAATTCCGAAAAAATAACTAGCCTTTCTTGCGAAATGGCCCTCAAAAATCGTCAAATTCTGAAATAACCTACGTATGCTCAAATATAAAAATTAAATGTTTGTTTTATATATACGTAGTTTTTAACGATGAAAAGAAAAATAATCATTACTATAGATCTAGCCGTTCTCGAGATATTTTAGTTTTTTCATATTTTCTCTACGCCACCTTTGAAAATAAATCCACTTACCAAATGAGAATGAAAATTTAATTAAAAGTGAATTGAATTTATATAAAATAAAGAGAACGTTAATATAAGTCTACAGAGAAAGCCTTGTGCTGCCCATATCAGATTTTTACTTTCCCTGCAATACCTGGTAATGGTAATATATAAGGAAAGTATTTAAATCATGTCGAAAATCACAACTCGATTTTTCGATGGACACGACACGATTTGACACATCTAGTATACGCAAAATCTGTTTTTAGAGTAACGTCAGTGTGTATGTCTCTGTGCGTGTCTGTCTGTCTGTCTGTCTGTCTGTTCATGTGTCTGTCTGTCTAATGGACCCAATTTCACAAAATTTGGTATGTAAATCACTTGTGGGTGACCCTGGTGCTCATTAGTTTTGGGTACGTTTCGGTATAAATTAACGCGCCTTTTTTTTTTCGCGATATAGCCTGCAAAAATAGTCAAAATCTAAAATAAAAAATTACGAATGCTGAAATATATCAATTAAATGCCTGTGTCATACGTAATGTTTAACGCCGCTGAAGAGAATAAGATCAACCCCATTACACTAGGACTAGCCATTCTCGAGATATTTTAATTTTTTTCTTATTTTCTCTAAGCAACTTTTGAAAATAAGTCCATTTACCAAATGAGAACGAAAATTTAATTAAAAATGCAATTTCAGTGTAATTTTAAATAATTATGGGTGTCATTTTATACAAATAAACTCTATAATGAATCATTGAAGAAATAAAGTGAACGTGAATATGAGTCTGCAGGGAAAGTCATGTGTTGTCCACATCAGATTTTTTTTAATGTCGTATCTCAAAAATAGCTTTCGTTTTACAAAGTTACTTAATTACTTATAGTATGCGTCTTTTTAAATTGCATGATGTCAAAGAGAAAATGAGGCTAGCTACATGGTTGATAACTAAGTTTGTTATGAAATTTCTTTTTTAGCACTTTCCACCGTAGTTGATAAGTGTAAATGACTTTGGTCATTTTGTCTGTCTGTCTGTTTGTAAGATCGAACGATGACTGCTGTAAAAATGTCTCTATCAAAATGAAATATTAGTATGTTGTTCAGACGGTCTGTGGGACATGTAAATGAATAATATCACCCAATTAGTTTTGGATTGAACCCAGGTTGAAAAATTAAATACATTGAACCCTATGGGACCTAATTCTTCAAACATTTTTTAAGCGAAATTAAAATTCGCAAATTGCTTTGAAAATTTTAGATGCAAATTATCCCATAAAATATATAAAAAAATTTTGAGCAAAATATATTCGGTAGTTATTTAAATAAAAATTAAAATAATAATTACATCCATATTATATAAAGAGATCACGTGAGCCACTTAAAAATAAAATATGGCATCGATATTTTTTCCCAGTGTCAAAATCGTGATTATTAAAGTTCTTTTAAATTTATATTTAGTGTTACATCCATCCTGAAACCGCTTTATTTTTGCGTATTTTCTGTTCGTCTATATTCTGCGCCAACGCAATTACAATATTTTTTAGTTAAAATGTTCATCAAACTTTGATTAATTCTACAACGAAGCTTAATTTTAACGTATGCAGAATGTAAACAAATCAAGCTGTAAGTTGAGTTGTATAAGAATTACTGACTTTTATTTTAATGCAAAATTATTTAGCTCTGGAGTCTGGAATCTAGGTGATATGAATGAAATATTCGTTGATTTTACATAGAGACGCAGACGACTTTATAGCATTGCTTTTTCTATAAAATTTTATGTATGGAGTTAGAAAGTGCTTTTACCGTCATGGTTTTAAGATTTTAAGTAAAATAAATTATTGTAGTACTGTGAAAATTAAAAAAATATCACCGCTGAATGTATCGTATTTTAGAGATGTTTAAATAAAATCGCATTGTAGTTGGATAGTGTTTCATAATCAATGCATGATTGATTGTGCATGATTTATTAGTTCATATGCATGATTGATCTTTCTTGTTATTATTTTTATTCTCTGCTTATTATTTATTTCTTCCAATCCATGTAAGCATTCCTGTAAAGATTCCATTTTTAAAAATCTGATGTGGGCAGCACATGACTTTCCCTGCAGACATATATCCACGTTCTCTTTATTTTAATTAAATTTAATTCCCTTTTAATTCAATTTTCGTTCTCATTTGGTAACTGGACTTATTTCAAAGGTGGCGTAGAGAAAATACGAAACAACTAAAATATCTCGAGAACGGCTAGTCCTAGTGTAATGGGGTTTGTCTTATACTTTTCTTCGTTAAAAATTACGTACTAAACAAGCATTTAATGAATATATTTGAGCATACGTAGTTTTTTATTTTAGATTTTGGCGATTTTTGCGGAGCATTTTGCAAAAACGGCAGGTTATTTTTTTCCGAATCATACTAAAATCTAATCAGCACCAGGGTGTCCCACAAATGACTCATCTACCGAATTTTGAAAAATTCGGTCCATTAGTTTTTCAGCTAGATTGGATAAAAGCTTTTTCGGGCCGTTTCGAAAAAAAAAGGCGGGTTCTTTTATCCCGAATCATACCCAAAACTAATCAGCACCAGATTCGCTCGCAAGAGACATACCTACCAAATTTTATGAAATTCGGTCCATTAGTTTTTTAGTTAGAGTGGATACAAAATCTGCACAGACAGACACACAGGCAGACAGACACACAGACACACGCACAGACGTCACGCCAAAAATATTTTTTTCGTATTCTAGAGGTTTCGAAACGTGTAGATCCGTCAAAAACTCGAGTTGCGATTTTCGACCTGATTCCAATACTTTCCCTATAGCTTACCATGTATTGTAGGGAAAGTAAAAATGTACTTTTTACTTTCTCATACTATGTAATAAAGGTATAGAGAAAGTATTGTGTTTTCACGAAATTTTATATCCGGCTTTTTTATCGAAAAATCTAGAATTAGACAGAATTTTTTTAAATTCATGCATGAAACGTGTTATTCATGACTCAATAATCAAGAGGTTTTATAGTTTCAACCATTGTGGTGAAAAATAGCCGCGATGCAATTTTTTGTTCGTGATGTCATTATCCCCGGGGGGGTAAGGTACTTCTCCTCCCAAGGGATACATTGCCAGGTATGGAATCAACCGAATGCCCTTTTACCTTTAAGTCATTTGAGATTGGCGCTGTCCCACACTTAAGCAAAAGGTTACAGTGAAGGATAATACCCTATAATTGTAGCCAACGGCCCTATCGTGCTGAAAACACCGGTTCTCGTTAGATCACCGAAGTCAAGCAGCATCGGGCGCGGTAAATACTTGGGTGGGTGACCACCTAAGAACACCGCGTGCTGTTGGCACATTTCGGGCGCGGTAGCCCGATGGTTTGCGCGATAGATTTGCATGCTGCCACAACTACTGCCGTGTTCATGCGGAGTACGATCAAGTTAAACATGTGGGTTCGTAAGTCCTTCCGAGAGGTTGGTGATAGGGGAAGGAGGGTACGGTCCCTGTGGATGCCTCCCCCACTGGGTCCCGGTCCAAATTGGGTGGCACTTCCCATCCTTCCAAACAGTTACCTTACACCTTTGTGGTAGATCGGACGGTCTGGATCTCAACAACAACAACAATATAATTGTAATCATTTGAATCCATACCGATTTAAAAAACATTCTTGTAAAATTTGAAAAAAGGAAAAATCTGATGTGGGCAGCACATGACTTTCCTTATATAATGCAATGACTGTACTACTTTTACAATACAAAAAATCGGTTATTCTTATAGTAGATACTTATATTCTTTCCAAGACACTGAATTTTCGTCAATGAGTCGTCACTTTCATTGATTTAGCGTCATTTTTATCCATTTGACGAGGTTTTTGTTAATTGGGTAACATTTTAAAAAGTCGCCATGTTGGCGACATTCCGCCAAATTCGTCGCCAAAATCTAGCCAAGCGTTATGGACGGACAAATAAGTCATTCTTATAACAGATAAATGACTATTGGCGCTCAAATACAAAAGTATTACTCAAAGTATCTTTTCTCATGAATGGAATAAGCTAAATCCATGAGAATGATGTCACCCAATTTATCGCATGATATTACATATGAAAAGTGAACATGTTTCGCAACAATTAACATATTTTTTTCTCTTTATGGGATTTTTTGATACATTTATTTGAAAAATATGAAATATCTCGAGAACGGTTCATGCTAGCATGCTAAAGTTTATGTCAATTATTTCAGGAAAAATTACATAAGAAATGTCTATTTGTGTAACTTTATTAAATGTTTTGATTTTTTGATGATTTTTTCAAAATTTCACTGGAAATTTTGGGTTTGTTCTGAACATTCGATTGCGTTTAAAAACAATAGACTTCCAGTATTCATGGATTGTGATTTTTGTTCCAAATTTCATTCGAATCGCTACATTCATTCGTGAGATATCGTCTCCATAGACTCACTGACACGCACACACGCACACATACTTTCACACGCACACACATACTTTCACACACACACACACACACAGACAGACATCACCTCAAAAAGTTTGATTCGTGATCAGAGATGCTTGAAACGTGCTCTCCCGTCGAAAACTAGAATTCGAATTTTCGACCCCGTCACAATACTTTCCTTATACATTATGTATATAGGGAAAGTAAAAAAATCTACTAAAAATGGATTTTGGTAGGAGAAAGTCGACTTGGTCACACTTCAGCTAATTTGTGTTAAATTTTGAATAAATTCCTGTCCTGTGTGTGTAACTTTTACTTGTGGTAAATAGAAGGTGTTCTAATTTTAATGGGAACTCCGGAATGGGGTGCTCCGATTTTAATGGGAACAATAATACAGACTTTGTGGTACATGGGCGTATTCAGGGTTTTTCCATGGAATGCCAATGTCTGTTGCTTTCTGGATCTAGAGATTGATTGCTACGTTTGATGTGAATAGCATTTATGCTTGGGCTAAAATCGGAAGTTGAAATCGGAGCTTTACGAAAAATGTAAACACTTTGGATGCTTATATCTCCGAACCTGATAGATAAAAATGTAAACAACTTGTAATTTTTTTGCCGAAAATAGCTTACCATTTATGAATATATAAAAATAGTTTCAATATTTTAATATTTTGAAACCTGTTTTCAAAATTTTTTCAATATTTTGTTCTTTCTAAAAAAACTACAAAGTTTTTGCGAAATTTTTTCAATATGTTGTTCTTTCGAAAAAACTACAAAGTTTTTGTGAAATTTTTGCTCTCAGCGAATTTTTGCTACACTTTACTTACTTACACTCGAAATATCGAAACTCTAAAATATAGATATAAACAGGAAAGAATAAAATTTCCCAGTAGGAAATGCATTCTCTATAGATCTATAATTTGCTCTCAGAGTTTTTAAGTTATCGTCTTGTGAATTTGAAGAAGATTGAAAATTTTCTGTTTTTCAAGTTTGTAATGCTTATATCTCAAAGAAACTGAAAATGCTAACTATGAACTGTAAGAAGTAATTACAGCTCCTTGAAATCCCTACAAGGATATATAATTTGATTTTGAATTGAGTTCTGTTTTTGTATAACAACAGTGGTTATAATTTCGATATTTTGATATTTTGACCTGGATTTTCCAATGGGTGGAAAAATAGTAATATTTAAAATGTCATGATTATTGCAACTCAATATGTTTACTTACTCCTGGGTGAAATATGGGTGCACAAGCGCGATATATTTTGTTTTGTTTGAAAAAATAAAAATCTGATCTGGGCAGCACATGACTTTCCCTACAGACATAAATTCATATTTTCTTTATTTCTTTAATAATTCATTAGATCGAGTTTAATTGCACCAAATAACACTAAATTTGCACTTTTAATTCAATTTTTGTTTTTATTTGGTAATTGGACATTTTCCCGATAGTAGCGTAATAAAAATACAAGAAATCTCAAATATCTTGAGAACGATTAGTCCTAAAGTATAATGAAGTGTGTTATACTTTTCCCTGGTCAAAAATTGCGTATAAAACAAGAATTTAATTGATACATTTCAGCATACGTAGTCTTTTTTTTTTATTATTTTTTTTTTTAGACATTGGCAATTTTTGCGGGCCATTTTATAAAAAAAGGCAGGTTGTTATTTTCTGAATCGTACCAAAATCGAATCAGCACCAGAGTGTCCCACAAGTAACTTATCTACTAAATATTGTGAAATTAGGTCAATTAGTATTTTAGCTAGAGTGGATACATGAAATTTTTACGGGCCATTTCGCAAAAAAAGGCGGGTTCTGTTTTTACGAATCGTAGCAAAAACTAATCAGCACCAGGGTCACATCACATCCAAGTGACTTACCCACCAAATTTTATGAAATTCGGTCCATTAGTTTTTGAGTTAGAATGGATACATACATTGCACAGACAGACAGACACACAGACGTCAAGCTAAAAATAGTATTTTCGTATTCCAGAGGTCTCGAAACGTGTAAATCCGTCGAAAACTCGAATTGCGATTTTCGACATGATTCCAATACTTTCCCTATACATTACCATGTATTGCAGGGAAAGTAAAAAGTTAAATGAACTTGGGGATTCTAATTACATTTAATCCTTTGTAGCTGTATATTGTCATAATATTGCAATGAAAATATTAGGCAATATTGGAGGTCAATATAACTCTAATATTTGCCCTATATTGGGATTCCATTGGAAATATTTCCAATATAATTCCAAGATATACAATATTAAACCAATATTAAATGCTACTAGGGATGGTTAATGAAGTTTGAAGAGAAGAATTGGTAGTATAAAATTTTAGTACGCATTTTTGTTGAACAAGGCAAGTTTATAAATTCATCTGAATCTTAAATCTCGTCAGAGATAAGTTTATATGCTGCCAAGCAAGTTAGTAAAATGATTTAATATTATGACGAAGTCTGCGGTTAGCGTATTCATCTGAAATCGGGGCTAAAACTATATGTGTTAATTATGAAACAGATTGCAATTAATTTATAGACCATTGAAAATCCTAGAAGGATATACAATTCGATTTCGGATCAGCTCTTTAGTTTTCGAAACAGAGTGTTTATAATTTCGATATTTTAATACTTTGAACTATATTTAGAAGGTGGTTCTAATTTCGATATTTTTATTGACACTTTACAACAAAGTTGAAAACTGTTTATAACTTTGTTCATTCAGTCTGTCTGTTTGTCTGTCCGTTAGCACGATAACTGCCGTAAAAATGACTTTAACAAAATGAAATTTTAGTATGTTGTTCACACGGTTTGTAAGACCTATGGGAATATAAATGGATAATATCACCCAAATAGTTTTGGATTGAACCCGGGTTAAAAAAATGAAATACATTGAACCCTATGGGACCTAATTATTCAAACATTTTTTAAGCGGATTTAAAATTCACAAATTCCTTCGAAAGTTTCAGGAAATATTCAAATTATCCCATAAAATACATAAAAAACATTTCAGTAGAATATATTCAGTAGTTTTTTAAATAAAAATTAAAATAATAATTACACCTCTTATATGAAGCTATCACGTGACCATTATATGAAAAGATCACGTGACCCACTTCAAAATAAAATATGGCATCCATCTTGTCTCAAAATCGTGAGTTTTAAAGTTCTTTTTAATTTATATTTAGTGTTGTATCCGTCCTAAAACGGCTTTATTTTTGTTTAAATGCTGTGTATCTACATACTGAAACAACGCAATTACAATATATTTGAGTTTAAATGATCATCCAACTTTGATTATTTCTACATTGAAGCTTACTTTTCACTTATGGAAAATGTAAACAGCAAAACATGTAGAATGAGTTGTATAAGAATTGCTGCATTTCTTTAACGCAAAATTATTTAGCTCATGGAGTCTGTAATATAGCTGATATAAATGAAATATCCATTGGTTTCACAGGAAGGACGATTTTTTCGATGAAGTTTTAAACATAGAGTTTAATTACTTGTACCTCCATGGACTTAAGTTTTTAAATAAAATAAATTATTATAGTATTGTGATGAATGAAATGAATGGAAAAATATTTATGAATGAAATGCTGCTTTTATTGAGATAGCCAGGTGTGTTATATTTCGATGACGTCATTTGAATAAATTTTATTTGTTTTCGATGAAGTTTTCAAATATAATAAATTATTGTAGTATTATGATAAGTTTAAAAATATTACCGAGAAATGTATCGCATTTTAGAGATGTTTAAACTAGGCAATTTATATTTCAATGCCGTCTTTTGAATTAAGTTCATATTTTTCGATTAAGTTTTAAGTTTTCAAATATAATAAATTAATGTACTAGTGTGATAAAGGCGAATGACGAAGGTTAAAGTGCCTGGCCATTTGATTAAAAAAAAAGAAAAAAAAATGTAATATTGTGATAATTTTAAAAATATTACCGAGGAATGCATCGCATTTTAAAGATGTTTAAATTAAATTGCATTGAAGTTGGAAAGTGTTTCATAATCAATTCTTTATGCATGATTGATCTTTCTTGTTTAATAATATGGGCTGTTTTGAATACGTCTAAAAAAACACAAATAAAGATGTTATTGACGCACCAGCGCTTCGGCTCCATCGGACAAGAGCCACTGCCGATTTATTTTATTTATTGTTGAAATATTCTCATTCATATATCCTTTTGTGTTTAATTATTCTCATATTATATTATTATTATAAAGATAATATTATTATAAAAAGATTAAAACATAAATTTTATAAATTTAGAACAGAAATTGTTTAGAAAGCACTTCCATTGCTGATACTAACATCTATGAACCAGTTTCGTGGTTACGATCCGCTCGTCAACATAAACAGCCAATATCTGCAATGGTAACAAGTAGCTGCTATCAACTATCTATAAGCCACAATTTTTGTGAATACAGGCAAGTTTTGTGATTAACAAATTGTTTACCTCTTTGTTATTAAAATGCAGATAGTAGTATATATTCATAGTTGACTCGTTATGAGCTCAGAATCAGTCTTGAACAATTCAAGTTTTAAATTCAAAACATCCAGCTTTCAGTGTTTCTTCATTACATAACTTTTACTCGTGGTAAATATTGGGAGTTCAATAAGATCATGCTCCAATTTCAATGGAAACAATGGTACAGAAAGTAAACCGTAATTTTCTCCGTATAATGCGCGACGGCATAATCCGCAGCTCCGTATAATCCGCAGATAAAATCGTAACGCCCGATTGTTTGTTTCCTCATATAACTGTGCAAAAGTATCTAAAATAATGGAATTGAACTGTTAAAATGGTGAAACTGAACTATGACGATATTAAATAAAATATCGGTACTATATTTTAACAAAAAATATTTTATTTTACATCTGCACAATACTTCTTATGCAAAACCATCAACTTCCAAGTTCTCTAAATCGGAATTACATTAATTTAATACATCTTCACAAAACTATGAACAGTTATCGTCTGAAAACAATTATCATCCTTTCCCTTTTTGTGAAAGAACGAATTCTTTTAGGCATCCATTTTCTCCAGCGATTTCTCCCTTTTCTATAAAAGGATCCCTAAATCCAATGGCTGCATTTTTTTTTTATCAGTTCTCTAGGTATAATTGAAAGATTAACACCGGACGTCTTGTTCGCACTTTTAACAATTTCTTCAATATACACTTTCATCGAGTTCCGAGCATGCGCTGTATGTGAAAAAACTAAATCGGAATTACATTAATTTAATACATCTTCACAAAACTATGAACAGTTATCGTCTGAAAACAATTATCATCCTTTTCCTTTTTGTGCAAGAACGAACTCTTTTAGGTATCCATTTTCCCCAGCGATTTCTCCCTTTTCTATAAAAAGATCCCTAAATCCAATGGCTGCATTTTTTTTATGAGTTCTCTGGATATAATTGAAAGTTTATCACCGGACGTCTTATTCGCACTTTTAACAATTTCTTCAATATATACCCTTTCATCGAGTCCCGAGCATGCGCTGTATGTGTAGAAAAACTATGGGAAATGATTATATTTAAGACGAAAACTAGCAAGACAGAAAAACCTTTTTTATTGGCTCTAATTTCCAGTCACTTCCGAAAACTTTTTGTCGTGGTGGTTTTCGTCTTAAATATAATCATTGCTCACAGTTTTTCTCCATATGCAGCGCATTCTATCACAACTGTAAATTAAATCTTTTCATTTCCTGATGTACATATTGGAATGCTGCTTGCTCACCTGATTATGTAGTAGAACTGTTGTCACTGTAAGAACTACAGTGGCAACATTTCGTTTAGGAGGTTAATCAAAACTATATGGAAGTTAGTTGATCCACGTTCATAAAGTCATTTTCAGTAAAATTCTTTTCACTGATTAATTTTCTAGTACACTGTAAAACATTCTGAAGCCTTTGCTCATTTTTTTCAGCTACTTTGTTGATAATTTCGGTAAACTATTAAAAAATCCGCGACGATTTTATGTTTCTATGTGTGAGAAAGTGTGATTTGGGATTTCATTAGACAAGCATGCTTCATAGTTCATGAAACGTTTATAACAGGTTCTGCTATAGAACTTCATGGCAACTTTTAAACTCATTTTAACTCTTTATATATTAGTATACATAAATCATTTTACAATCATTAAAATGCATCCGTAACCATTTTCTAATCTAAATTAATTTCTAATCTAATTAATTTCTATTTTACTTTTTGTTTCATTATCAATTTTTCATTATCAATTATTTTCTAATCTAATTAATTTCTATTTTACTTTTTGTTTCATTATCGATAAAATTGTGATTGAATAGCATTTTCACTTTCGCATACGTTGGACTGAAAAAATTATTGTTTTCACGAAAATTTTCGATTTTGAGATTTTGATGCCAATATATGTTTTAAGATCTCCTGAACACGTTTTGACTATTTTTGGAGGGATGTCTTTCTGTCTGTCTGTCTGTCTGATGTATGTGGTTGACTTGTGTACATGATAGCAGCCCCAAATATTAATGAAGTTTCAAGAAACTTTATATCCGAATTTATTATAAAAAAAATCTAGAACTGAATATAATTTTTTTTTAATTCGAGCGAAAACTGCGAAATTTTATATTTTTTAACATGGCATCATGGGACAAAATTTGACATAATCATGCACAATTTTTTTTGTTTGTGTCTCTCACCCCCCTCTCCTTGGAGGCAAATTACCCCATCGGAGGGAGGGTACATTGTCAAATAAAGATCTATTTAAATATTTTTTTCAAGCCCTTTAAAGTAAAGGGTTACACACTATAGTTGTAATAATTAGGAACAACAATACCAATTTTTCAAATTTTTTCTCTTAAAATTTGAAAAAAAATTAATTCTGGTATGAAAAATTCGAGTTCAGTCAAACTCCAGTTAATTTAAATGCGTAATTAAAGTGAATGTTTTCACATTAAAGACATGCTTAAAAAATGCATTTTTAATGACTAAAGTGACTGTTCATTATTTGAAGGACCTGCTAAATGTATAAAAATACACTGAACCGGATATACTTTTGGGGCTGAAATTTAAAAGTAATGTCCATTAAATGCACGTTCCCGCTATTCGGAAACAGTAGCGTCCCGGGGTTTTCTGAAGCCCCAAGCGTACCTTCATTAAAAATCCCCATCTGAGCAATAAATATATTAACACTTCATACATCCGAAAACCGTTAATCCGAAAAATCAGTTTTTCGTCAATTTAATTATGTTGTTTTTACAAATTAAAAAAAAAAGAGGTACGGATGCATTAAAGTACTAACATATACGTTAGTCTTGCCACTTTAGGTTCTGGAATAGAATTTTGGGCTCCCAAGTCAACAATATTCTGGGACCTATAAAATATTCCCGGATCCGAAACTACCTTGTCCCAGTGGATAATCCAGCCCTAATTATATAACAAAGCGTACCTTCGTACTTATAATATCATGATCTCAATATGCTCAATTGCCTCGATAAACAGGTTTATCGAGGCAATTGAGCAGGTTTATTCGATAAACAGGTTTTAGCCAAGCCGTTGTAAAGCTCACTATAAACTAATACATAAATGCCTAATAATAAAATGTAGAATTATATAAAATACCGAGAAAACGTCGGATTAGGTATAATGTATAATGCACTACCAAGTCTTTAAAAAAATTCAAGACAAGTCCAATAAAAATAATACAGAAAATTTTGAGGCCCCTATGGTCGTTTGGGATGCTTTACCCTCGGGACATCCCTGTTTGAAGGAAAATGGAAAATTCGAAATGGACGCCAATGTCTGCAAAGGGGGGATCGAACTGTTTGGGATAGGGTATGTAAATTACCTGTCTTTTTGAGTGGTTTTTGTTTGGGATTGAAGTTGTCCCACCCGTTAGCAAAAGAAGTTTAATCGAAAATGTTTCTTAAATTAATAGTGCACACTGGTGTCTACTACATACAATTTAATTAGTGGAACAGAATTGGTCTCTGGGAAGCGTTATGACCACTAATACCCAACGCCACTGAATTGGCCGAGACTATCATTATTTGAATCGCGACCTAAAAATATGCTGCTAGAAGAGCATGCCACTTATCAAATTCGCTACCTAGCAGTATGCAGCTAGAAAAGTGTACCACTTATCAGAATCGCTACCTAAACGAACGCTGCAAAAAAGTGTGCACTTTTTATTTGCTTTATTTTTATCATTGCCCTACTATGGCACAAAAGTTAAATCACATTTATAACTCAAACTTAATAGAAAATAATGACATTTCTCTAATTAATTAGCCTCGTTCATTCATAAATGCACGTAAGGCTGGCCCAACACCATCTCCTCTCTTCCATGCTATTTCATGATTCCACATTATTTGATGACTTTAATTACAATATCCCCGGAATTCTGGGTCATGTTTGCTGCCGTATGCAGACTTTTCTCAATTAGTACCTCTCCACGGATATGTCAGTAGGTGATAACAAAACAAACGGTTTTCGCGTGTTAACTGTTAAACCGCGTGCGGCGATTCGCTGCCGTGCTCTGCTTGTTGTGGAGTGTGGCAAAACGGGAAGCTCGAATTATGGGCTAACCAGCGAGGAAGCGCTCCCAGAAATAGGTCAGGACGTCTTTCCTCATTAGCGCTGCGAGGGTCACACGTTTGAATTCTGCAATTAGTTGTAATGGAACCATAAATATTATATCAGCGAGGATATTTTTGTGCAACGGTTGTGCTTTGACCTTCTGGGGAATGGGGCACACTGTAAAACATTTACAAGCATGTTACTGAAAGTTTCAGGTGAAACAGCCATCCTTAATGGAGAGTAAGGTTCCTGATAGATATGCTAATATATATATATATACAATATATATATGCATATATATATATATATATATATATATATACAAATATATATCTATTAATATACAAGTAACTAAATTTTTTAAAACTTGCGTATATATTAAAATGACGACACTTCGGCAGATAATTGCCTGAATATTTCAGAAATAAGGCTGGAATTTCCATGAACGCCTGTAATTGTAGCTTGTCTTATCAGTTTGCCGTAATTATCAACAAAGTAGCTGAAAAAAATCAGCAAAAGTTGCAGAATGTTTTACAGTGTATGTAGAAAGCTGAAGAGTTTAGAGGAGAAGCATTTTTTAAACAATACAGTAGGGTGATCATATTTAGAATATTCAGATTCAGAGACCTTCTGGAGACGTTTTTGCCAGCCGAAACCCAACCATCATTTCTTCAAATCAGAGATAATCGATCATATGTTCCACTAGGCTGCAAATTTGGAAACCTTGGCGACTTTAGGAAAATGGAGTTAGGGATTCGTAAATTAACTGTATAGTTAGGGAATGGAGTATAACTGTATAGTTAGGGTATGTTTGTTTTGGTAGGATCTCTACATCCCATTTGGCGACAGATTTGGAGACCTTGGCGGCAAACTTGGTGACTTTCTGATAATGCCGCCAATTTGAGAAAAATGACATTGAATAATGTAATTCATTGTTAGACATGCAAATATGATCGAACGGAAATGTACTACGGACGGTCTACCCGAGCACCGATATTTTTATTTAACCAGTATATTAGTATTTTAAAGTGTACCAGGGATATTTATACGTTCTAACAAATATAGTCAAGTGATTAACATTTATTTATTCTTTAATATTCCAGCAGAATATAATAAATTGAAGATTTCCTCATCCATATAAAGTTTAATATAACATCCTTTTCACAGACCTCAAAATAAGAATTGATATCCTACAAGAAGGGTGTAGATATTCTACAGGGGGTATTTAAGGGGAAGGGTTAGGGAGGTTCAACCCCCTTCCAACCCACACCGAAATTGGAAAGTTTCAAAATGCTTCCTAAACACACATGTGATAAAAAAATCTACCGAATCCCCATTCAATTTGTCGTTTTGAAGTCTTTAAATTAAAAAAAACCCATTTTAACTTTCAATAAATAAAAAAAAATAATAATAATAATAAAGTAATAAGTAAGGCGATTTTTGAAATTAAGAATTCAGAAAGAAATGGCCCCGACTACTGCGTCACTGCAGTATTAGAAAAACTCTCCTACTATAGTAAAAACCGAAGTCTCCAAATTTGGAAATTCCCGGTTTCTGAAACCGATAGAAGAAATTAAGATCCAAAGCCAGTTATTTAGAGACTAGAAATTTGCACGGGTCTAACTTAAAAATTTTAACCGACCCGAAAATATCAAGATTTGAATCACAGTCCGAGAAATATTTTTAAATAATTCACCCGAGCCTGACCCACCCTAAAAGCACTCAAAATCAGTCCAAACGAGGCCCGGCCCGAATTTTTCTGCAATACATTGAAGCCTGTTACCTCGTATGATGATCTAAATTTGTCATTTAAGGAATTAAACACAAGTTATATTACAAGAATCCAAATTTGAAAATTCTGTACGAATCAAGAATGGGCTTTACTATATAAAGTGAATTTTTAGCACTTTACAACATAGTTGAAAAATGTTTATGACTTTGGCCGTTCTGTCTATCTGTCCGTTCGCATGATAACCGCCGTAAAAATGACTTTATCGAAATGAAATTTTAGTATGTTGTTGCGACGGTCTGTGGGACATGTGGGAATGTAATTGAATAATATCACCCAATTAGTTTTGGATTGAACCCGGATTGAAAAAATGAAATACATTGAACCCTATGGGATCTAATTTTTCAAGCATTTTTTAAGCAAAGTGAGAATTCACAAATTGCTTAATTAATTTGAAAATTTTAGGAAATATTCAAATTATCCCACAAAATAAAAAAAAAATTAGCACAATATGTTCGGTAGTTTTTTAAATAAAAATTAAAGTAATAATGACACCCATTTAATATGAAGAGACCACGTGACTCACTTCAAAATAAAATATGGCATCCATTTTTTTTTTCCCAGAGTAAAAATCATGATTTTTAAAGTTCTTTTAAATTTATATTTAGTGCTGCATCCGTCATAAAACCACTTTATTTCTGCGTATTTTCTGTACATCTATATTCGGTGCCAACGCAATTACACAATTTTTGAGTTTAAATTATCATCCAACTTTGATTATTTCTACAACGAAACCTAATTTGAATGGATACAGAATGTAAACAAGTGATTGTAAGATGAGTTGCATAAGAATTGCTGAATTTTTTCACGCAAAAATATTAACTCTAATGTCTGGAATAAAAGTGATATAAAGGAAATACTCATTGCTTTTACATAGACAGCCACACGATTTATATTTTGATGACGTCATTTGAATAAAGTTCATTTTTTTCGATGAAGTCTTCAATTTTCAAATATAATAAATTATTGCATTACTGTGATAATTAAAAACATATCACCGCTGAATGTATCGCATTTTAGAGATGTTTAAATAAAATTGCATTTCAGTTGGAAAGTGTTTCATAATCAATGCTTTATGCATGATTGATCTTTCTTGTTATTTATCATTTTGGTTTGATAATAATTAAATGAGCAATTAAAAGTGAATAATTTTAAAAAGTGTAAGATGTTTAGAATACAAATACAAATAAATTCAAGGACAATAATTCGTCTTCTTCATATATTAATTTTAAATTATAGCAGTTTTCTCAAATAAATTTTCATTGAATACTTGTTATCAGAAAGACATCGACGGTACTTTTTTTAATTTAAGAATAGAATTTCTTCAATTTTGATAATTTAGAAACATTTGATATCTAATAATAAAAATTTAAATCACAGAAGATACTGAAAATAAAATATCAGTGCTCAATTTTCGAGTAAGCATTACCTATTAGATTTCATATTTTCATCAGCAGTCAAGAAATCACAGTACAAAAGCGATTAAACTTTTTTGTGATAAATTTAAAATAAAACAAATTGCAACTATCCGATTCTAATTTACCCATCTGCAAAATGTTTGAAAAATTAGATCCCGTATGTTTCAATGCATTTCACTTTTTCAATCCGGGTTTAATCCCAATATAATTGAGTGATATTATGCATTTACATTTCCATATATCCCACAAACCGCCTCAACAACATACTAAAATTTATTTTCGATAAAATCATTTTTACGGCAGTTATCGTGCGAACGGACAGACAGACAGAATGAACAAAGTCATAAACACTTTTCAACTATGTTGGAAAGTGTTAAAAGGCTGTGCGCAGTCATATAGAGATATTTAAACGGAAGAATGAATGTTTTAGTCTACCGAAGAATTCCGCCGATCCGACCTTTCCGGGGAAGACCCTCCCTCACCCCCCCCCCCCTTTATTTTTGTCTCAATTTGAAATTCTAAAACAGCATCGGAAAACATTAGGAAAATAAAAAATTCGTTGCATATAAAATAAGTTCATTGATAAAAATATAATTTATTTATTTTTGGGGTGAGCCTCCCCCCCCCCCTTACATACTCTACGTTTAACCGTCGCATTTGAGAGTGAGCATCGACGGTATTCTACTTGTTTCTTTTAGCAGAAGACTCCAAGTTAAAGTTAATCTTACATTTTCGCAATATTCAATCGCATTTGAGAGTGAGCATCGGTGGAATTCTACTTGTTTCTTTTAGCAGAAGACTCCAAGTTAAAGTTAATCTTACATTTTCGCAATATTCAATCGCATTTGAGAGTGAGCATCGGTGGAATTCTACTTGTTTCTTTTAGCAGAAGACTCCAAGTAAGAGTTAATCTTATATTTTCGCAATATTCAATCGCATTTGAGAGTGAGCATCGGCGGAATTCTACTTGTTTCTTTTAGCAGAAGACTCCAAGTAAGAGTTAATCTTACATTTTCGCAATATTCAATCGCATTTGAGAGTGAGCATCGACGGAATTCTACTTGTTTCTTTTAGCAGAAGACTCCAAGTTAAAGTTAATCTTACATTTTCGCAATATTCAATCGCATTTGAGAGTGAGCATCGGTGGAATTCTACTTGTTTCTTTTAGCAGAAGACTCCAAGTAAGAGTTAATCTTACATTTTCGCAATATTCAATCGCATTTGAGAGTGAGCATCGACGGAATTCTACTTGTTTCTTTTAGCAGAAGACTCCAAGTTAGAGTTAATCTTACATTTTCGCAATATTCAATCGCATTTTAGAGTGAGCATCGGTGGAATTCTACTTGTTTCTTTTAAAAGAAGACTCCAAGTAAGAGTTAATCTTACATTTTCGCAATATTCAATCGCATTTAAGAGTGAGCATCGACGGAATTCTACTTGTTTCTTGTAGCAGAAAACTCCAAGTAAGAATTAATCTTACATTTTCGCAATATTCAATCGCATTTGAGAGTGAGCATCAATAGCATTCTGCGACACACATCTAAGTTCCGAATCAATATTTCTGAAATATTCAAATAATTATCGTCTGCCGAAGATTCATTGGTGTGTGTGTATATATATATATATATATATATACACACAAGTGCTCGCGAGTTTTAAAAAGTTGCTGCCTCTTGGTTTAGATGGTGAACGATATGGATTCAACATCAACTTCTGGAGTGTATAGAAAGTTTCACTCAGAATTTCCATTTCCTGTTACGGTGTTGTCTCCAGATTTTCATATAATTTCAGCTCGCCACCATATATTGTAAAACATTTGCAAGCATGTCATTGAAAGTTTCAAGGGCCGTCCGGAACCTTATTCCACATTCCGGACGGCCCTTGAAACTTTCAATGACTGACATGCTTGCAAATGTTTTACAATGTATGGTGGCCAGCTGAAATTATATGAAAATATGGAGACAACTCCGTAACAGGAAATGGAAATTCTGAGTGAAACTTTCTATACCCTCCAGAAGTTGATGTTGAATCCATATCGTTCACCATCTAAACCAAGAGGCAGCAACTTTTTACCACTCGCGAGCACTTACAGACACCAAAATTTTTCGACGAGTACGATTTATATAATATTACAGGTAAACCTCAAAATTTAGGTACATGCAGGCAAAACACGCATTATCCAAAAAGCAGACTGGGTAAAAACTAATGGCAAATTCACTATTGTCAAAAGAGTGAATGGTTTTGTTCATATATACTTTTGACCCGAAATGAATGGACTCAATTATTAATTATTTGGAAATTATCAAGACCCGTCCACGAGATATCACAAATTAATTTTTCCATATTTAACTCTATATCTCTAGAGCAAATAAAGCAAATAGGATAAAATCTTGTCTGAATTTTTCGAATAATAAGTGCCAGGAGCCAGATGACTATCGGAAAATTTCAACCAAAGAAAAAACTTCAATATATCGAACATTTATTTTAAATCGAAAAAACATGTCTATGAAAACATAATTATATAAGAATTTCCTGGAAAAATTATCCTTGTATGTGTATTTTTTTAATTGAACGACAAATAATATATCTTTCAGAACGATAACGTGCGCCGTTGTTAAGATATTGGTTTTTCTTTTTATCTAAAATGGAGAAAATACATTTTTAACACTTTACAACAAAGTTGAAAAGTGTTTATGACTTTGTTCATTCTGTCTGTCTGTCTGTCTGTCTGTCTGTCTGTCTGTCTGTCTGTCCGTTAGCACGATAACTGCCGTAAAAATGAGTTTATCAAAATGAAATTTTAGTATGTTGTTCAGACTGTCTGTAGGACCTATGGGAATATAAATAAATAATATCACCCAATTAGTTTTTTATTGAACCCGGGTTGAAAAAATGAAATACATTGAACCCTATGGGACCTAATTTTTCAAACATTTTTTAAGTAAATTTAAAATTCACGAATTGCTTCGAAATTTTTAGGAAATATTCACATTATCCCATAGAATATATAAAAAAAATTTCAGTAAAATATGTTAAGTAGTTTTTTAATTAAAAAAATTATTTAATATAGGGAAAAAAACAAATTCAATTAAATTCTGACTTTGGGATATCTTCCAGAAAGAAAAGAGAGAGATATTATATAATAAATATCTCTCCCTTTGTTTAAACGTTTTGCATATGGGAGTGGCTTCATATTTTAAAATAAATTTGGTAGATAACAATTTTTCATTTTTTTTAAATTTTATATAACTCTTCTTGATAAATTTAATTGATGGCATTTTAAATGCACTTTCCTACGTCCTAGAGAGTTAAAATTTGGTACACAGCTTAAATTTGTTGAACATTTTATTCGACAAAAATTTGATGGATCTTTAAATATAGATCATACATTTTTTTCGAAATGGCCGGAAAATAATCCCCGTTCACTTCTATAAATCATTGGTGTAATATTGTTAAAAATTCTGATGTGGACAGCACATGTCTTTCTCTGCAGACTCATATTCGTTCTCTTTATTTATTTAATGATAATTTGAGTTTATCTGCACAACATAAGTATTTTAAATGACATTGAATTTACACGTTAAACTTAAATTTGGTTCTCATTTGATAGCTGGACTTATTGTCAAAGGTGGCGTAGCGAAAACGCGAAAAAACTAGAATATCTCAAGAACGGCTAGTCCTAGAGTAATGGGGTTAGTCTTATTCTTTTTGTTGTCAAAAATCACATATAAAATAGGAATTTAATTGATGTAATTGAGCACACGTAGTCTTTTATTTTTATATATAACGATTTTTGCTGGCCATTTCGCAAAAATAGCCCGTTCCTTTTTCCCGAATCGTAGTAGAATAACCTACAAATGATTTATATACAAAATTTTGTTAAATTTGGTATATAAATCACTTGTAGGTTATTGAAATATTATACTCCAAATTTTGTTAAATTTGGTTCATTAGTTTTTAGCTAGAGTGGATAAAGGCAATTTCTGCGGCCATTTCGCAAAGAAGGCAGATTCTTTTATTACGAATCGTACTATAATCTAATGAACATCAGGATTTCCCATAAAAAACATACCTACCAAATTGTATGAAATTCGGTCCATTAGTTTTTCAATTAGAGTGGATGTAATATCCACACAGACACACAGAAACATACACAGATACACCCTTACACACACAGACGTCTTCCTAAAAGTAGTTTTTTCGTGTTCTAGAAGTCCCAAAACGTGTAGATCCTTTGAAAATTCGAGTTCCGATCTTCGGCACGATTCCAATACTTTGAGTATATACACATACACATATATATTATCTGTGTATTATCTGTGTATCTAAATTCCGTGCCTATGCAATTACAATAGTTGTGATTTTACATGATCCCTAAACTTTTATTATTTCTTCAAGGAAGCCTAATTTTAACATATGCAGAATGTAAATATCTCAAGCGATTGTAAGATGAATTACATAAGAATTGCTGAATTTTTTTCACACAAAATTATTTAGCTCTGGAGTCTGGAATACAAGTTATATGAATGAAATATTCATTGATTTTGCATAAAGAATCAGATGATTTATATTTCGATACAGTTTTAAATATTTAAGTATAATAAATTACTGTAGTACTGTGATAATGTAAAAGATATTACCACTGAATGAATCACATTTTAGAAATTTTTAAATGAAATTACATTTCAGTTGGAAAGTGTTTCATAATCAATGCTTATTCATGATTGATCTTTCTTGTTTAATTATCATGTAATCAGTAACAATAAGCCTATATTAATTTTCAGCCAGAATAATAACATAATATGTATTATTGTTTTCCTACCAATTCAAAATTATTGAATTTACGAGTTCGAAAATACTCGCCATTTATACTCTCCATTTATATCCAAAACATACTCTCCATTTATATCCAAAAAATACTCTCCATATATACGAAACTATAAATGGAGAGTAGAAGGGCGCTTGTATTCAATTTTGTCTCAGGCGAAAAATTACGTACACACGGGCCTGGATAGCATTAAACGATTTACAAAAAAAAAATTATGTTAATTTTATAAATCTTTAACGATTTACAAAAAAGTATTTTATTTTTTCATTTTCAATATGAATTCTCATATGCAATATGACTTATGAAATTAATATTCGAACGAAAATGAATTGAAACCTTGATATATAATTAATGTAAATACTTTTATATGAATATGCAAAATTTCAACTCTTTCTTTGTAATTTCTTCAATTCAAGATAATATTCAGAAAAGTCGCAAAACTACGTACATTTTCAGTGGGCATCTATATTACACTTTTTGTAAAAATTTTCATAATAACTGGACAATAATTGCAAAGTTCATCAAACCCAGTTAGGTTTCCAAAATTTTATTTAAAATGTATTTTTTCAAGTTAGTCATTTCTTTATCAGCTAACATGTGCACTCTAAAACCATCATATGATGAAAATATTAATATAGAAAAAAAGATCTGATGTGGGCAACACATGACTTTCCTTATATAATGCAATGAATTTACTACTTTTACAGTTAAAAAAATGTTATTCTTATAGTAGATACTTATATTCGTTCCAAGATATTGAATTTTCTACAATTAGTCGTCATTTTCATTGATTTAGCGTAATTTTTATCAATTTGGTGAGATTTTTGTTAATTTGGCAACAATTAAAAATGTCGCCAAGTTGACGACATTCTGCAAAATTCGTCGCCAAAATCTCGCCAAGCGTTATGGACGGAGAATAAGTTATTCTTACAGCAGATAAATGGCTATTGGCGTTCAAATACAAAAGTATTACTTAAAATATATTTTTTCATGAATGGAACGAAATGGATCAACGAGAATAAAGCCACCAAATTTATCACATGGTATTACATATGAAAAGTGAACATGCTTCTCAATAGGAAATATATTGTTTTTATTTTATATAACTTTTTGATAATTTTTTTGAAAAAATGTGCAATATCTCGAGAACGGTTCATGTTAGCGTTCTAAAATTTATCTCAATCGTTTTCTAATGGAAAATTACATAAGAAATGTCTATTTGCGTAACTTTATTAGCGGTTTTGATTTTTTGACGATTCTTTCAAAATTTCACTCGAAAATTTAGGGGGGGTTCTGAACATTCGATTACGTATAAACACAATAGGCTTCCTGTGTTTACGGATTGTGATTTTTGTACCAAATTTCGTTCGAATCGGTCCATTCGTTCATCAGTTATCATCTCCACAGACTCACTGACACACACACACACACACAGACATCACTTCAAAAATGTTTGATTCGTGATCAGGGATGCTTGAAACGTGCTCTCCCGTCGAAAACTCGAATTCGAATTTTCGAAACCATCACAATTCTTTCTTTATACATTATGTATATAAGGAAAGTAAAAATTACCGGGAGAAAACTGAAAAGAGCTGAAATTGTGCATAGTTATATAAAAATTCTTCCGAGTGAAATGATGAATTCTGTGAGGTTTGAGTGAAATAGTGAATTTTGTAGTGTTTGTTTCGATTGTTTGTTCTCTCACACCTTAAAGTTTGTTACATTAGTTTTGAAAGACCCTTTATATTTGTGGAATTGAACAATTTCATTTTCTAAGTCGCCCTCAAGATTATTTGAATATTTCCAGTAAATGGTTGAAATACAGCCCTGTTTGTATACAAATGTTGTATTTTTTAATGAAAAAGTAACGAAAAGTTTAAATACCAATTCTAATAAGCAAATGATCTTTTTAATTTCTGTAATTAAAATATCACAAATAACCAAGTATGTCTGTATATTTTTTTAACGAAAAAGTGTCGTATATCACCTCTTTGCAAAGGGAGTAATATACTTTACTTTTGCATAGGGGCCCGGACAAGGGTTACATTAGCCCTATCTCCTATAAGAATTTAACAAAATTGAAAATCCTGATAGTTATGTTCAATTTTACAAAAATAAAAGCAATATTTAAAAACACCTCAAGATTTAATTGAATTACCTGGACATGTGTGTATGTGACCGCGTCCACATTTGTCCACTCCCATTTCTAGCATTCCGAGTTTCCTTGGGGCACCGAAATAACGTTTATTTGCAATAAATAAAAAGAAAGGGGCAACTATTTAAGTAAATAGTCCCATTCCAAATCGATATTTCCGAAAGCGCTAACGTGACCAAGGAAAATAACGGAAATCGAAATAACTTTTTGGTGTGGATTTTAAGTCTGAATTTTATTTTATTTCTAGCTCAAAAAGTCGTAAGCAAACTTTGTGTACGACAATATTTGAACAGCTTTAGAGAAGTCCAAATGGATAACACTATACCATTTCCCCATATTAAAAATTAAAAGTGAAATATTTTTTATAATGTTAATAGCTATCGATAATATTCTAAAATTATATTTTATAAAATAATTTAACTTCGTTTAACTGCAATGGCTTCGCTTTATGTCTTCGCTTTGGTTCCAGAAAGCTGCGCCTAATGAGGCTACAGCGACTTTACATAAATAAAACACATAATAGTGGAAAATATATCCTCTTGAAATAATAATAGTTTCCTATGAGATTAAGCTAACTGTGCAGGATTGCTTACAATTTTGCTAATGTTGATATAAAGCAATTGAACGCAACTTCACTATTTTGTAAAGTCCTTTCTTATTTTATATACTACATATCTTATATGCCTGCAATTCTTTAGGACTGTCCTACTGCGTGTCACATCTGGACTGTGAAATCAATGTGATCTCAGCACAATTAAAAAAGAAACATGACAAACAAATTCATTATTTGAATTTTCTACAATTTCTACAAACATTTACATAAATTAGCAACATTAGCGTAACTTTTAACAGATGTGCGTTGGTATGTTTTTAATTGTAAATCATATTTCTAAAATATTCGTAAAATTTATTCAGTCTTTAACTTTTTATTTAATTTTCCTTTTAATCTGTATTTAAAACAAGTTAATAGTTGCCAGCTGAGATTGTTCACAGGTGAGGTGCTCTAGCAGTTCATTATTTAAACATCACTTTTCTGGAGTGCCATTTTTAGCAGCCACACCAAACGATACGTTGTCTACGCGAGCGGAAGGAATTCGCAAACGATATATAACTAATTCACAAAAACAGATTTAAGCAAATTCACTACCTACTTATTTATATGCTGAGACAAATCCCCCCATTACTTGGACAAACCCCTTCCTATAAATTGACATTTTCTCTAGTTGGGTAAAACGAATGACCCTCGTTTTAGACATCATTATCCATTTTCACCGTTTTGACTAGAGCAACAGAACCATTTGACTAGAGCCTCTTTTACTAGAAAAACTTAAGACGGTTATAGAGAATCAGAGAAAGGCTTTCCATAATTGGCGATATAATCTCACCAATTTACCAAATAAAGATCATATAATAAGGCAATTTTATCATAGAGAAAATAGATAAATACTGAAACGCATAATTATTAAAAGTCCGGTTTCCCTACCCTCATCCACATTTAATATAATTTTTAAATAGTTTTTACCCTTTCCTAATAGCACATTTGGACCTGAAAACTCAGTTATGCAGACTTAGACAATTTACTTCACAATATTTAACACATTATTACATTACCAGCAATACATGAAATGCCATGTAGAGGGAAGATATTTTAACAAAGTCGAGTATTCGAAACAGGGTCTTTGTTACACATTTTATGGTGTTAGAACACTATTCAACTATTTTCGGAGGTGCGGTTGTTTTGTTGTTTTTGCTTCTTCCACAATTTAGATTTTATCTATTCATTATATGAATCATTTAAAAAAAAATTACACTACCCCAAAATGAGTACAGCCAACGTTTCTAAAGTTTTAATATTTTTGCTAAGTAAAATTAAATATATAAATATAATGTATATTGAACGTGATTGATTATCATTATTTTAATAGATTACTTTACAAAGCAGTAGTGGTTCTTAAAAGTTACAGTTACGCTGACTGTAATAATCCAGCAAAAATTTCGTTTAAACGACTTAATGTATTACAGAGATAGTATTGTTCACGCACTCCCCCACACAGATGCATCGCCTCAAAAACATTCCATCTATGTTCAGACGTGCCCACAATGTTTACTTGTCAAAATCTTACATTATATCTTTTTACCACGTCAAAACTTACTTTCTGCAGATACATATTATGCATGTCTGACAAGTTAAAATTACTAATGTTTTATTGAAAGTTATATATTCCTATGATGCTTCTGTTAATACCTTCCTTACAAACTAGTGGTGATTCTCGACGTTCTTCACATGACAAATTCTCTGGTGAAAAACATATTCCCATCTATTCTCCTTTTTTACTCAAAAATCTGAAAATTTTCTTCTTTGAAAATAAGTCTCACCTCGTTTATATATATATTATTAGTATTTCAACTAAGAACAGGGCTTACGTATTTTTAGAAGAACTTTATTGCAAAAAAAAAAAAAAAGAAAAAAGAAAGAAACGTAAATTAATTCAAAAAAAAATTCTGGCAACAGCTCATTTTATAAAAGCTAAAGTATCGTTTGCTGCAGTTAAATGTTTTCAGTTTTAAAAATGGTTACATGTAGACAAAAGTTTTAGTGCGGAATTCATAATTATTGCTTTATGTATAATTGTTTTCCTACCAATTCAAAATTATTGAATTTACGAGTTCGAAAATACTCGCCATTTATACTCTCCATTTATATCCAAAACATACTCTCCATTTATATCCAAAAAATACGCTTTATATATACGAAACTATAAATGGAGAGTAGAAGGGCACTTGTATTAAATCTTGAGTCAGGCACCAAATTACGTAGTAACGGGCCTGGTTAACATAACAATTTACAAAAAAATATTTTATTTTCTTATTTTCAATAACAATTCTCTTATGCAATATGAATTATAAAATTAATATTCGAACAAATATGATTTGAAACCTTGATATATAATTACTGTAAATAGTTTCAGAAGGATGTTTTATATGACATAAAATTTCAACTCTTTCTTTGTAATTTCTTCGATTAAAAACATTTAGAAAAGTTAATATTTAAAAAATTACTGGGAGAATACTGAAAAAAGCTAAAATTGTGCATAGTCATATAAGAAGTCCTTTGAGTGAAATAATGACTTCTGTGGGGTTTAAGTGAAATGGTGAATTCTGTAGTGTTTGTTTCGATTGTTTGTTCTGTCTCCCCTTAAACTTTGTTCCATTAGTTTTGAAAGACCCTGTATTTTCGTCGAATTAAACAATTTCATTTTCTAAGTCGTCATCAAGATTGTTTGAATATTTACAATAAATAGTTGAACTCTGCAGCCCTGTTTGTATACAAATGTTGTATTTTTGTAATGAAACAGAAAATAAAAATTTAAATACTTTTTCCGAAAAGCAAATGATCGTTTTTCATTTATGCAATTAAACTATGACAAATAACCATACATCTGTATTTTAAGTGTTTGTTTTGAGTAAAAAGTGTCATATATCCACACTCCTTGCAACGGGAGTAATATACTTTACTTCTGCATAAGGGCCCAGGCAAGGGTTATAGCAGCCCTATCTCCTATAAGAATTTAATAAAATTAAAAGTCCTGATAGTTATGTTTAATTTTACAAAAATAAAAGCAATATTTAAAAAAATCCCAAGATTTAATTGAATTACCTGGACATGTGTGTATATGACCACGCCCGCATTTGTCCACTCCCATTTCTAGCATTCCGAGTTTCTTGGGGCACTGAAATAACGTTTATTTGCAATAAATAAAAAGAAAGGGACAATTAATTAAGTAAATGGTCCCATCAAATCGATATTTCCGAAAGCGCTAAAGTGGCCAAGTAAAATTACTGAAATTGGAATAACTTTTGGTGTGGATTTCAAGTCTAAATTTTATTTTATTTCTAGCTCAAAAAGTCGTAAGCAAACTTTGTGAACGACAACTTTGAACAACCCTTAAATCAGCCCAAAATGGATAACATTATACTATCCCCCCAGGTTAAAAATAAAAGTGAAATATTTTTAGTTCTGTCCATATCAACCGAAAATATTCCAAAGTAATATATTATAAAATAAAATTAATTATAGTGCCGAAACTGCATATCTTAGCTCCAGAAAGCTGCGCCTAGTAAGGTCACAGCGACTTTACATAAATAAAACACATAACGGTGGGCAATAATACATCCTCTTGAGATAGTAATAGGTAACTATGAGGTTACGTGATACGAAGACTTGCTGTGCAGGATTGCTTACAATTTTGCTAATGTTGATATAAAACAATTGAACGCAACTTCACTATTTTGTACAGTCCTTTCTTATTTTATATACTACATATATTATATGCCTGTAATTCTTTAGGACTGTCCAACTGCGTGTCGCATCTGGACTGTGAAATCAATGTTTACTCCGTGATCTCAGCACAATTAAAAGAGAAACATCACAAACAAATTCATTATTTGAATTTTTTACAATTTCTACAAACATTTACATAAATTAACAACATTTAAGTGTGACTTTTAACAGATGTGCGTTGGAATATTTTTAATTGTAAATCATATTTCTAAAGTATTCGTAAAATTCATTCAGTCTTTAGCTTTTTATTTAATTTTCGTTTTAATCTGTATTTAAAACAAATTAATAGTTACCAGCTGAGATTGTTCCCAGGTTAGCAGTTCATTTTTTAAACATCACTTTTTTGGAGTGACATTTTTAGCAGCCACACCAAACGATACGTTGTCTACGCGAGCGCAAGAAATTCGCAAACGATATATAACTAATTCACAAAAACAAATTTAAACAAATTCACTACCTACTTATTTATATGCTAAAACAAATCCCCTCATTACTTGGACAAACCCCTTCCTATAAATTGACATTTTCTCTAGTTGGGTAAAACGAATGACCCTCGTTTTAGACATCACTATCCATTTTCGCCTTTTTGATTAGAGCAACAGAACCATTTGACTAGAGCCTCTTTTACTAGAACAACTTAAGACGGTTATAGAGAATCAGGGAAAGGTTTTCCATAATTGGCGATAATCTCACCAGTTTACCAAATAAAGATCATATAGTAAGGCAATTTTATCATAGAGAAAATAGATAAATACTGAAACCCGTAATTATTAAAAGGCCGATTCCCCTAACCTCGTCTACATTTCATATAATTTTTATATAGATTTTACCCTTTCCTAATAACACGTTTGAGCCCGAGAACTCAGCTATGCAGACTTAGACAATTTACTTCAAAATCTTTAACACATTATTACATTACCAGCAATACATAAAATGCCATGGATAGGGAAGATATTTTAACAAAGTCGAGAATTCGAAACTGAGTCTTTGTTACACATTCTATGGTGTTAGAACACGATTCAACTATCTTCAGCGGTGTGGGTTTTTTTTTTTGTATATGCGTGTGTGGCGTGCCGTGCAATTTAAATGCAATGTGCGTATATGTCCTCTGTAATCTACCGCTGAGCTACTGGGAAGAAATTACAAGCTCTTATAGCCGAAGTGGACTCTGTGTTCTCCACCCTTTAATGTCAGATTGGCGGGCAATGGGGCGCGACAACCCAGTGGTTAGCGAGCGAGAATTGCACTCGGTCGGCCCGGGTTCGATTCCCGCCACTGCCAAAACTGCCGCCGTGTTCACGCGGAGTACGATCAGGTTAAACATGTGGGCCCGTAAGTCCTTCTGAGAGGTTGGTGGTAGGAGAAGGAGGTTACGGTCCCTGTCGATGCCTCCCCCAGTAGGTTCCGGTCTAAATTGGGTGGCACTGCACTTTCCGGCTGTTCAAACAAATATCTTATACCTATCTGGTAGATCGGACGGTCTGGGTCGAAGAAGAGAAGAAGATTGGCAGACAACTAACAATCTGACTGACCACCTCCTGTTTTTTAACTCAGGTTAACCTCCTGTTACTACTATTTTCCCCAGGTTAGTATCCTACATAGTCTTTATCGTATCAATTTGAAATCGGCGTTCAATCTTCCAGGGTGCACTGAAGCCGTACTAGTCATACTAGGGTCACTCTCAGACCTCCGACATCTTTGTACTAACCTACATGGTTGATTTATTCGGGCGCCATTGTAAAGAGCCTCGCTGCCCCAATCGGGAATCGAACCCTGGTTCTCCCAATTGGCCAGCGGATGCTCTTCCGTTGAGCTGCTGGGACGAAACTGGAAGCTGCTGTTTTCGAAGTGGAATCTGCAATTTTCCATGATATATACAGTTGGTGAATTACTTGGGTTTCTATTAGATTCTGGCAAAAAGTTAATTCTAAAACTAGCTCTTTACTGCTCGAAAAAATCAAAAAATTGAAATAAAGAATAAAATATGCGCATCTATATTTAACAGATAATTGTTTTCTGTGAAATTTTTCATGAGAAAACCCACCGATATACTAAATTTCAATTCAGATATGCTGAAATTAACCGTAATTACGAAGTTTCTTATTTATGAAAATGTTATCGATCAGACATAAAAAAAACTATCAAATAAGAATAAAATAACTGAAAAATTAGACATTTGATGTAATTTTAAGTAAACTTCCACTTTATTATATTAATTTAATTAATATAAATAGGAAAAGAGAATGAGACAAAAATTAATGTATAGGGAAACTCGTGTGCTTTTTCCACAATTTAGGTTTTATCTATTCATTATATAAGTCATATAAAGACAAGAAAGATCAATCATGCTTAAAGCATTCATTATGAAACACTTTCCAACTTCAATGCAATTTTATTTAAACATGTCTAAAATGCAATACATTCCTCGGTAATATTTTAAAACTTATCACAATACTACATTAATTTATTATATTTGAAACCTTAAACCTTCATCGAAAAAAATTAACTTCATTCAATTGACGGCATTAAAATTTAAATTGCCTGGTTTAAACATCTCTAAAATGTGATACATTCCTCGGTAATAATTTTAGAATTATCATAATACTACGATAATTTATTATATTTGAAAACTTCATCGAAAACAACTGAAATTCATTCAAATGACGTCATAAAAAAATAACACGCCTGGCTCTCCCTATAAAAGCAACATTTCATTCATAAATAATTCCCCCATTCATGTCATTCATCACAATACTATAATAGTTTATATTATTTAAAAATTAAGACCATGGAGATACAAGTAAGTAAACTCTATGCGTAAAACTTCATCGAAAATTATCGTCCTTCTCTTTCTAAAATCAATGAATCTTTCATTCATATCAGCCATGCAGACTCCATGGACTAAATGATTTTGTGTTAAAGAATTACAGCGATTCTAATAAAACTCATTCTACATATTTTGCTGTTTACATTTTACATAGGTGAAAAATAGGCTTAATAGTAGAAATAATCAAATTTGGATGAGCATTTAAACTGAAATATATTGTCATTGCGTTGTTTCAGTATGTAGATGCACAGAATTTAGGCAAAAATAAAGTAGTTTTAGGACGGATACAACACTCAATATGAATTAAAAAGAACTTTAAAAATCACGATTTTGAGACAAGATGGATGCCATATATCATTTTGAAGTGGGTCATGTGATCGTTTCATATCATGGACACGTGATCGCTACATATAAGAGGTGTTATTATTATTTTAATTTTTATTTAAAAAACTACTGAATATATTTCGCTGAATTTTTTTTTTTTATATATTTTATGGAACAATTTGAATATTGCCTAAAATTTTCGAAGCAATTTGTGAATTTTAAATCCGCTTAAAAAATGCTTGAAAAATTAGGTCCCATAGGGCTCAGTGTATTCCATTTTTTCAACCCGGGTTCAATCCAAAACTAATTGGATGATATTATTCATTTATATTCCCATAGGTCCTATAGACCGTCTGAACAACATACTAAAATTTCATTTTGATTAAGTCATTTTTACGGCAGTTATCGTGCTAACGGACAGACAGACAGACAGACAGACAGAATGAACAAAGTCATAAACACTTTTCAATTTTGTTGTAAAGTGTTAAAAATTACACTATCTCGAAATGAGTACAGTCCACAGCCCAGCGTTTCTAAAGTTTTAATATTTTTGCAGCGCAAAACTAAATATATAAAAATAATGTATGTTGACAGTAATTTATTATCATTGTTTTGATGTATTACTTTATAAAGCAGTAATGATTCTTAAAAATTACAGTTACACTGACTTTAATAATCCAGAAAAAATTTCGTTTGAATGGCTTAATGTGTTACAAAGGTTGTATTGTTTACACATACTTACCCACACAGATGCATCGCCTTAAAAACATTCCATCTGTATTCAGGCGTGCCCACAATGTTTACTTATCAATATCTTAAATTATATATTTTTATCCCATCATAACATACTTTCTGCACATATAGTATATTATGTATGTATGTATCAAAAGTTAAAATTACTGATGCTTTATTGAAAGTTATACGAGTATGTTCCTACAGTTACCTTACACATTTCTGGTAGGTCAACAACAACAACAACAACGAGGTGCAACAACAACAACTGGGTCTCAACAACAACAACCACAACGAATATGTTCCTATCATGCTTCTGTTAATACCTTCCTCATAAAATAGTGGTGATTCTCGATGTTTTTTAGATGACAAATTCCCAGATGAAAAACATATTCCCTTTTTATTCAAAAATATGTAAATTTACATATATTTCTTTCGAAAATAAGTCCCACCCTGCTTATATATTATTAGTATTTTTCCTGAGAAATAAAAATAGAGAACAATTGCTTTATTTTAAAGTTTTAGCTTCACTAATTTTAGTTTCACTGTTTCATTGCGAATATATCATGTTTAAATGCAATTTTGACAAGCAGTATATATTTCTTTTAGTTCTGGATGAACCTCTACTTGATATTATTAAACTTACTTTGATTTATTGATTGAATTTTTATTAACACTTTACAACAAATTTGAAAAGTGCTTATGACTTTGTTCATTCTGTCTGTCTGTCTGTCTGTCTGTGTGTCCGTTAGCACGATAACTGCCGTAAAAATGACTTAATCAAAATGAAATTTTAGTATGTTGTTCAGACGGTCTGTAGAACCTATGGGAATATAAATGAATAATATCACACAATTAGTTTTGGATTGAACCCGGTATGAAAAAATGAAATACATTGAGCCCTATGGGACCTAATTTTTCAAACATTTTTAAGCGGATTTAAAATCCACCAATTGCTTCGAAAATTTTAGATAATATTCAAATTGTTCCATAAAATATATAAAAAAAAATTAGCGAAATATATTCAGTAGTTTTTTAAATAAAAATTAAAATAATAATAACACCTCTTATATGAAGCGATCACATGACCATGATATGAAAAGATCACGTGACCCACTTCAAAATGATATATGGCATCCATCTTGTCTCAAAATCGTGATTTTTAAAGTTCTTTTTAATTCATATTGAGTGTTGTATCCGTCCTAAAACCACTTTATTTTTGCCTAAATTCTGTGCATCTACATACTGAAACAACGCAATCACAATATATTTGAGTTTAAATACTCATCCAAATTTGATTATTTCTACAACGAAGCCTATTTTTCACCTATGTAAAATGTAAACAACAAAATATGTAGAATGAGTTGTATTAGAATTGCTGTATTTCTTTAACACAAAACCATTTAGTTCTTGGAGTCTGCATAGCTGATATGAGTGAAATATTCATTGATTTTACAAAGAGCAAGACAATTTTTTCGATGAAGTTTTACGCATAGAGTTTAATTACTTGTAGTTCCATAGTCTTAATCTTTAAATAAAATATATTATTATAGTATTGTGATGAATGACATGAATGGGAAATTATTTATGAATGAAATGCTGCTTTTATAGAGAGAGCTAGGCGTGTTATTTATTCTATGACGTCATTTGAATGAATTTCAGTTGTTTTCGATGAAGTTTTCAAATGTAATAAATTATCGTAGTATTATAATAATTCTAAAATTATTACCGAGGAATGTATCACATTTTAGAGATGTTTAAACTAGGTAATTTATATTTCAATGCCGTCATTTGAATGAAGTTCGTTTTTTTTCGATGAAGGTTTAAGTTTTCAAATATAATAAATTAATGTAGTATTGTGATAAGTTTTAAAATATTACCGAGGAATGCATTGCACATTTTAGACATGTTTAAATAAAATTGCAATGAAGTTGGAAAGTGTTTCATAATCAATGCTTTAAGCATGATTGATCTCTCTTGTTTTCTTTTATTATAAAATCTCCCATAAAGATTTGTTGTTAGATGACAAATAGGATTAACAAATTTGGATATTTCTGATTGATTGAGTATTGATTTTCTTTTATTACTTTCCCCTTATATACATAATGTATAAGGAAAGTATTGCGACGAGGTCGAAAATTCGAATTCGAGTTTTCGACGGGAGAGCACGTTTCAAGGAACCCTGATCACGAATTGAACATTTTTGAGGTGATGTCTGTGTGTGTGTGTGTGTGAAAGTATGTGTGTGTGTGTGTGTGTGTGTGTGTGTGTGTGAAAGTATGTGTGTGTGTGGGTGCGTGTGTGTGTGTGTGTGTGTCAGTGAGCCTGTGGAAACGATAACTGACGAACGAATAGACCGATTCAAACGAAATTTGATACAAAAATTACAATCCGTAAACACTGGTTTTATACGCAATCGAATGTTCAGAACCCCACTAAATTTTGCAGTGAAATTTTGAAAAAATCATCAAATATCAAAACCTCTAATAAAGTTACGCAAATAGACATTTATTATGTAATTTTTCATTAGAAAGCGATTGACATAAATTTTAGAATGCTAACATAAACCGTTCTCGAGATATTGCACATTTTTGAAAAAAACTATCAAAAAATCATAAAATTAAAAAAAATATATCCTATTGAGAAACATGTTCACTTTTCATGTGTAATACCATGCGATAAATTGGGTGACATCATTCTCGTGGATCTAACTCGTTCCATTCATGAAAAAAGATACTTTGAGTGATACTTTTGTATTTTAACGCCAATAGTCATTTATCTGCAGTAAGAATAACTTATTTCTCCGTCCATAACGCTTGGCGAGATTTTGGCGACGCATTTGGTGGAATGTCACCGATTTGACGACTGTTTCAAATGTTGCTAAATTAACGAAAACTCGCCAAATGAATGAAAATGACGGTAAATCAATGAAAATGACGACTCATTGACGAAAATTCAATATCTTGGAAAGAATATAAATATCTACTATAAAAATAATCTTTTTTTTTTTACTGCAAAAGTAGTAAATTCATTGCATTTTATAAAGAAAGTCATGTGCTGCCCACATCAGATTTTTTTACTATCTCCCTTGTTGTTATTGGATAGCAATAGATTAATAAAATTTGATATTGATACTTGATTTTATTTTGTTATACTATCCCCTGTCTAAAGATTTGCTAATGGATATCAAATAGTTAACGAAGTTGTATATTATGAGCAGCCGACAAGCAATGACGTGTTTACAACAGACTTTAAGTATAATATATTTTGTGTTCGCAATGCTTTAGCTGTTCAAGTAATGACTTTTGTTTCATTTCTAAATCTTGCATAATGAAAGAATATGTTTTTCTGTTTTTCTGTCTGTATGTATGTGTGTATTGTCAGTAACGAGAAATCTAAGCTTTAGAGAGTCGCAAAATTCGATACTGGGTTAGCTGAACTCACTGTGCAGCAGACCTCGTGGAGATTTATTTTTATTCGATTAGCGATTGAAAATATCGCAGAGTTTCCATCTTGACATCATCAAAAATATCGAAGAACGTTCTTTCTAACGACTTTTGAACCAAATTCATTGGATAACTCTTTCGTATTTATTTATGTATTTCTAAACACGTCAAAATATGAATGTTTTAAGTTACCTGATTCTTATTTCGTCGCATCCGAAAATTAGCATAATTCTATCGTTTTGGCAAAAATTTGAGTCTATATCTGCACATTCTATAATAAAACAAAAAAATATTTAATTATTCTATTTTCTGATTTCCTGTGAATTTTTAAACAAAAGCATAAATAGCAAAAATTAAGCACACATCCACAACAGAAGGTCTTTATTTTACTTCCTATAAGACGTACATTTTTTTAAGGGCCAGAGCGCTTTCGAGCATAAGTACGCTCTTCATCAGTGGCTACATGGAAATAAAATTAGAATCGTTCATATATAGACCAGATATAGCGACAAAATTTGCATACATACAATTTACAAAAGAATCTACATTTAGGCAAGGATAAACCGAAAACTATAAAACAATTTTTTTTTTAGAATTTCAAAAATTCCAACAACAAAAGAACAGCATATTAAATGACAATTTAATTACAGACATCGAAAAAAAGGGGGGGGGGGGGGAGTGGCAACCAAGCATAATCCCAAAGATGAAAACGTCAAAGATAACTTTGCAGAGACTTGAATTGCATGCAGTCGAGAATGAGTCGCGAAGCGTAACTCAAATTCATAACAGGGTCAAAATTACAAACGGACTCGCGGTAGATATAAATATAATAATTTGAAGTATGCTTGGCGACTCATTATCGACTCCATGCAATTCAAGTCTCTGCAAAGTTTTCTTTGACGTCTTCATCTTTGGGATTATGCTTGGTTGCCCCCCCCCTTTTTTTTCGATTTCTGTAATTAAATTGTAATTTAATATGCTGTTTGTTCTTTTGTTGTTGGAATTTTTGAAACTCTAAAAAACATTGTTTGATAGTTTTCGGTTTTTCCTTGCCTAAACGTAGATTCTTTTGTAAATTGTATGTATGCAAATTTTGTCGCTATATCTGGTCTATATATGAACGATTCAAATTTAATTTCCATGTAGCCACTGATGAAGAGCGTACTTATGCTCGAAAGCGCTCTGGCCCTTTTTTTGAAAAAAAAAATGTTTTGTACGTCTAGGAAGTAAAATAAAGACCTTCTGTTGTGGATGTGTGCTTAATTTTTGCTATTATAACATCAGACGTGATGCCAAATTGTTTATTAAAAGCATAAATATTGAGATTTTCGATTACGATGGCAAAAGGTTTCATTTTTCAAATGAGTGTATATCTGCTCATTCTATAATAAAATTAAAGTAATTAATTACCCTATTCTCTGATTTTCTGTGCATTTTCAATAGCATAAAATTTGAGATTTTCGTTTACGCTGGCGAAGGTGTTTTCATTGTTCGGTTCGCCGGTTGCTATGCTCTGTCCGTCGCAATTGACGCTACAACCTGTCCGTTGCTGTGAAAAGCAGTGATGCATTTATCGTTAAGACACCATTGCGTTATTGGGCATTCCGATAAAGATAACATGGCAGGCAGGCAGGGGACGCAACTACACCTTTTAAGAAATTAAATGGATTAAATCAATTTATCCTTGCTATATATTTCGTCCAAAGCCGAGTTTTCTGGTACTCCATAATCCAGATCTGCAATGGGAGCGAAACCCAAACCTTAGGTCGTTTCTCACTGCGGAAAACCTATAATCAGTAACTCTTCTAGAATTTGCTCGTGAAAATGCCAGTTTCAACCGCCGTCATGATGTTATCCGGTTCTTCGAAGTGACATATGGCATTATGGCCGCCACGCTAAACGAACTGCAACAAATCACGCCAAATAAGGATTATGGCAACTAACTCCAAACACGGAATAATGAAATGGGCGCTTAATCGCTGCTTATGCGCAGTAATGGCGTGGTTGAAAGCTACGCAGGCATTAAACTGTGAAAGACAATTAATGTCGGGTGTCACATACAGCGACGTAATAAAGACGCGTAATAACGGTGGTTTCATTCTCTTCAAAGACGGGGTCAATTCTTGCAAGATAATCAGTGCAGAGAAAGCTTGACCGCTTCGAAAATAGTGATGGTCGTTAAAGCTCGAAATAGAATCAACAGAATGAATGGACTGTTCGTTGTCAGTATCAAGATCTATAACCCAGTCGCTGCAGTAGGAAGGAAATGACAAAATCTTATTTCCGCGTATGCGAGTTAGTGTATTGTTATTTTCTTAGTGAACGATTAAACACATAGGTGAGAAAATTTCTATTGCAGTTAAGTGCGTCAACTTTTAACCTTTCGTGTAAGGATTTTTCAGGTTTTTACTTTCTCAAACTATAAAAGCGAGAAAGACATTCCGTGCCAATACTTTCCCCATTTTGAACACTTTACAACAAAGTTGAAAAGTGTTTATGACTTTGTTCATTCTGTCTGTCTGTCTGTCTGTCTGTCTGTCTGTCCGTTAGTACGATAACTGCCGTAAAAATGACTTAATCAAAATGAAATTTTAGTATGTTGTTCAGACAGTAGGACCTATGGGAATATAAATGAATAATATCACACAATTAGTTTTGGATTGAACCCGGGATGAAAAAATGAAATACATTGAGCCCTATGGGACCTAATTTTTCTAACATTTTTTAAGCGGATTTAAAATTCACAAATTGCTTCGAAAATTTTAGGTAATAGTCAAATTGTTCCATAAAATATATAAAAAAAAATTCAGCTAAATATATTCAGTAGTTTTTAAATAAAAATTAAAATAATAATTACACATCTTATATGAAACGATCACGTGACCATGATATGAAACGATCACGTGACCATGATATGAAACGATCACATGACCCACTTCAAAATGATATATGGCATCCATCTTGTTTCAAATTCGTGATTTTTAAAGTTCTTTTTAATTCATATTGAGTGTTGTATCCATCCTAAAACCACTTCATTTCTGCTTAAATTCTGTGCATCTACATACTAAAACAACACAATGACAATATATTTGAGTTTAAATTCTCATTCAAATTTGATTATTTCTACAACTAAGCCAATTTTTCACCTATGTAAAATGTAAACAGCAAAATATGTAGAATGAGTTGTATTAGAATTACTGTATTTCTTTAACACAAAATAATTCAGTCCATGGAGTCTGCATGGCTGATATGAATGAAATATTAATTGATTTTATAAACAGAAGGACGATTTTTTTCGGTGAAGTTTTAAGCATAAAGTTTATGAATTGTAGCTCCATGGTCTTAATTTTTAAATAAAATAAATTATTATAGTATTGTGATGAATGAAATGGAGAAAGTTATGAATGAAATCCTGCTTTTATAGAGAGATCCAGGCGTGTTATTTTTTCTATGACGTCATTTGAATTAATTTCAGTTATTTTTGATGAAGTTTTCAAATATAATAAATTATCGTAGTATTATGATAGACTTAAAAATATTACCGTGGAATGTATTGCATTTTAGAGATATTTAAACCACGCAATTTATATTTCAATGCCGTCATTTGAATGAAGTTCATTTTTTTCAATGAAGGTTTAGGTTTTCAAATATAATAAATCAATGTAGTATTGTGATAAGTTTTAAAATATTACCGAGGAATGTATTGCATTTTCGACTTTTTTAAATAAAATTGCATTGAAGTTGGAAAGTGTTTCATAATCAATGCTTTAAGCATGATTGATCTTTCTTGTTATTTCATACTATTGAATAAAGTTAATGTTTCGTGCCAAGATTTTTCAGATTTTTACTTTCTCATGTTATTGAATAAAATGAATGTTTCATGCCAAAAATTTTCGCATGTTTACTTTCTCAAACTATTGAATAGAAAAAGATATTCCGGGCCACGATTTTTCCCATTTTTACTTCATGCTATTGATTAAAGTTAATATTTCGTACCAAGATATTTCAAATTTTTATTTTCTTATATTATTGAATAAAATTAATGTTTCGTGCCAATATTTCTCGCATGTTTACTTTCTCATACTGTTGAATAGAAAAAGACTTCTGTGCTAAGAATTTTACCCACATTTACTTCTTAAACTATAGAATAAAATAACGTTTCGTGCTATGATTTTCACATGTTTACCTACTCACAGCATTCAAGTGAGAAAGACATTTCGTGCCAAGACTTGTCAAATTTCTTTTTTCTCATACTATTGAAAAGAAAAAGATATTTCGCGCAGGAATTTTCCATATTCCTTCTTTCTAATACAATTTAACTGCAAAAGACGTTTCGTGCCAATATTTTCATATTTTTACTTTCTGCTAAGATAATTTAGAACTTTACTTTCACATACTTTTGAACAGAGAACCAATATTTTTCAGATTTTTACTTTATAGTTATCATATAATTGAAGATATAAAAACATTTCGCCCATAATTTTCCAGATTTTTACTTTATAGTTATCATATAATTGAAGATATAAAAACATTTCGCCCATAATTTTCCAGATTTTTAGTTTTTGATTCAATATGAGAAAGACCTTTCGTTCCAAGAATTTTCAGACTTTTACTTTATTGAAGAGAGAACTACTTTAGAAAGGTTTTTACTTTAAAGGGATTTTTACTTTATTGATCAGACTTTTACTTCATTAAAGAGATTTTTACTGTATTGATTTCAAATTTTCATACTATTGAAGATATCCTTGCAGATTTTTACATTCTGATGCAATTCGATTGAGAAGGACGTTTCGGTCATAGATGTTCCAGATTTTTATATTCCAATACAAATGAATTGAAAAACAAGAAAGATCAATCATGCTTAAAGCATTGATTATGAAACACTTTCCAACTTCAATGCAATTTTATTTAAAAAAGTCGAAAATGCAATACATTCCTCGGTAATATTTTAAAACTTATCACAATACTACATTGATTTATTATATTTGAAAACTTAAACCTTCATTGAAAAAAAAGGAACTTCATTCAAATGACGGCATTGAAATATAAATTGCCTGGTTTAAATATCTCTAAAATGCAATACATTCCACGGTAATATTTTTAAAACTATCATAATACTACGATAATTTATTATATTTGAAAACTTCATCGAAAACAATTGAAATAAATTCAAATGACGTCATAGAAAAAATAACACGCCTGGATCTCTCTATAAAAGCAGGATTTCATTCATTTCATTCATCACAATACTATAATAATTTATTTTATTTAAAAATTAAGACCATGGAGCTACAATTCATAAACTCTATGCTTAAAACTTCTTCGAAAAAAATCGTCCTTCTGTTTATAAAATCAATTAATATTTCATTCATATCAGCCATGCAGACTCCATGGACTGAATTATTTTGTGTTAAAGAAATACAGTAATTCTAATGCAACTCATTCTACATATTTTGCTGTTTACATTTTACATAGGTGAAAAATAAGCTTAGTTGTAGAAATAATCAAATTTGAATGAGAATTTAAACTCAAATATATATTGTCATTGCGTTGTTTCAGTATGTAGATGCACAGAATTTAAGCAAAAATAAAGTAGTTTTAGGACGGATACAACACTCAATATGAATTAAAAAGAACTTTAAAAAATCACGATTTTGAAACAAGATGGATGCCATATATCATTTTGAAGTGGGTCATGTGAGCGTTTCATATCATGGTCACGTGATCGTTTCATATAAGATGTGTAATTATTATTTTAATTTTTATTTAAAAAACTACTGAATATATTTCGCTGAATTTTTTTTTATATATTTTATGGAACAATTTGACTATTACCTAAAATTTTCGAAGCAATTTGTGAATTTTAAATCCGCTTAAAAAATGTTTGAAAAATTAAGTCCCATAGGGCTCGTATTTCATTTTTTCAACCCGGGTTCAATCCAAAACTAATTGGGTGATTTTATTCATTTATATTCCCATAGGTCCTACAGACCGTCTGAACAACATACTAAAATTTCATTTTGATTAAGCCATTTTTACGGCAGTTATCGTGCTAACGGGCAGACAGACAGACAGACAGACAGACAGAATGAACAAAGTCATAAACACTTTTCAACTTCGTTGAAAAGTGTTAAAAAGACATTTTGTGACACACACATGTGATTTCTCACAATTTTACTTTCTCGAACTATTGAATAGAGAAAGTCGTTTCATGCCAAAATTTTTCAGATTTGTACTTTCTCATACTATAAATAGAGAAAGACATTTCGTGCCAAGATTTTTCGGATATTTATTTTTTTATATTATTAAATAGAGAAAGAAAGACGTTTCGTGCTAAGATTTTTCAGATTTTTGCTTTCTCATACGATTAAATACCGACATTTCGTGCATAGATTTTTTTCAGATTTTTACTTTCAGATATAATTGAATTAAAAAAGAGATTTGATGCAGGATTTTACTTTCTCATACTACTGAATAGAGAAATACATTTCGTTGCAAGACTTTTCAGATTTTTACTTTTTAAACTATTGAATTGAAAAAGACGTTTCATGGCAAGATTTTGAACAGAGGAAAAACACGTTTCGGACTAAGATTTTTCAAATTTTTACTTCCCATTCAACTGAATAAAAAGGAAGTTTCGTGCCAAAATTTCGCGGATTTTTACTTTCGCATACACATGAAAGGGTAAAACCACCTAACTTTATAATATCTTAAATAAATTCAGTGACTCATTTTTATCCGATTTCAGAGGGGGGGGGGGGGGGTATGAGAAGATTATTCGCGAAAATCAAACTAAAAATATAAATTTACAATACCATCTAAGGTTTTGCCTAATATTTTTCAGTTTCTGTCCTGAGCCCCCACCCCACCCCCACCCCTTATCCTCCTTAAATGCACTCCACGTTGCGTTATAGATTACGTATATAAATACGGTCTGAAATATTTCGTAAAATATTTTTACGACACTTGAGTCTTCTATGTTCATGGGTCCAAGAACAGCAAAACTATTATTTAAAGATGTTCCACTACTCATGCGTATCTATTAAATATTAATACAGTTTTGAGTGTAATAAGATTTGATCTATAACGTCACCTCTGATATCCAATATCAATTCTTACCAAGAATACCCAGCAAATGAAACGTTTCTTCCTCCCCTAACGTAATCTCGTCCAGAGCATTAACCTGTTCGTTCTGCCGTCCTTTCCTGTTATGTACAGATCGCCTCCTTCTGTTTTTGATTCCTCGCCGTTAACTGTGCCAATCTGCCCTATGCTAATCAGTGGTCCACAACTTTGGGCATTCACTGCCCGTTCCCGCTGGACCGCGTTAAAAGGAACAGGGAAGTTCTTTGTGTTTCAAACGGCCGCCGAGAAGAATGAAAAATGGAATACAGAATAGATTATAACAGCTTTCTCTGTTGACAATAAAACAGTGCGAAGTTACACATTTATTCTCTGATCCCTAAAATTTAGGAGTTTTTTACGCAGAAGGAACGTAAAGCAACAAACAAAAACAACCCCATCCGTAAATAAGGTCAACGTGGCAGATATTGTCAAGATCATGTACAATAATATTTTTATTATCAGGAACCGTGATTTGCTCTCAGACGACCCGGATTCAATTCCTGCCTCGGCCCAAGCTGTCCCTGAGTTCATGCGGTGTACGGACACGGTAAATATGTGGGTTCGGAAGTCCTTCCGAGAAGTTAGTGGTAGAGGAAGTAGGGAACGACCCCTGTGGATGTTTCCCCCACTGAGTTCCGATCTGAATTGGGTTTGCACTGTCCCAGTCGTCCAAATAAATACCTTGCAAGTCCACTTCGATAAGAGCTTGCAATTTCGTTCCAGTAACTCAACGGTAGAGCTTCGACTAGCCAGTTCGAAGATCAGGGGTTCGATTCCCGGTTGGGACAGCAAGGTTCTTTACAATGGCGCCCGAATGAATCAACCTTGTAGTTCAGTAAGTTGTCGGAGGTTTGAAGATCCCAGACCGTGCGACTCACATAGTGGCTAGCTGCATGGTCGGTAAAGGATACTTCCTGCTCTCAGGATTAACATGGACAGACATCATTGACAGACATTATCATTGACAAACATCATAAATTATATAATTGAAATACTGTGTAATTCTATTCAGTTACTAGCAGCATACCCGTTCTTCGTACGGAGTATTAATATAAAGAAACTTATAATTCGCAATCATGTGCAAATCCTGTTAAAATATTAAATTTATTGCTCCTAAAGAGAAGTTTAAGAATATCTGTTCTCACTATGCAAAATTATCTTCACGGGCAGATCTGAAGAATAAAACATCCTGGCTCCTTTTGTCAGCAAATTAAAAAAAAAGGAATTGAATCAATATGTGCAACCCCGTACTACTTATATTGTCACAGATTAGAAAATATGCCAGCGTGTTAGTAGAAGATTACCCGTATTACAATATGAGTCTCAAAAATATTTGACAAAATAAAAGAGATAACGTAATAAATTGAAAATATCAATAATCCCCGTACTCCTTATACCATAAGGTCGAAATGATTCCAATTTATGCCAATATATATCAAAACGTGTGCCAATATACCTGTACTACTTATATTCTCGAAGATTAGAAGATATACCCGTGTATTTGTAAAAGATTACTCGTACAACGTACAATATACGAGTTTAAACAATTTTTATCATAATAAAACAATTGCATAATAACTTATCAATAATCCCTGAATAAATAATCCACGAAAATATCAATAATAATAACGTTTAAACCTGAAGACCGTAATTGATATTATCCAGTCAAAAATGCTATAAGAAAATCAAATCGTTCTTTTCTAAAATATATTTTTATATCCATTTATTTATTATTCAAATCGAAACAATAATAATTAAAATTAACAGACAGATTTAATTTAATTGCGTTTCTGAGCAACATGATATAAGATAGAATCTTCATCAAAAACTGCGAAATTAAATAACCATTTTGATTTCTTTATACTTTTCATTGTTCAGTAAAAGCTTGTGAAAAATAAACCATGGAGATAGATTTCCCATTTAAATCATGTTTCAAACAAATCATGTTTGCAGAAAGTGACTAATTAGAACAAAAAATCTCCCATCAAACTCAGAGATAAAGTTTTAATTCACTTTCAAACAACTTTCAAGCTTTTCGTTTGGATAAACTACGGAGTTAGAGAGGAGAACTCCTAGGAAAAAGTTTCGTTTTTCATTAATATCTCGACAACCCCTGGTCTTAGATACTCGAAACTTGGGCTGAATTTATGGGGGGCTATTTCAAGGCTATCCACACAATTTCATCAAATTCGATTCAGCCGTTCTCCCGTAACGATGAGACAAACGAAAATTTCGTTTTTTACTAATATCTCGAGAACCACTGATCGTAGAAACTCCAAACATGGACTAAATTTTAAGTAAGTGGGACTATTTCCAGGCTACCCACAAAATTTCAACAAATTCGGTTTAGCTGTTCTCCCGTGATGACGGGACAAACAGACAGACAGACAGACAGATTTTCAATGTTATTTATATAGACTAACAGCATACCCCTTCTTCGTAACGAGTATATAATATACAGAAACTTAAAATTCACAATCATGTGCAAATTCCTATAGTATACTAAATGGCATTTTTAATCAAAATTGTCTGCTAAAATATTTAACATAATGCTCCTAAAAAGAAGTTAAGGAATGTCTGTTCTCGCTATTCAAAATTATCTTCAAGGGCAGATCTGAAGAATAAAACATCCTGGCCTCTTTATTAAGCAAATTTACAAAAAATATGGAATTGAATCAATATATGCAAAATAAGAGCATTAAAATTGAATGGATCTCGTACTACTTATATACGCGAATATTAGAAGATATAACCTGTATTAGTAGATTACATGTATAAATTGAAAATATCAATAAATCCGTAATCTTTAAACCAGAAGACAGTAATTGATTCCAATATGTGCTGAAATAAAAGTGCTAAAATTATATGGGAAGAATATACCCGTACTACTTATAATGTCGTAGATTAGAAGATATGTCCTAATGTTAGTAAAAGATTATAATATGAGTCTTAAAAGTCTTTGCCAAAATAAAACAGATTAATTAATAAATTAAAAATATCAATAATCCCCGCAATCTTCATACCAGAAGGCCGTACTTGATTCCAATATATGCCAATATATGTCAAAATATATGCCAATATACCTGTACTATTTATATTCTCAGAGATTAGAAGATATAGCCGTGCATTTGTAGATTATTCGTACAACGTACAATATATGAGTTTTAACCATTTTTGCCATATTTTTTAACCATATCTCTTCTCACTATGCAAAATTATCTTCACGGGCTGATCTGAAGAATAAAACATCCTGGCCCCTTTTGTAAGCAAATTTACAAAAAAGAAAAGAATTGAATCAATATATGCAACCCCGTATACTTATATTGTCACAGATTAGAAAATATGCCAGTCTGTTAGTAGAAGATTACCCGTATTATAATACGAGTCTAAAAAATCTTTGCCAAAATAAATGAGATAACATAATTAATTGAAAATATCAATAATCCCTGTGCTCTTTATACCAGAAGGTCGTAATTGATTCCAATATATGCCGATATATATTAAAACATATGCCAATGTACCTGTGCTACTTATATTCTCGTAGATTAGAAGATATACCCGTGTATTTGTGCAAAATTACTCGTACAACGTACAATATATGAGTTTAAACAATTTTTGTCATAATAAAACAATTGCATAACTTGAAAATATCAATAATCCCTGAATCAATAATTCCTGAAAATATCAATAATAATAACGTTTAAACCTGAAGACCGTAATTGATATTATCCAGTCAAAAATGCTATAAGAAAAATCAAATCGTTCTTTTCTAAAATATATTTTTATATCCATTTATTTATTATTCAAATCCGAAAAATAATAATTAAAATTAACAGACAGATTTAATTTAATTGAGTTTCTGAGCAACATGATATAAGATTGAATCTTCCTTATAAACTGCGAAATTAAATAATCATTTTGATTTCTTTATACTTTTCATTGTTCAGTAAATGCTTTTAAAAAATAACCATGGAGATAGATTTTCCATTTAAATTCATGCTTCAAACAATTCATGCTTTCAGATAGTGACTAATTTGCGCAAAAATCCTCCATTAAACTCAGAAATAAAGTTTTAATTCAAGTTTACGTTTTAAACAAACGATTTTCATCTTTTCCGTTTGGATAAACCACGGAGTTAGAGAGTAGAACTGCAAGGAAAAAGTTAAGTTTTTCATTAATATCTCGACAATCCCTGGTCTTAGAAACCCGAAACTTGAACCAAATTTATGGAGGCCTATTTTAAGGCCACCCACCAAATTTCATTAAATTCGCTTCAGCCGTTCTGTCGTGATGATGCAACAATCGAAAGTTTCGTTTTTTACTAATATCTCGAGAACCACTGGTCATAGTAACTTAAGTCATGGACTAAATTTTAAGTGCGGCTATTTTTAGGCTACCTAGCAAATTTCATCTAATTCGGTTCAGCCGTCCTCCTGTGATGATGGGACAAACAGACAGATTTTCAATTTTATTTATATAGATTTAAATGCAAACTTAAATAAAACAAAATATTTTAAAATTATTATTATTTTCCTAAATCAGTCTTATTGTGAGAGATAAATAATTATTCTGAATATTGTCCAATTTAATAATGGAGTAATACAGGGAGTAATATAGGGCATAATATAGAGATTGACTGAGAAAAGTGAAGAAATAGCACTGTAATGTTATAAAAACCCATTTTTATCATAAAAATATACATAAATTTCACGAAAATTGCTATCTCTAGAGTAATGGGGTTGGTCTTATTATTTTCTTTGTCAAAAATTTATAAAACAAGCACTTAATTGATACATTTGAGCATACGTTGTCTTTTAGATTTTGGCGATTTTACCGGGCCATTTCGTATGAAAAGATAGGTTCTTCTTTTCAGTATCATACCAAAATCTTATCAGCACCAGGGTCACACAAAGTGACTTACCTACTAAATTTTATGAAATTTGGTTCATTAGTTTTTGAGTTCGATTGGATACATACATTGCACACCGGCCACTCAACTAGCTGCTCATACCCCAGGGTGAGTCGGGTGGCCTGGGTCTTTTTCCTTTTCAGTGGCTCCGAAAAGTGTTCGTGCACTTACGAATTTCAATGAAATACTTCTCTATCCATTAATAAAAATTAATATTTCAGAATAGGAATTTTTTGATAATATCTATAACGTGTTCTTAACAAAACTACATAAAATATTTAAAAACGTAGTAAAACTTTTTTCTTTTTTGAAAAAATAATAATAAAAATATCTTGAAATTGATAAAATTGCGCTAAATAATTGAAATTGTGTTTTTTTAGGGGATAATATTTTGATGATGGTTCGTCAATTTATCGTCAAGTTGGACTGCCAGGTCTATAGTCTCACTTGGCGATAAATTTGACGATTTTTTAAAATGCCGCCAAACCTTCATTAGAGATCGCATTCAGACGATATTTTGACCACCAATTTATTTGAAGCAAATCATAACATGTTGCTTAGCAACGGATTTAAATCCAGTGTGATTATGAGGAAGAAGATTTTTATTAAATACTTTCCGATTTTAATAATGAAGATATGTATATAAAGTAAATTTCATTGCCATCGTATTTTTGACTGGATAATATCAATTACGATATTCAGATTTAAACATTATTATTATTGATGTTTTCGGGGATTATTAATTCAGAGATTATTGATATTTTCAATTTCTTATGCCATTATTTTTCTTTTTTGAAAAAATAATAATAATAACGTCACAAAAGTCTTCGTATAATTTAAAAAAAAAATCTCTACATAAATATTGTAATATTTCGGTAAATTAGTACTTAATAGGATATCCCCTAGCGTCCACAACAGCTTTTAAACGTCTGTGAATAGTTTACTAGTTTTTTTTGTAATTTCTGCATCAATGTTCCTCCATTCTTCGATCATGACTGTTTTAAGTTCGCTTTTCATTTTAATGTCGTGTCTTCGTACTCTAACCCCCAGTTCTCTCCAAATGTGTTCTATTGAGTTTAAATCCGACGGCTGAGGAGGTGTTTTCAGAACTTGTGGACAATTATGGAGACACCACATTGAGAGCCGTGTGCTTAGGATCGTTATCTTGATAAGAAACAAAGCTGTTTACAATACCCAAATTTTGGACTGATAATTACTTTCCTTATATACATAATGTATAAGTATGTGACGGGGTCATGTGACGGGGTCGAAAATTCGAAATCGAGTTTTCGACGGGAGAGCACGTTTCAAGCATCCCTGATCACGAATCGAACATTTTTGAAGTGATGTCTGTGTGTGTGTGTGTGTGTGTGTGTGTGTGAGTCTGTGGAGACAATAACTGACGAACGAATGGACCGATTCGAACGAAATTTGGTACAAAAACCACAATCTATAAACACTGGAGGCCTATTGTTTTTATACGTAATCGAATGTCCAGAACACCCCTAAATTTTCGAATGAAATTTTGAAAAATTCGTCAAAAAATCAAAACCACTAATAAAGTTACGCAAATAGACATTTCTTATGTAATTTTTCATTAGAAAACGATTGACATAAATTTTAGAACGCTAACATAAACCATTTTCGAGATATTGCACATTTTTCAAAAAAATTATCAGAAAGTCATATTAAAAAAATATATATATATTTCCTCTTGAGAAACATGTTCACTTTTCAGTAATACCATGTGATAAATTGGATGACATCATTCTCGTGGATCTAGCTCCATTCCATTCATGAAAAAAGATACTTTGAGTAATACTTTTGTATTTGAACGCCAATAGTCATTTATCTGCTGTAAGAATAGCTTATTTCTTTGTCCATAATGCTTGGCGAGATTTTGGCGACGAATTGGGCGGAATTTTGCCAACTTGGCGACTTTTTGAAATGTTGCCAAATTAACGAGAATCTCGCCAAATGGATAAAAATGACGCTAAATCAATGAAATGACGACTAATTGACGACAATTCAATATCTTGGAAAGAATATTAGTATCTACTATAAGACAAACCTATTTATTTTACTGTAAAAGTGGTAAATTCATTACATTATATAAGGAAAGACATGTGTTGCCCACATCAGATTTTTTTAAATTGTCTTTTAAAATATTTAAATAAAGAACATCATTCATTGTGCCATCAATAAATACCAAATTAAATAGTTCTGATGCTGACATGCAACCCCACACAAGCACACCTCCACCGCCATGATTTACTGTTCCAACTAAGTTCTTGGGATTAAGTTCCTCATTTTTTCTTCTCCATACAATTATACGCTCATCGGAACCAGAAATATTAAACTTGCTTTCATCTTCAAATAAGACATGATTCTAATACGCTTCGGGCTTATTTATCACTAGCAGATATGTCCTAGTGTTAGTAAAATATTACCCGTATTACAATATGAGTCTTAAAAATATTTGCCAAAATAAAACAGATTGATTAATAAATTAAAAATATCAATAATCCCCGTAATCTTCATACCAAAAAGCCGTACTTGATTCCAATATATGCCAATATATGTCAAAATATATGCCAATATACCTATACTATTTATATTCTCATAGATTAGAAGATATAGCCGTGCATTTGTAGAAGATTACTCGTACAACGTACAATATATGAGTTTCAACCATTTTTGACGCAATAAAACAATGGCATAAGAAATTGAAAATAGCAATAATCTCTGAATTAATAATCCCCGAAAACATCAATAATAATAATGTTTAAATCTGAATATCGTAATTGATATTATCCAGTCAAAAATACGATGGCAATGAAATTTACTTTATATACATAACTTCATTATTAAAATCGGAAAATATTTAATAAATATCTTCTTCCTCATAAACATACTGGATTTAAATCCGTTGCTAAGCGACATGTTATGATTTGTTTCAAATAAATTGGTGGTCAAAATATCGTCTGAATGCGATCTCTAATGAAGGTTTGGCGGCATTTTAAAAAATCGTCAAATTTATCGGCAAGTGAGACTGTAAACCTGACAGTCCTACTTGACGATAAATTGACGAACCATCATCAAAATATTATCCCCTAAAAAAACACATTTTCAATTATTTAGCGCAATTTTATCAATTTCAAGATATTTTTATGGATTTACAAACATTTTTATCAATTTGGTGATATTTTAAAAATTCGCTAAATGTGTTACTAAGTAAGACGGTTGGACTGACAGACAAATGCTAACGAGACGCCAGTTCAGTACTTTCTTCTAGCAAAACAAAATTAATTTCATTGATTTACATCGTTTTTGTCAATTTGGAGATATTTCAATCAATTTGGCAACGTTTAAGAAATTTGCCAAGTTAGCGATATCCAGCCAAATTCGTAGCTCTAAATTTGCAGATCTGAATAAAATATCGTGTTCCAGTTTGTGTATAATAAATGAAAACACTAAAATATTAATAGAAGATATACCCGTTCTACTCTTTTTCTGTTTCAACAATCGGATGAATGAATTTATTGGGTAAGACAGAATATATGAGTTTATTAGCTAAACACAATATATAAGCTTGAAACCTCTTTGCCAAAATAAATGAAAGTGATGTACGCAGTTTGCAATTAATACATTTAAAAGAATAATCAAACTGTTTTTTTCTCAAATATATATTTATATCCATTCAGTTATTATTCACATCGAAAAAATAATAATAATCATTAACAAACGCATTTAATATTATTGCGTTGCCAAGCAACATGATATAAGATAGAATCTTCCTCATAAAATTCGAAATTCAATAACCATTTTGATTTCTTTACACTTTTCATCGTTGAGTAAAAGCTTGTGAAAAATATAAGCCATGGAGGTAGATTTTTCCATTTAAATTCAAGTTTC